>JAQNCB010000004.1:22796327-22807116 GCA_030068295.1 Euristhmus nudiceps | reverse complement strand
AGTGGATGCATAACGCAACCCCAGCCACTACTGTATTCATTGAGGGTGCGCCTTATACTCCGGTGCGCCTTATAATGCGGTGCGCCCTATATATGAAGCTGGTTTTCAGGTCAGTCGTTCATTGAGGGTGCACCTTATAATGCGGTGCACCTTGTAGTGCGGAAAATGCGGTACTTCTGGCTGTACATACTGCACATCTGTATATATTGCACTTGCTGCTCTCTGCATTTCTGATTGGATGCTAAACTGTATTTCGTTACTCTGTATTTATACGTGTAATTACAATAAAGTTGAAGCTAATCTAATCTAATCTAATCTAATCTACACTTAGTGGCCCACCTACTAACAAATAGCTATTCATAGGCAAGGCAATCTTATTCGGCAAGAAAATTTGTGTTAAAATCTGACTTTTTTTTTTTTTTTTTTTTTTTACACAGAGTGAGAATCTTTCAATTCATCCGAATATGAAGAAAGAGAATTCAGGCACTGAACAAAGATGTGGTTTTTTCCCCTCCCCCCAGGGTACTCCACCTTTTTGAGAAGCCATCCCAAATTGCTTTTATTATTATAGTCACTATTATAGTTCACTTTTCAGGCAACCAATCAATAAACATATGGTTCTAAGATACTGTTGTCACAGACTGTCGCTTATGGAATTACATATTTAGTTATTTTGGATGAAGTAGTGGGATGCAGTGTTCCTCAGCATTATCCTGTCAGAACTGTTGCTCCAAACACGATGCAATATGGACACATCAAACAGGAAACTTCATAGAACACACATGTTCAGACAAAGTTGATTGAATGATTCTGCACAGGTGTTGCTTTCTATAGCTAAAACTTTTGTTCTAAGGCAGCTGGCACGGTTCTGCACGGCAGATTGCAAAGCTGTATCATAAACTGTCAAAGTTTTTTTTTTTTTGACTGCTTCTTTTTTCTTCCAGTTTGCATGATTTTTCAAATTGATGGGCATGGAGAGCAGAGAAAGCCACAAGGCCATTCCTAGCAGTGGGGTAGAGTGGACTATTATGGGCGTGTTGAGACTCTTTTTTTTTTTTTTTTTTTTTTTTTTTTTTTTTTTTTATCAATAATTATCATGTCGTCCACAGACTGCATTCAAACACCTCATTAGTGAAACCTCATGAAAGTTTGTAATGTTTTAATCTCTTATGCACAGCCAACACCCAGATATGACTCCAAGAATTCATTCATTCATTTATTTTCTGAACCGTTTAATCCTAATTAGGGTCGCGGGGAGTCTGGCGTCCATCTCAGCCGACTCTGGACGAGGGCAGAGTACACCCTGGACAGCTCGCCGGGCCATCACGGGGCAGAAACACGCTGACGACTACGCAGCTACTCTTGACGAAAGTCAGCAATGGTTCTTTTACATGCCTCCCATCATAGACAGTGAAAGACATGGCCGGCCTTTGATAACCCAGTTAGCTGCACTGGGGGAGACTCCAAGCAATTTCTGTTTAATAGCCGAACAGTTTGATGTTCTAAAAATCCCTAAAAAAATGACACTAAATTATGTTTTCCAGAACACGTTGTGAACAATTATGAAGTTATTCTGGGTAATTTGCAAACAAATATCGTTGCAATTCTGAAAATACAAATGTTCTCCAATTTAAAAAAAGAGTAGTAACAACCTTTTACAAGCTGCTGGACTTGGCTAACTGAAAACAAAAATAGCCCCAATAAGAAAGTTGTCAAATGAAACAGTGGAAAATATTCTAACATCTTCAAGGGGGAACTGAAGGTGAAATATGTTGGATGTTCTCAGTCAAATGTGTCAGAATTTGTTGCAAGTATAAATAAAATAGCAAGATTATAAAGTAAATGAATAAAATATGGTTGGCAAAGTATTATATGGGGCAGCCGTAGCCTAATGGTAAGAGAAGCAGCTTTGGGACTGAAAGGTCACTGGTTCGAGTCTCGAGCCAGCAGGAAAAATGTGTGGTGGTGGGGGTGTGAGCTGCACCTTTCCTACCTCCACCTTCATGGCTGAAGTGCCCTTGAACAAGGCACCTAACCACCTAACTGCTCTCTGGTCACCCACAATGTTTGTGGTAGCCCACTGCTCTGAGTGTGTGTGCGTGTGTGTGCGTGTGTGTGCGTGCGTGTGCGTACGCTCGTTTTAGATGGGCTAAATGCAGAGGCAATAATTTCCCTTTCGGATTAATACAGTATAGCGAAATCAATTCCAAAAAAAATAATAATAATAAATAAATAAATTACAATTACAATAACACATATCCTGTTTCCTTAGGACCCTACTTCCTACTTACGTTAGCTCCAATCAGGTTGTGATACACTTTAAGAGATACGTCTGATCGAGTCATTAAGTAGGCACAGGGTTCCTGTTGCCCATGGAGACTGCTAGTCATGTTGTGTTTTGATTGTGTCTTTTGTAGTCTTGATCGATAGCTATTTTGTATGTCTATGGTAAACAATCCCAACTCCTAGAACTCCTAGTCGCTTCACGTTACAGAAACCGGGGATAAGCACCGGCCTGATGAGCCACTGGGCTCGGGTGTAAAAGTCCACAGACTTTACCTTTTTTTAACACCCTGACTACGGTAGCCATGATAAATCAATATTGATCCATATATAAGGCGCACCTGATTATAAGGCACACTGTCGGCTTTTGAGAAAATTTAAGGTGCGCCTTATAGTGCGGGAAATATGGTATTTATTTATTTTTAAAGGTATAATGATCAGTTAATAAACAAAAATCATTCGTGCTATTTCTCTATTTCTGTGCTCGCTCGAATTGCAAAACTGGAGCCTATATCAGCCGACACTGGGTAAAGCCGCAGTAGCCCCAATCACTTCGCCAAACCCACACATTCACACTGAAGCCCAATTTGGAACAGCCAATCAGCCTGATTTCTTCAGACTGTGGGAAGAAACTGGAGTACCCAGAGGAAACCCATGCAAGCGCAGGGAGAACATGCAAACAAAAAGACTAACTGAACATGTGTGATGATTCCATTGCTTAGGTTGCACCCACGTTAGTTTCGATGATTTTAGGTGGAAAAATATACAAATGTTAATGGCATAAAGTTATAAAAATTTCAATCAGATTTCTTCTCTGTGGAATCTTCACTCACCTAGACCTGCAGTTCCCGCAAATGAGATACCTGCAGAGGTGCAGAGCGTCACAGCCTGCGCACCGTCCAGGTGCAGCCTGGCAAACTCTCAGCGAGGTTCTCGCGATGATCACAGTGTCAGCACTCAGAAACTCGCAGGCTTCTCTCTTCTCACGGCCTTCCACTACCACCAACCTGCTCAAATCACACACAGCTTCCCGAAGCTCTTCATCTGTGAAACGTTTCCGCAAGATCTTCTCCAGAGTTTTAAAATCTAAACTTCCTCCATGCTGACAAACTCTCTGGAAAACATACGACGACACCTCTTGAGACATCCTGGAAAGGAAAAACTATTAAATGTATGTTTTAATTACAGACAGAACACGTTTACACTAGATAGAGATGGCCTATTAAATGTTGGATATTATGGGATGTCACAGTGCTGTTGCCCAAAGTACAATCTCGAGATGAATCGGGTTGCCAGGTTTATTTACATGATATGAACAAAGGCGACACACTAAAGCTAATCTCAAATTCAAAACTTATGATTTTTTTTTAATCACCATATTGATTCTAAAATATTTTTACATATAGTCGAAAAAAAGATTTAAATTCAATGATTCATTTAAACCAAGAAGAATTAGGGTTATGTAATAGCGACCTGGCAACCCTGAGGCTTCTTCCTGGAGTGGATTTTTCAGGAAACGAAACTTCAACCCACTGAGGCTGAGTCTCAAATGCACACTATGGCAAGTGCACTACAGCAAACATAAGTGGGATGCAAGCAATGGGATTCATTTTCATTCAGGCACCATCCGTGATCCGTGAGCACTAAAATAAATGATAATTTTTCAATCATTGTAGAATTTTCTTAGCATTCTTTGCATTTTCCATGAAATAGTGACAGTATTTTCATTTTAGTCTTCAAATCAGTAAATTTCCATTCACTGTACAACCCAGCATTTGGAATAAGGATAGCACAAATGTTCATTTTAGTCCAGCACCTCTCAAGTATAGTTACACTAATTAGCAATGTACTTAAAGCTCACTTATAAATTTCAATATCCATGTGTAAAAACAACAACAACAACAATTTTGAGCAGTCAGTTGACCTATGATGCATGTCTTTGGACTGTGGGATTAATTCTTTTTGATATACTGTATTAATCCCACAAAGGGAATGATTGCCTCTGCATTTAACCCATCCAAAGTGAGCACAAACACTTAGAGCAGTGGGCTGCCACACCCACACTGGGGGAACCCAGAGAGCAGTTGGGGGTTAGGTGCCTTGCTCAAGGTCACTTCAGCTATGAAGGTGGAGTAAGGGAAGGTGGAACTCACTTCCCCACCACCACACATTTTTTCCTGATGGCTCGGGACTCAAACCAGTGGCCTTTCAGTCCCAAAGCCACTTCTTTTACCATTTGGCTACCTCAACATTTTTAGGTATAGTAGTACCTGCAGGTAACCCATGAGCCCATAGAGAAAGGCCCTTCACCAAGCTTCAAACCCTGAAGCTCCTCACTGCCACAGTGATAAGCTGGCCCACCACGCCCCATGTAGCTTCGGATTAAAACCTTGTGCTTATTTTAAATTTATTTCTACATCTCTTGTATATATATATATATATATATATATATATATATAGACACACACACACACACACACACTGTATACACAAATAAACAGTGAGCGCACACGCGCACACACACACACACACACACACACACACACACACACATACATACACACACACACATTTGGAGCAGTGGGCTGCCACACACATTGGGGGTGCCCGGAGAGCAGCTGGGGGTTAGGTGCCTTGCTCAAGGGAAGGTAGGGCTCACTACCCCACCACCACACATTTCTCCTGCTAGTTCAGGACTCCAAACAGCGACCTTCGCTCCCAAAGCCGTTTCTCTTACCATTAGGCTACAGCTGCCCCCCAAAAGGATAATGACTCAAAGCATAAGGGAAAAACTATTACACAGCTGAATCCAACTGAATATCAGCAACCAACCAGCTTTCCAGGCAACCCACACATAGGATTTGCTTAGATCCACAAGCAATTTTACCTGAAATGAAACAGAATACGTTCAGTACAAAGCATTCACATAAACACCCAATAACATGCTACTTTTGGAAAAGTTCAAATTTAAACTGTATAATTTCAGAGGGATCCAGTCTTATAGGACTCCATATGCATGCATAATTAATGTAGGACTGACATATTTACTTCTCTTGTATGTTTTTTCCCTCTTCGTTCATTTATACTCTCTATTCTACTATTAGCCCAATTTCCATCTTGTTTAAAACTCAACAGTCTATCTCGCACACACATCCACACACCACAACAATTTGCTGATCAAACTATGTTCTTTATTAGAAAGACATGAATCAGAGCAATGGCTCTGTCCAAATAAACTCAAAAACAAAATTAAACAACAACAACAACAAAAAAAAAGACAAGGAAAAAAAAAAAAAGCTCCATTACTTGTTAGGATGATGCATGCCATATATACAGTCTTGTACATAAAAGTGCAATGTCACAATGAATAAGCAGTATATTTACTGAATTACGTCTACTGATCAATAATGCATTCACTGTCTTTTCCTATGTACTGCACCGGTATGAAATATGAGCGTGACAGTACAGAGGACATTGGCTTGAAGCTCCTCTAAAACGGCTTTTAAAGGCACTTTCACAAATCCATACTACAGATGAACCTTTCCACACTGATAACAGCAGTCTGTTCCTGTATACCCATGGAGGGATAAATCCTGAAACAATTACACTCTAATAAAGCATGTTCTGTCTGCAATGCACTGTACACCTTATTACAAAATAAAAAGAGGGAACCCATGTTAAAATGTTATTATAATTGAACGGTTAGTCATTCAAAAGGTAAAATAATTCTAAATGTGTTTAAAATACTGTACATTATGAAATATTAGCAACAAGTGTTACTTATTTCCTGACAAACACTGGTTCTACAGGTGGTCCATTGTTGGTTATTAAAATTCAGTATACGCATATTATTTATGATTATTATTTTTACACACGCACACACACACGCACACTTCTACCCTATTTGCCTACGCTGTTTTAGTGAAATCACTATATTTTTAATAATTTGCCCAATTTGCAAATTCTAGTTTTGTTATGTGCAATTTAAATGCATCTCCAGACCCAGTGGTCACGCTGTTCATTTAAATGTACAACTGGAACCAGCTGCTGAACATATACAGTGAAAGCTGTACAATGAGGCTATGCTTTTACAGAATATTAACATTAGGCAGTTGATCACCAATCTAGAGCACAGATTGCCCCCTTACATCCACAATACACGTAGCAATTAGGTTGACAACATTGACATTTTATAATAACAGTCAGAGAGTCCATGGCTATTGGCTTCATGCCTTTAGTTTGGTGAAATTACAGAAATATTGCCTTGAGTCTGATTTTTTTCTTAACAGAATAAAAAGCTCTTTGCATATCACAGTTTAAAACGTATCACACTTCATGCTCAATAGGTAGAAATCTGAGAGATTAGTGATTTTTGAACAGTGAAGTTCTGTACCTTTTGAGAGAGCAGTGGTGCGGATTAACAGAGTGGAGCTGTTCCCGGCAGCTAGATATATCTGATAAGATTTATAATCATATCATGATGATTTTTGGATTCATTTTATTCCGATAAGCTATTCAATGTACACGGGGGCTTCCTTTAATAATCTGCAAACAATCAAGACTTTCAACACTTGAACTCCACATTCTAGTGCTCTATATCATCGTCATGGTGATAGTAATTATGACTGAATGTATTAAATTTTTTTTTTTAAATTATAAAACAAAAAAAAAAACCACCATTGCTTTATTAAGCAAAACATACTACCATCATTGGTGATAACTGTGTATATACAGTACATATGACTACTTTTCACTATCAAAAATATAATATTCAAAGTAAAGCCTTGCATACACTACTTCACTTGCTCTAAAAAAATTGCCACTGCTTTTCAGAACAACGAATTAGCAGCTTTGTTGTTGTTGTTGTTTTTTTTCTGAGACACCACCAAAGACAGGGTTAGTTTTTCATGCGGCAGTGCTGCTTTGTTACAAGAAAACCACATTCATTGCTTAGTAACTGATTAGCTGGAGGCTCAGGTCCGTTTGACACAATAGAAATGAAATAAAAGATTTCATACTATCCTGAGGCTGTAAACAAAGAAACAAAAAATAAAACAAACAAAAAACCCCCCAAAAAACAAAACAAAACAACAAAAAAAACCCCTAAAAACAAAACAAAACAAAACCAAAAACCCTGCTTTGTTCCTGTATTATTCACATTTAGCATTTCTCTACTAGATGTAAACTATGAACATATTATTCTAACCACGCAGGAAGCCTTTGTGATTTGTTGCTTTCTTTTATAATACAGATGCTTGACCTAGTTATAGTTTTTTTAATCTATTCATACTGAGAATTACATTAGAAATGAACCTGGTCTATTTACATGAAATGCAAGAAATGATCAGACACACACATCACGTGAACAGATCTCTACACACTGTGACTGGTTTGTGTTTTGCACCCAAATTAGATCAAAGAGTGGCTTTTTTTTTTTTAATGCAGACTCCATATTAGAATAGTTCACATTTCAACACGGAAAGAAAGATGCAGATCATTTAAGCAGGTAAACACATTTAAACACAGTTCTGTTGTTTGTTACAGTTTATTATTGACACATCACGTTATTAGTAGTGTAAGTCTAGAAGCATCTTAAACGTCTCTCCGGGCTGATGATCAGCACTCGTTCTTTCGATAACAGTGGAACAGAGGAACAGGAGGTTCTTCAGTCTGGTTTAGATGTCGAAGAGTAAGTTGTAACAGTCAAAATAAATCCATCAACCTCAAAACAAAACAAAAAAAAAAAAACTAAACCCCTCCCATTTCTAAGCTGCGACTGGCTTACATGGTGCAGGATTTGTCGAGCGGATCCTGGGGTGGTAAAGCTGAAGCCTGGGCTGTACCCCCTTTAGGTAGCACCACCATGGGCTTGGGGCGGAGGGCGGGGGGTTTGAGCTGAACACCCATTCTCGGCGCTACTGTGGGCTTGAAAGAGCTCACGGTGTCATTGGTGGAGCTGGTGCTGCGACGGAGTGGGTGTCGATTCAGTGACTCGACAGAGCTGCCCGCTGTAGTTGGAGAGTTCTTCATCTGCTCCAGCGTGTCCAGCACCACATCAGGGGCGTGCTTCGCCGAGCTCTGTCTCTCCAGTTCACGCAACTCGTTCAGAGCTGTGTTCATCGTCTCTTCTATGTCCTAGTGACACAGACGGAGGAAAGAAGAACTGTAATAAACCAGTGACGACACTGTAACATATAGAGACTGGATGATTATGTGTGAGTGTGTGTGTATCCTCACTTTAACTTTTATCGGCATTAGTTCTCTGCCATTAATGAGTCGCTAATAAGAGCCCACTAAGAACCACACTTATTATACAGCATACCTTGACAGACACCATACCCCCACTGGCTGTCAAACAGCACCACCCACTAGGAATAATACTGAACTGAACACTGTGTAAATCAGTAATAATAACACCACTCATGCACAGGTCGAGAATCTTAAGCTGGAGATTCAATTTGATTCAAGCTGCAATAATGCAATTACACGTGCCATCTTAATGCATCCTTATTAGTTTATTTTAGAATTTCCAGTATGTGGTGAAGACTTTCATCCAAGTTTAGTCAGTTTTTTGTGCATTAGGTCATTCGGTATTGACTTCGGCCCAAACGACAATCAAAACAAGTACAGTGGAACCTCGATATACGAAAACTTCAGTACATGAAAATTTCACTTTACAAAACGATATGCAAAGATTTTTTCGCTTCGTATTATAAAAAATTATTCAGCATACGAAAGAAACGAAACAAAATTTCTTGCAGAAAATTTTAAAATTCGCGCCACGAACGTGCCCCTGCTGCCCTATTGGTCAGAATCTTTCCCGTCATGCTCAGTACCATGATCCTGCTCTCCTATTGGTCAGAATCTTTCCCATCATGCTCAGTACCATGATCCTCCTCTCCTATTGGTCAGAATCTTTCTCATCAAGCCTCAGTCGCATGTTTGTTGGTATCCCGCCAGTACAGTACAGGCATTTTGTTTCGACATTCGCTATTGTTCAGTCCAACCCGAAAAAACAGAGAACGGAAGAAGAATCCGATGAAAATTAGAAACTGAAAAAAGAAAAATTAATTTTAAGTGTAAATAATTTAAGTGTTAATGTTTCCTGCCATTTTCTATATATTTTCTTCCGTTTGCCCTCCTCATCCTCTGCTGCCACTTTCGCTTTCGGACATCGCCTCACTCAAAAGGTAAGGTTTTCCTATTACCATATTTTTCGCACCATAAGGTGCACTTTAAAGACGGTGCGCCTTCTGAGACGATGCGCCTTATGTGTGCACCGAGTCCCAAAATCTATGAAAATGTTATTATGAAGTTTTGGTAAGCGCTCCGCTTCATTGACTGTTGGACCATTTGCCGCCAACATAGCGACGTAATACGCATGCTATGTACACTGGCAGCGTCAAACCAATGAGAGAACATCGCGTAAAGCTGCGTACAGTATGCACACGTATCTCCGCCAGTAGATAGGTATACTGTACTGCCGATGAGCTACAAAACAACATTTATTTGGCTACGGACCTCATTCAGACTGGGAGGCAGCGCCGTGCAAGTTATGCCACCATTTGTGAATGGATTGTGGATGCGTTTGGAATGGACTGTTTTGCTTCCGTGAGTGTATTTTTAAATATTCAGCATGATAAAGCTGAACTATGCTCCATGTTTTGCTTCAGTTAGTGCAGTGCTTCTCAATTATTTTCGGTGTGTTTTAGCATGCGCCTAATGACACGGTGCGCCTTATGTATGGCTCAAATACAGAAATAGAGCACGTGACTGAGACTGCGCCTTATAATGTAGTGCACCTAATGGTGTGGAAAATACTTTTTTTTTTTTTTTTTTTTTTTTTCCATTATGTCCTTTTATCTACTTCACAAACGCTAGCGGTAACCCAGAGAACGATGGAACACATCACGCTCAACATTACACTGAATGATAAAAAACAGAACCCTTGGATAAGACAATAAACAGGAGTGAAGGATATCATCAGGGTCATCAAAGACAGCAAGCACAGGTGGGCTGGACACGTCGCTCGATTCACTGACAACCGTAGGACGATCAGAACAACTGAATGGACGCTAAGAGGATGGAGAAGATCACGTGAGCGACCCAAAGCAAGATGGCGCAATGACCTCACTCAGAGCATAGGGACAACATGGACAACCATCGCAAAGGACAGAGTCCGCTGGAACAAGTCCAGGGAGGGGTTCCTCGCTCACGAGTGAATTCACCCGAGATACTGATGGTTAGGTATATCGAATTATTCAAATGTATTTGTCTCTTATTTCATTCTGGTTTTACCCTCATTATAATATTTAATGTGGTGTTTTTGTTGAGCTTGGAACGAATTGGGCGATTTACATGCAAAAACGGTATTCATTATACGAAAAAATCATGATACGAAAGCCACTTCTGAATGAATAAATTTCGCATCTCGAGGTAACACCGATCTTTGAGGGGGGGTCTCAACCCCCCCATTAACTGCAAAATATTGAGAGATCCTGTATAT
>JAQNCB010000004.1:22431675-22443996 GCA_030068295.1 Euristhmus nudiceps | reverse complement strand
ATGCTGTAAAAATGCATAAATTAAAAAAGATATTTACTTTACTGAGGTACTTCACATTGGACTAGAAACTGACTAAGTAACAATGTAATTCTGTACATAAAATACAGAAATAGTTGCAGATATGGCTGTTTATTTATTCAGAACGGTGATGGTGACTTGCTCACTGGCTTTTAGCAGAGGGGAAAAATGTGTTTAATCTTTCTTCTGAATATGCGCCTTGAACATTTTCAGTTTGTTGGTGAATGCAGCAGTTTAGGCAATACTTTTGACTTACCCTTCATATTCAGTGTGTCCAAGCACACGAAATCGGGTGAGTGTCAGGGCACCTTTAGCCATGCCTGATATAGATGATGTCGCATCACGTGAGAGTACGCGAGATTCAATGAGAGCGTCATATCTGGCGCAGCGGTAAACGTCATAAACAGGCACTGTGTTTAAATGTGCGCTTTTATTGTATATTTTTTTAACTTTCAAGCACGTCCTTTTTTGAAAATATATTTTAAACTCACCAAACCATGCGAGTTGGTAACTGAACAGCAGAAAGAAAGTATGGCGTGAACGAGAAACTTGTGAGGGACTGGCGAAAAGCAGAGGTTACTCTTACTTCAATGAAGAAAACAAAAAAAGCTAATCGTGGGCTAAAAGCTATAGATGGCCACAGCTGGAGGAACGAGCTCGAACAGTGGTGCTTGAACAGCGCTGCCGTTGGAGGCAAACTCGCGTTCTGCTATGAGAGGATTGCGTGTGCAGGGAGAAGCACGCAGAAGAGGGATTTGCGCTTTGTTTACCTCCGGAGTTGGCCGAGTTGTTCAGAAGTGAACGCGAGGATGAAGAGTACAGTGGATTTAGTGATTAGGAGTGAGATTGAGAGTTTGGTAAACCTGTTAGCATGTTCTTTATGCTATAGTTATCTAAATGACTGTTCATATGTTACGTTAACATACCAGGCGCGTATTCAGATTGTTGTCTATGCTTAAGTAGTTAAATAGCCATCAATACATTACGTTAGCTTACCGCACACCTCTTCAGCCGGTTCTCTATTGTATTGCTTTTATTAAGAATTTCATTTTTAAGTTGAAATGTTTGTTCTTTGTCCCGATTTTTGTGAAATAAATTTCCCACAAAAAATATGACTTATAGTCCAGTGCGACTTGTTTTTTTTCCTTCTTTATCATGCATTTTGGCTGATGCGACGTATACTCAGGAGCGACTTGTAGTCTGGAAAATATGGTACACATTACGGGCATTTGAAAACTCCCATGTGGACTACTTCTGCTGTGAGGAAACTTTACTGTAGCTCATGTTATGTGTTGTCTTTAACCTCATTAAAGGCAATGACATCAAGACACCCAGCGAAGATACCAGCTTGATTAGTTCCCATGAGAAAGCTCTTCAGCTCCCTTGTTTTCTTGATGGTCCGTACTGGTTGCACAGAGAGAGAGAGAGAGAGAGAGAGAGAGAGAGAGTGCTCATGTCCCTGATGGATATACTCTGATGATACAGTATGCTGTCTGACAGAGTCAGGCTTAGGCAAAAATCATAACATACCATACCACTTGGCTTTCCCGTGTGGCGGTCGTCCTTCCTGACCAACAATGAATAAGACTTACCATATTATGCAAAATGATACCAGCCAGAGTGACCAAGCACTTTGCCACATGGCTGACTGTACCACTGAAAGCAAACCACAGGAAAAGCTTTTGTTATGGATGTGCCTAACCCACTGCCTTTTCACTTGCGGGGAGGGACAAAACAAAACAAAACAAGTGTTTAAAATGTCTCACACTCAATATTAGGAGGATCTCTAAATCGCTTATGGTTTTTACCCACTCATATTACTCAGCCTTACAGGAAATCGCTGTATTTACTCTGAAAATCTTTTGGTTTCCAAATCACATGTTGGAGTAGGCACTGAAACAGGCATCTGTTATGATGATCAGATTATGAGTGTTTACAGAAAGCTCCTACTATATACTACTCATCATTAACACACACTAACACACACACACACACAAAGACATTTTGGGCTTGCTGCCGGGAAGTATAAAAACCTAAGACTTTATATAAGGAGGCAGTGCCTTTATTCTGTGTATATGCTTCCTCAAAGATCATGATGTATTTATTCAAATATTTATGGTAAGGGAATGTTACACCCTGTAAACAACTATGGACAGGATATAATTTGAGACATATCACTATTCTAACAAGAAGAAAACATCGGTGGGCTTTTACACCCGAGCCCAGTGGCTCATCAGTGCCGCTGCTTATCCCCAGTTTCTGTAGCTTGAAATCGACTAGGCGTTCATCACCTCCTGGATGGGACGCTAGTCCATCGCAGGTTACCTTCCCAGTATTTTTACTGGTACCCATTTATAGTACTGGGTGAACAGAAGCACACTTGTGGTTCAGACCTTACCCTGGGGTCTTGGCACGGTGGGGGTCTCACTGGGATTCAAACCCACGACCCCTTGATCACCAGCCCCACCAAACAAGAAGAAAAAGGAAGACAAATTAGACACACACACACACACAATACCAATCACTTTTGTCCACTATGTACGTGCTGTAACTCAGATTTATTAAAATAGCTCCAAACCACTTTGACCTCACCTATGAAATTCCTTTATAGGTCAGCTGAGTTAGCCTTCAGATCTGAGCACAGATATGTAGACATGTCTGCTTTACTCTATGATTCACTTAGACAGCTTTGGTCCGGAGAGGATAATTCCCAAGTGCCTAATGTAGGGCACTGGAGGCCAGATTTCCCCTTTTCCAGTCAGAGCTTTATTACTGTCCCAAGCCACAAGACCCCCTGTTAACTTCACTCTCATCATGAGAGCAATATGATTTACATGATTAATACCACTATTTTCCATGATCACTGTAGTATATATTATTACACACACACACAAATACATAAAGACACACATGAACACCTGCATGCAAACACTCTGATGCAGTTTTTTTTTTTTTTTTTGAACAACAAAATAACTGAATGACAAAGATTTTCTGTTAACTTTATTTGATAGTCACTTTATTACCATGTGCATCAAAATGAAAGTAATAACACAACAGTACCTTCTCATTTACTAAACTTGTGCAATGCGCATCATCAAGCAGGATTTGACGTATTAAAGTAAAGATGTAATGAAATCAGTTCAGTACACTTTGGGTAATATTGACTCACATTGTGCAAACCATTCGGAAGGTGCCTGTGGAAATGCCATGCGAGATGAGATCATATCTAACTTCAAACTACGAGTTTCACTCTCCAATAATAAGGATCAATGCACCGATTCAGAAGGCCACGACCGAAATCAAATAAGAAAAAGTAATACAGCGTGTAATGCTTTGAGGGGTAAGATGTCCTAGGGTGAGAAGAAAGAAAAAGAAAGAAAGAAACAAAAATAAATAAATAAATTAAAAAAATCAGCCAGTGGGTGATGACGTTACAGAGTATCAGAGAATGTAGGCCGTGTGAACCATTGGCGGGACATCATGACAAAGAGGCAAAGGGACACAGAGTCTGGCCTGCGAGTGAAGCATTGCTAATAGGTCCATCTGTTACATGGGATATCCCACCATCATTGGCAGGGTTACCCTAAATTCTCTCAGAGACACCATCAGCAGATTAAGTGATCTTGCCAAATTCCGTATCACAACTCCATGACCTAAATACTGTATCACAATGAACTGATGTTGTTTAACACCCCCCCCCACACACACACACACACACACAGATTGAGGTTGCGAACTGCTCGACAGACTGATCCGAGTACTACAATACTGTAGCAGAAGTAATGAATGCAAGAAAAAAAAAAGAAGAAAAAACATTTGTTTGACGACTCAAGTTTTTTTTAACCATGAACATTGCTTCTGTAGCAGATTGTCTGTTGCGGTCTATCCCGTAACATGCATACACTAACACGCAAGGGCACAAGTATGTAGACATCTGACATCCCCCCCCCAACACACACATAAATGTAGCTCTCTCCCAAACTCTTGCCACGTAGTTGGAAGCATAAAACTGTATAGAGTGTCTTTCTGAGCTGTAGCTTTGACTTGTTCCCTTAACTGGAATGAAGGGGCCCGAACATGTTCCAGCATGAAAGAAGGAAAAAAAAAAACCCCTTTGAGCATAAAAACATGGTTTGCCAAGGTTGGAGCTGAAGAACTTAAACTGCCATGAACAGAGCCCGAAACTCAACCCCACCAAACATGTTTGAGATGAACTGAAACACTGACTACTGTGCCCTGTGACTCTCAAACAAAGTCAGTGCTCGGCCTTCGCCAGCACTCTTGTGTCCGGGAAAAAATACATAAATAAATAAAAATGCAGTTCGGCTGCAAAAATCGGGTGTAACGCTTCCCAGAAGAGTGGACAGTTCTGTAATCACTCAATCTGGACTGCGGTGTTTAAAAAGTACCCGAGTGTAATATAGTCACATGGCACGCATGACCAGGGATCCACAAGCTTTAGGTCATATGACGGAAGACGTAAATGATTTAGCTTAAGGCAGCTCACTGGATCTGAGGCAAAGTTACTTGCATTAGTTCAGATATGGAAAAAAAAAAAAAGGTTGTTTATTATTTACTCTCTCCAGACTCATTAGGTGCTGATGACATGGCTTATTAAAACTTTAATTCATTCATTTTCTGAATCGTTCATTCATTCAATTTCTAAACCGCTTTAACCCTAATTATGGTTGCGGGGAGGCTGGTGCCCATCTCAGCCGACTCCGGGCAAGGGCGGGGAACACCCTGGACAGCTTGCCAGGCCATCGCAGGGCCGACACGCACACAACCATTCACACCTAAGGGACATTTGGAACAGCCAATCAGCCTACTGTGCATGTTTTTGGACAGTGGGAGGAAACCCATGCAAGCACAGGGAGAACATGCAAACTCCACACAGAAATGTTTGCCCAGGCTGGGAACCGAACCCGGGCCTTTTTGCTGTGAGGCGGACATGCTAACTACTACGCCACCGTGCTGCCTGTTTTCTGAATCGCTTAATCCACATTAGGGTCACGGGGAGGCTGACCCAAGATCCCATCTGAGCTGACCCAAGGCGAGGGCAGAGTACACCCTGGAGCTCGCCAGGCCATCGCAGGGCAGAAACAAGCTGACAGAAAATCAATGGCCTACTCCTTAAAAAAAAAAAAAAAAGTCAGCAAGAGTTCTGTGACATGCCTCTCACCAGAGACAATGACAGACATGGCCGGCCTTTAATAACCCAATTAGCTGCACTGGAGGGAAGGCAGTGCAACTTTGTGATAGGAGGGCTTGAACCCCTGACCTTCGGATCAGTAAGTTAGCACCCTACCACCGGGCCACCACTGCCCTGCCTTATCAAAACATTTGATTTGTTTGGTTTAATGTGTAAAACGTGAACAGATGGACATGAAAAATCTTTCTGCATCAACTTCAGAATTGATGCGTCCTATCTGTTCAGAATCCACGGTGCTGCGGTTACAGGTCTTATTATTACGGTTATTAGAATTCCTACCTTGAAGTCTTTATTTATTTTTTGTGTCCATGTTATTAATTTTTTTTTTTACTTTATTTGATTTTTTCCCCCTATTGTTTAATCTTAATTTAAAAATTCTAAAATATAAACTGTACATGTTTCATTTTGAATAATTTACTTTTGTAGATATTAATCTTTCTTACTTTTATGCAACTGTATGGTTTTCTAAGTATATTGTGCATCATAAATAGTATCATATGTTTTTCTCATATGGCCCACTCCAACAGTGTACTTCGAGGTGTATTATTTATAAGCATAAACCATTTATGGCCAAGAACGAACAGATCGGTATTAAAAGTTAATTGTCGTCACCGTTCAGTCATGTGAGATGCTTATCCAGACATTTGCAAGCAAGCAATCTTCTGTAACTGGATCTTTACAAATTTCAATTGAAGGCTCCAGTGTGTACTGTAAACAACGGCATATAAAGGAATGTGTAGTGTATGTTGATAGTTATCACATGTTTAACTACGCACGCGCGCACGCGCACACACACACACACACACACACACACACACACTGCATGTTTAAGTGTTGGGCGTGACCCCCTGTTGTCAAAGGTGTGCATGGCCATTCCAGGACTATGTTATTACACAAACCTTATAAAGAGGCGTCTCTACTCCCTGTAGAACCATCACACTACACTTTAACAATTTAAAAGCAAAGGTCAAGGCTGCTTTACAGGAGATGAGGGAAGAGGCGTTATCACTGCTCATGCATAGTGAAGAGGAAAACCATATAAGCAATCAAGTTTGACAGTGATAAGGTAAAACATGTGCTATCTCATAGATAGCATTTGCATATCAAGTCTCCTGCTGTATTTTGTATGAAGCGCAGAGGGTCAGATTACAAACTGAGGTATACAGAACGACACCAGGAAATTAAAGTAAATTCTTCTGGGGGGGGGGGGGGGGGGGAGAAAGAAGAAGAAAAAAAATAAAAAAAAAAAAAAACGGGAGTGAGACGGAGTGTTACAATAGCTGCAGACAGGCACTCAGCACATGGACACCTGAGTCAACAAATGATCGCGATCATACTGTGTTTTCGTTCATACCTGCAACACAGAATTATTATACAGCTTATTAAAACAGATTTTTAATCCAACGCACGATGAACACCAATATTTCATAAACACTTTCAATCTTCTTCTGGTAGTTTAAAAAAAAAAAAAAAAAAAAAAAACACCTTTCGTCACATCCCTTGAATTCTTTGGGGCACTGAAAAACTAATCCCAAAGTAGTCCTGTATGTAGCATGTGGGATCATGGAACATTATATTATAAAGCAGTTACACATGTTTGCAGAACACCAGTTATTTCTATCATTGGGCACTCTTGTGTGTGCGCTTCCAAGTTTCTCTAGAAGCTAATCTGT
This sequence comes from Euristhmus nudiceps, assembly GCA_030068295.1. Classification (NCBI taxonomy): domain Eukaryota; kingdom Metazoa; phylum Chordata; class Actinopteri; order Siluriformes; family Plotosidae; genus Euristhmus; species Euristhmus nudiceps. Next base: position 22,437,093 of record JAQNCB010000004.1, on the reverse strand, counting down.
ACTGATTGGAATAGACAGCAGCAGCTGTGACACGCACACAACAAATGGGGTCACTGGATGCCAAAGCAGTCTGCAGTGACTGGAAAGCAGGTTCAAAGGTCACTCTCAAAAAACACACATGCACACAGCGATTTAAAAAAAAAAAAAAAAAAAAAAATTGAATAAGTTTTTCACAAAAAGAAAAAGGGGGCGAGAAAGAAGAAAAAAGAAAGCGTTCCTACTACCGGTTATACACATGTGGCATGCCTAATACACCCTACCATAGCATATTACAATACATGGAATATAATCCATGAGGTGATCGTGTTAATAATTCTATATATGCACAAAACCTCCACGTTGCTAAATATGCACACATTCATCCATTTCAACCCAAATACTTTTCATACTTGACTGCCATGAGGGTGAATACTTTATTCCTAAAGCTATGTTTAATATCGGCTAAAAATACACCACTGTTCCCATCATTCTTTTCCTGATAGTCAAAAGCTGTTCCCATCAGCAGTATATCCAAGACTAGGACAATTCATAAATTATTATTCATAATAATAATAATAATAATAAAAACCCTGACAAAAACCCCAAAAAATAAAAATAAACAAACATGCGGTCAAGCTGCCTCCTTATGATCTATTCGTCACGGCTATTATTTTGCATTAGTGCTGATTTAAAAGGCAGTAGCAACAAGCAGCAACCTGGGGTCCATTCTAAAAACACTACTAGTAAACAACACTTAAAAAAGCAGCTAAGCTGCTACATATCAAAATTACATTCAAATCCCTTACAGTAAAAAAGAAAAGATGACACATTCCCTTAAAAAGACATGAAACAAAGTGGACAAAAATGTCCTTACACAGCTCACTCAAGTAAGCATCCTCGCCTAAAATCCAGCGATTCCCACATTCCCATATGTGCTTTTTTTTTTTTTTACTTTTTTTTTTTTCTTTTAATTCACCCGGTCAGCAAACAAAGATAGTGACTACATGGATGTAGATGTGCACATTACATGGACGGCACTCGGATCCGGAACAGGCCCTGTTTCAGCTGAAGACGGAACAGCTTACAGTTAGCAATGCGGAGAGGAGCACAGCCGGTCTTACACAGGTCCGAAGGCAGGAGGGGGCGAGTCGGGTGCCAAGTGCCTGTACTGCGCCGAAACTCTCGGACATAGTCATAGCTGGTGCCTGAGAACAGTTGGAGAAGAAACCGTAAAATCCTTATAACAACATTTGCATTCTGGGTAAAGGTGAATTTCAATGAAAACTCCACCCTGTAATCCTAATTAAAAGCAAATTAAACCCAAACTTAATAAAAGCTTGCAGGCATAGTTCATGTCTGTTTTTAGTAAATAGTGCAATTTCTTTCACACTTCTTTCATACAGAGAAAATAATAATAATTTTAAAAAAAAAAAAAAAAAAAAAAAAAAAAAGAATTAATTACGCCAGAAACAGGGGACGACATTGTAAAGAAAAGAAAAATTATCACCCCATGTTTTTGTTTGTAATCTATTAAATATATAAGATGCGTCATAAAGAGAAGAAAAAGCACAGTCTGTTGAGCAGCTGAAGTCTTCCACCAAGCAATAATGAACAAAAGTTCAAATTGCAATACTGTGATGATTAGTAACCTCATTTCCCAAACGATCAAAATGTGTCATTAAAAGGAAACGTGATGTAACGACAGTAAACATCCCTCTGTCCCAACTGCTTGTCAAGTGTGTTGCAGGCATCACATTCTAACTTACCTTTACAAAATACAATTTTTAATTTTAATTCAAAAGTTAGTGTGTAAAAAAATTGTTTTTTTGCTTTAGGCAGGAATATAAAGGCTCATGTGAATTATTATTATTATTTTTTTTTAATCCCAACTATTCTGGAAATGGGCTGAGTATTTTAAAGTAATAAATGAAGCAATATTTCAGGTAAGGCAAGTGGAACCAATCATGAGGAACAAATTCCCCATTGGGCAAACAATAAAGCAAACATTACCATCTGTTCATGGCTATTTCAAAATAAAGCCTGTGTTTACATCTCTGGATAAAGCTGAATTGTGCATACATTCAAACACCAAAAATATCAATATTTCTGATTTAAACGCTGAATTTCATGTCACAGATCACAAAAGCGGTACAAGATGAGCTGTTATTAAGAGGATAACTGTGTCACTGTGTGTCCTGGCAAAAAAAAAAAAAAAAAAAAAAAAAAGAATAAGAAGAAAAAACCCAAGGCATTGTTTATTTAGCTCCAGCTTCCTTATAGCATTATTGAATTTGAAGCAATAGCCAAATCAGGAGTATACCCAGGACACCTGAATGATCTGAATGAATTATTAAACTAAGAAATATCAAAAACAAAGAACCATTAAAAATCAAGAAAATAAGAGGTTTGCCGCATTCACTGAATCTGCACCTCGACAGAACAGGGTAAACACGCTCCCTAACGCTAATGGAGTTGCACTGGTGTTGACTTGGGTTTAATCTTTTTTTTTTTTTTTACCCTCTCTATTTCCACCCATTTGTCTCCCTAATTTAGTCGTAGCCAATTCCCAACCACCAGGTACTTCCTTCCCCATCACACGACCACCGCTGACCAGGGAGGGGTGTCTTTTTTCGAACTGTGGCACCAAGCACATTTGGGGACGATTTAACACACACTGAGGGAAAGCGCTATCCGCTCCCTCGTACAAATGAGCTCGCAGACGCCCATGATGGGCTGGCGATCGCTGTGAGTGACAGGGACGTCAGAGTATGCCGTCTCTCCCTCCCGTGAGAGCTCGGCCTAGCTCCCACGGACTCCCGGCACGGACGGCTGTGCATTAACCTGGATTCGATTCTGCGATCTCCAGGTTATAGTAGCGCACCTTGTCACTTTGCCACTCGGGAGCCCAATTTGGGTTTAATCTTTAGGAAACTGTGTCTAAAATTAAGGATCTCTATGTATGTCTTGGATTATAATTAGAAATAAAACTATAACAACTACTGGGATTAATATAACAAAAGCTTCATTAGCTAGAAAATGCTTTTCTGTGGTTTGTTTATCTATCATACCGCTGCATATTTCACCAGTATCCATCTACAGGCTTGCTCGCCCCAAAACAGTTTTGGCAGAGATAGCGTAAACGCTAGTGTTTGTGGGTCCATATGTTTGTTTGTCTCTGACTTCCATCAAACTTGGTGAAGACACTACTTTTCCTGAGTGCCCGAGATAATTTGATTTTGGAATGTCTGGGTCAAAGGTTAAGGTCAGAGCAAGTTCAGAAATTCTTGGAGATAGCGTGCTGAAACAAATTCTGACAGACATGCTGTTATTTTGGAGCACAAACTTTCAAATGAGGCATTTACCTTTGACCTCGAGTCACCTTCAAAAGCCATCTCATAAGAATTTGAAACGAGACGTTTAACTAATTTGATCATATTCACGTACTATAAAACACAAGACGAGCACATGGGTATTTAAACCAGCATCCACATCAGGCTTATTCACTACATTAATCTCACTGCATGTTGGCTGCAGCGGAGCCGGTGGTGTAGGTGTAGTGGTTAGGCTGCCAGTAGGGCCGGTGGTGTCCAGGTTGTTAGGACCTTGCAGAGAAGTGTTAGTGCGGTGTGCCTCTGACCACCCAGCAATATAAAAAGGTACTAGTGAAAATAGGGCTCAGGTGTTTCTGTGTGGGGTTTCCTCTGGGTACTCTGGTTTCCTCCCACAGTCCAAAAACATGCACAGTAGGCTAATTGGCTGTTCCAAATTGCCCCCAGGTGTGAGAGTGAACAGTTGTATAAGCGTGAGCCATGGTGAGCTGTTTATGGTGTACCCTGCCCTCGCCCAGAGTTGGCTGAGATGGGTGCCAGCCTCACCAAGACCGTAATGAGGATTAAGCTGCTTAAGATATAATTCATTCATTTCCTATGTTATAATTCATCCCTCTGGATTAAGTCAAAGGCTCAAGGGGGGAAAAGAAAGAAAAAGAAAGAAAGAAAAAAAAAACGCGTAACAGAGTTTTAACATAAATTTTGATAGATATTGATGCATAAAAGTATTTCTTAACCCTTTACTGGGCACAGGTTTTTCCATTTTCAAGTTCTGGTGCAGGCAAGATTTTTGTGAATGCTTGTGTTTAGGGTTACTAAACCTGCTCCTGTTGCCAAAACGCCCCTTTCAGACGTTTTGCCCCATCACAAGATCGACCGCATCGCCCAATAAAGGGTTCATAAAACCCAAAAATTTTTTGAAAGTGCTTCAAGGTGGTTCAAGAATCTCTTGTTGCATTATGGTGACAGTAATTATAGATTTTTTTAAAAATATACACCAAGACATGAAGATACACAGGGTGAGAGACAGAGAGATTCTTACCTGTGTCCAGTTCTCCTACTACATATATACTCGCCCCGATAGGAACAGCCCCATACACGAAAGATGATGTGGTCTGTATGCACAGGTTCTGATCATCAAGCAGCACCCATCTGTAGATTTATAATAGCGGCAGGTGATTAACAGGAATGTAATTCATTAGATAGCCAGCATCGTTAAAAAAAAAAAAAACCCACCTTTTCAGCTCATCATGAAAGAACTCAGATTTACAGATCGTCATTTGACTGGACTCAGGGTTGTCTGCATCTCTGCTCCTTACTCCTCCAAACACATACAGCTCCTGCCCTACACCACATGCCACAGCGCCAAACCTGCACCCAACATCCATAACTCACGTGAACTACTTGGAATGTACATAAACAAATCGCTCAAGCAGAAACAAACAGAACCAAAACATCATGTTCTTGTTCTCTGGTCTGCGTAAAACACACACACACCACTATCAGTAATCACAACATCGGATTTTATAGTGTGTGGACATTTATTATTGTATTTTATACAACACAGACGAATATTAAGAGGAGCATTATCGTAGTGCAAGATATTAATTAGGGAATACAGTCATCCCTCACAATATCGCGCTTCAGCGCATCGTGGATTTTTCTTAAATATTCATCGAAAAATAAAAAATAAGGAAAAATAGGGAAAAGTTCAGGAAAATGCCATGGGGGTCGCTACTGACTCGGATTCAGATCCCAGCCTTTACACGAATGCTGGGAAATTCTTCTTGAACCAATCAGCTTGCGAGATTTCAGAGCCGCGTCCCAAACCGGAGTCGGTAGTGAGCTTTTGGCCTTTCCCTTAACTTTTTCACTATTAAACAGGGAAAAAGTTAAGGGAAAGTCCGCAAGGTCACTACCGACTCCGATTTGGGACTCGGCTCCCAAACACATTTCTTACACTTTATTTACATTCATTCAATTTCCAAACCGCTTATTTTTAGTTAGGGTCGCAGGAAGGCTGGTGCCCATCCCAGCCAACTCAGGGCGAGGGCAGAGTACACCCTGGACAGCTCGCCAGGCCATCGCAGGGCAGAAACACGCTGACAGC
>JAQNCB010000004.1:22338005-22348967 GCA_030068295.1 Euristhmus nudiceps | reverse complement strand
CCTGAAGCGTGATATAGCGAGTGATACTTGTATATATAAATATACACACCCACCCACCCACCCACACACACACACACACACACACACACACACATATATATATATATATATATATACATATACAGAAACAGAACTATATATTTCTTCTCACCCTATATACTGTAGATAAGCATGGAACCCCAAAAAAAAATGAACAGAAACCAGATATACAACAACAGTAGGTTATTATTTATTATATCATCATATCCTTGTTATTGCACACACTGCACCATGGGTACTGTTCTATTGCTTTGTGTTTGACCAGAGTTCAAAAATTCAACACAGGTTTCCTTAACAATATGTTACACTGTATATAAACTGGGAGCATAGATCGACAGAGGAAGACAAATGTCCCTCTGCAGTAGCGTTGTATCAAATCCACACCCACACGTTCATGTTTACCGTCACAGATCCAAATCCAAGTCACAATAAGAACAGAATTACTGGTGATAAACCTTTGACATCAGCCATAAATAAAAAGATGTGCCTGTTTTGATGTCGAATATGTTGACTCGGCTAGCAACGTGACATGCAGGAGGGCGAGGTGCAAATCTCATTGCAGATAGTCCTCAGACTACTGAGGCTTGTGGAGCACAGAAAAAAAGCTGTTTTCCATAATCCTGTACTTTTCCCCCTTTTACATACACATATAGTCCACTGTATTTTAATTTCGAGCATCAAAATACTATTTTCGCATTACATTTCTCTCTAACTTTGTCAACACTTACACGTACACTAGCGTAAAGAGTATATTTTACAATACCAATGAACATGAAACTGGACAACAGAGCCTGTAAGGTGAATTCATTTAAAAGTGTTCTGTAATAAATGTAGCTAAGATGAAACTTTTTTAGAATTCTCTGAAAAGCGTATCTGGTGCGTGAACAGTGTTATCTGACTGGAAGACAAAGTCTGTTTTTGATCTGGAAAATGACCGCCCTTTGCGTCCAGAAGCTATTTGTAGCCAAGTGCAAATACAAATGTATACTATTTGCACCAGCAGTTTGTTGTTAGTTTCTGGAGCCAATCGTGCCAACAGTCTGGGAATGGAAGCGCCAACACTTGCTAGCAAACTTGACCTCGTGTTTACTTAACAATAAAACACAACTAATTAGTTATCTCTTCTAGGCTTTAATTGCACATTATAATAATGATATGAAGCTAACAATTGTTAGCATCTAAACTTGACCAGGCAGTTACAAAGGATCGAGGCGTGAATGTGGTCTCCAATGCATGTGTGTCGTCCTTTTTTGTCCATTGAAGGTGCAAATAGCATGTGTACCTGGGTACAAATAGATTCTTTAACCTTCCATATTGTTATATTGTGCTTATTGTCACAGTAGTTAATGAATATGTATGTATATCATTTCTACAGTAGTGTTGCACTTCTGTGCCCCAAGCTATTACATGCCACCTCTAAAACTGTCAAACTTAAAAGGTGCCATGTCACTTACCAGGCATATACATAAACATGAAATACAGTGTTATCTATTGAAAATAAAATGGAATTGGCCACAATGTGTTTCTGAAGCTAAATGCTTAAACCTGCATGTGAGTGTCAGTGACTCCTGAACTAGACGTGATGATCTTCATTCATTCATTTTCTAAGCCACTTAATCCTAGTTAGGGTCATGGGGAGGCTGGAGCCCATCTCAGCCGACTCTGGGTGAAGGCGGGGTACACCCTGAACAGCTTGCCAGGCCATTGTAGAGCCAACACACACAACCACTGACACTCACACCTAGGGGCAATTCGGGACCAACAGTCAGCCTACTAGGCATGTTATTTAACTGTAAGAGGAAACCGTGGTGAGGAAAGCCATGCAAGCACTGGGAGAACATGCAAACTCTACGACAGAAATGTCCCGAGCATGAAAATCGAACCCGAGACCTTCTTGCTGTGAGGTGCTAACTAACCACTGCACCACGGTGCCAACTGTGATGATCTTGAGAATGTAAATATTGCCATCTGCAGGTGAGAGCACAGAATAAAACGGTGACCGTCAACACAGACATGGATGACGGCAGCAATGAAAAATTGGTAAGGTAATATGCAAGATGTAAAGTGAGTGTGTATGTACCATGTGTGTGTGTGTGTGTGTGTGTGTGTGTGTTTGAGAGAAAAATAAACTGAACTGAAAGAGATGAAAGTGCGCTACTCTAGTTTTATCTCACTTACAATCATAAGCCTTCTTCTGTTTCTTAACACTTAACAGTCAGTCTTTTCCACTTTCTTTGAATCACTGTTGCACTGCCATGTCATTGTGCGTGCGCAAGATGGTTCATCATAATTGAAGATTGAATACATCAGATTTGCGCTCGTTAATGGACATCTTTAAAATGTGCTTTGAATTGACACTCATGTAAACCAGCGTGTGAGACGGCTGCCTGCTAAAGCACAATTAAACACACAACCAAGTCCGGTGATATGACTACATTTTTCAACTGCTCACATAAAAGATACCCCTCTCCTTCAAAATGTAGAAATGTATAAAACATTCAGATGTATAAAATAATACACATGTAAAAAAAGTGGCTCAGCTACCTCTAAAGGTACAGAAGAAGCCTTTATATCAAACTACTAAACACATGATAAGGCACAAAGAGCCATAAAACACCAGATCACCGTTTAGCTTCACTCCTGTCTCACCAAGCAATTTATACATTGCAAAAATCCCAAAGGTTTAACAATCAGAATCACTTTGTGCATGCTTGGAGAGAAGCGGTTGATGAAAAGCACTAGCAGATGATATGAGAGCTTACTAAAACAACTGTGAGACTTCCATCCTCTGGTCAGCCACTCGTTTCACTCCCAACAACTTTATAATACTCCTAGAATACTATCACCTTGTGTGGTTAAAACGGTCAATAATATTATTTACAAAATATACAACATAGAAATACATACAGAATCGATTGTTACAATGACGCCTACAAAAGAAAACAACCAGGTTTGTCCAGTATTGCAGGCGGAGCCACTCATCACTTACGCTTCTGTAACAAATTCATCATAGTCCAATGAGGAAACATTTTACCATAGTTTTTACAACAAACATAATAAAGCTATTAAAAAAACAAAAAGTCTCCAAAATCACCCTAGAAATGTTTTATAGTGTTTTTTTTGCTCCTCTGTTTCTCTACAACAATTTCAGTTAATATGTACAAGCCCTAGAAAATAATTTAATAATAGTAATAGTAATAATAATAATAATAATAATAATACACACTTTCTACACACTGTGGACAGGAGGAGTTCTTGAATGGAGCACAATGTGTGCTGATTGGCTAACAGTCGCTAAAGAGTAATACATTGACGAGGGGTCACAGAGAGGATGTAGTGGAATCGACAATCTCTCTGCCATTACACACTGTCGGAACAGAGGGGCCGCTCACAGATGCTGGAGAGAGAGAAAGAAAAAGAGAAAGAGAGAGACCGGGAGGTTGAAAGATAGATAGATAGATAGATAGATAGATAGATAGATAGATAGGTAGAAGAAAAAATAAAACAAACAATATTAATCTAGTTAACTCCAGTAAATCTAACAAAAAACAAAACAAAAAACATCACACCCATGAATATGTTATTGTTCCACCTTGAGCCTCGCTTACAGCACGTAATCGTCATGCCATTGTTTGAACAAACTTAAGCAATATAAGATTATATATATTATATATTATAACATTTATTTCCATCCAGTGTTCGGTTCATTTTTCACCGACATCTTGAATTGATGAAGGAAAAACTGAACCACTCCATAAAGTCTTCTCCAACACATCTGGAAAGCTTTCAAAAATGATTCCTCGTGTGCCCTGACCCACTCTTTCACTATTTGAGTCCCCATTTTATATAAGAAAAAGTCCATTGATGTCATAACCTGCTCATTCAGTACTTTTAAGTCATCAGCTGACTTCATTTTAATGCCACATTAATGTTGCTGAGCCTCGACCGGACCAACTGGAGCAACAATGCCATGGAGATTAGACGCTTTGATCAAGGCTAAATGCTCTCTTGAAAAAGTAGAGTATGCAACTTTTTTTTTTGATCGGCCAGTGTACATTGTGTTTAATACCGTTGGACGTTTTCTCCACTGCTCCACAATGTCGCCTCCTCTTATTCCTCCAAAATAAACAATCTCTTTTTTTCTTTAGGTTTGGCATGTTATTTATGAGAAATAAAATATAAATAAAGATGCAGTGGTTTTTAAATGGGTTTTTTTTTTCGTCTATGAATTAAACATTAGGCACTGGGCTCTGCTTGGGCCTGTTTATGTGCTGCAGCTGGAATTACTGTTCTCCTTTTATCTCCAGGATATAAATGTCTTCATCAGGTGACAACACTGATACACAAACGATGCCTCATGCAGCGAAACCAATAATTAACAATCACTGCAAGCTGCTTATTTAAGCAGCAGAAGCAGAATCTATTTAGCCTTTTGTGGTATCTGTTGTTACTTCTTGAAATTCTTCCTATAAATAATCCAAGATGAAGTGTTACTTGTTAATTTGGGAACAGTTTAGAAAGGCGTTCACCACATGTACATACGAGTTTCCTTACAAACTTACTATATGTAAACATTTACTCAGAGAAGGTTTATAACAACAGATGTCAAGTATCATTAATGTTGCTTTAAACCCTTACATAAACAACCTAAGATTATTGTTGTCATAGGAATTTAGCCTGGTGACGTGCATTTTAAAGCCACATAGTTGTGTTCACAAAAAAAATATTTGTTGTATGTCTGTTATTCGGAAAATAGGTGAGGTGTGTAGGCCAAAGCGTATGATGCTCATACAAAATTACTACGACTGTTGCAATCCAATCGTTTGAAGGATGATGAATTCAGTGTTATGGTAATGGTCGATGCAAAGAATGTATGATAATCATATTCATTGAAAGCTCTTGAGAGCCACATAAACTGAGTTTGCAGGCTAGATTTTGCTTACGGGCCTTGGGTTTAACACATGTACCGTAGGGCATCACAGAACAGATCTAGGAAATGGGCCTGATACCAAAAATGACCTAGAAAACGGGAAAAAGTACCACAAAAGTGGTACTACAAAAGTCTACATGAAGGGTCTTCAGTGGCATTTTTAATCACACAACAGGTGAGGGTTGTACGAAACACCCATGACCAATTTTTGCCATAGACCCGCTGGATATCTGTTATGTGATCAAAAGACAAGGGTTTTAGTCTCCTTGAGCTTACCCGAATGACAAATTAACTCTGGTGGACATCACACTAAGAGATAACGTTTAACTGATACGATTTATATTGCCATATACATGACCAAATGGTTGCAATCAACTCTAATAGCATGTTTCTATTACAGTCTCAGTTAGCCGAGGCAAAAAGTCAGACCTTACAGCTCTGTTGAAACTATTTGTTTAAAACTTGGCAAGGAAACTAATCAGTTTTGTTGCTACTCAGATGAAAAATTAAGGTAATTAAGGTAAGGTAAAGGTAAAAAGACTAGGAGTCCATTAAACCTCTCATTTGTATAACCTCATGAGGAAGTGAAGTTGCTGAAATAGCTTTTATATTATATTGGTTCGTGTACAATGTGCAATGTAATCACACACACACGCACACAAACAGTCAAGTACAATAATTATAATCTAGGATATATCTTTAGGCAAGCTCTGATCGACTGTGTTCTCTTACTGCAACAGAGGTCTTTGATGGCTCCTCACCGTGTGACGCGTAGGTAGCAGGTGGACCACTAACGCTAAAGCGGTTCAGGTTGAGGCGGTGACTGGTGACGTTCTTCTGTGGTTGGAACATGATGATGTGGACTTTAGGAGCAAACATGCAACCCAGTACCACAAAACCACTGAGACTCACTGATATACACATTGTGGTGGTTTGAACCTGGGGGAGAAAGAGTGACAGATCATTCAGTGCTTCAAACACCTCCACCAGTACTTACAATCACTCTGATCATCAAATACTATTAGTTCAAGTAGAATAGGGGGAGTTACATTGAACAGTGAGAGTGATTAAGAGCGAACATGGGGGATAATTACAATGGTAGTTAGCGCTGTGGCTGCATAAATAGTGTTTGATTAGATGTTATTTGGACATCTTCCATTAACAGGCTAATCTTCTCTCCTAAAGGCTTAGATTTTCTCTTCTAGTGCCTCCCTGCCAGTCTTTCCTGGATTACAACTGTGACTCAGACATTAAGCAAATGAAAAATAGATAGGAAATCAGGACATTGAAATGCAACAAAGACTTTTCCCCTTCAGTTGTGACCTCAAGTGAAACCCTGTTCAAGAGTTAAGAAACCCTAAAAATTCAAAGGACCTTTGAGACACCCTGCTTTCTAAGATTCAAGATTCTTTATTGTCATTGTGTTCACACATAACGAAATTTTGTATGAAGCTCTCAGCATTAAAAGGTACTAACAGGTTAAAAAGGTGCAAGAGCATAGAAGAAACATTTTCTAAAAATACACAAGGTTTCCTGTTAGGTATGCTTTTGAGTAGAGCACTAAAACTTAAAAATAGAACTTAAAGAATGGTTTAATTATCAAAGGAACAACAACAACAACAACAAAAAACTTTCCAAAAATGTCTAGAAAACCCTGTTTCAGTGATTGTGGAGAAACTCCACTTTCCAGGAATGTAGAAGAGTCCTGTTTTCTAGGAATGTAGAGGGAGTCCTCTGAAGATATGGTCTCAAAGAGAACCATCCAAAGAACATTCAACCCCCCCCACACACACAAATTTCCAGGAATGTCTAAAAACCCTGTTTTCAATGATTGTGGAGGATCTTTGATTTCTAGGAATGTAGAGGATCCCAGTTTTTTAGAGGGATTCCTCTGAAATATGTTCTCAAATAGAGCCATGTTAGAGTTCTAAGAACATTTACCTGTCTATAGAATTCTGAAGAACCTCCCTAATTTCCAAGAATGTCTCGAAACCCCATTTTCAATGATTGTGGATGAACTGGTTTCGAGGACTGTAGAGGATCCTTGTTTTTCCTAGGATTGTAGAGGGATTCCTCTTCAAAAATGGTCTAAAGTGGAAGCATGCTAGAACGCTTAGATGCATTATCTGTGTCGCAACTCTGCGCGTCGTCGGCACTAGGGAGTGATGTCGCGGGATTGTGGCGGTATTCTTCTTCATGGGTTCCTGTAGGCTACGGGCGTGCCCTGCCGATTACCTTCTCCACCTGTGGTTCATCAAATCGGACTATTTTAGTTCAGCTAACCTGCTTCCTGGGGCTGGATCATTGTTTTAGCATTCTGCCGATAGTCGGTTCTGTTCTGCCTTAGATATATGTTTCTGTTCCTGCCTGTTGTTCGTGTACGATCTCTGTTCCGTTTATGTTTTATGTTTTGTTCTGTCCTGTATGTCAGCAGGTGTACCCAGAAGTACTCTAATGAAAGACTTTTGCCTTGTTTTCACCTGTACGCCGTCTCCAGCTCGGTTACGCCCGGTTACCCCATGACAATCTGTCCAATTCAAAAATGCCTTCAGAAAAAAGTTTTAAGAACCACTGTGGATCCCAATTTTCATATGCGGTGAAGGGTTTGTATATGTGCACAGGATGATGTAAAGGAAACCTGTTTTCTAACATTACAGAGAAATCTGGTAGAGGAACCCTGTTCCCTAAGAGTGTCAATGCTTTGATATAAAGGTATAAAAGGGCTCTACTTGAGACCATCTTTGAACAAGAAACTCTTCAACCCATTTTTAGAAATGTGTGTTCCTCAAGGGCTATTTGGCGCGCACACACACACACACACACACATATATATATATATATAAATGCATAGCATAATCTGCTTTGAGGACTCCACATGGCATGCTGGCATAAATGTGACATTATGCTTGTCTTTGCCCCTTGTCTCTGCTCTTGATAGTGAAATTTGTATTTCTTTACCTGCTTTGTTCTACCTCTGTCTCTTTCTCTTGTCGTTTTCTCAGCTGGGTCATATATCTAAGTCATGCAGTGGTTCTATAGGCACCAGCACTCCCTGTTATAACCTTGTGTCTCAGAGGACCAGACCCATTCTTACAGAAATGTCCTTTCTCCCTACTTCATTGACTGCACTCACAGATCAGGCTGAACAGACAGTGAAACGTCCCGTTCATGTCAGCAGGTTATCTTGGTATCAGTGCGGAATTCATGAGTGCGACTTTTCGACTGTGTATGTCCATATGATACATGACTAATTATCTGAAAAAATACTGATGAGCTTCATTGCTTTCATTCATTCATTTATTCATTTTCCAAGATGCTTAATTCTTATTAGGGTCATGAGGATGCTGGTGCCCATTTCTGCTGACTCTGGGGTACACCCTGAACAGCTCGTCAGACCACTGCAGGGCCAACACACATACAACCATTCACATACATACCTAGGAATATAGGAATAGGAATATACCTTTGGAATAGCCAATTAGTGTACTGTGCATTTTATTGGATTGTGGGAGAAAACCGGAATACTTGGGAAAAACCCACACAATCACAGGGAGAACATGCAAACAGTACAAAGAAATGCCCGAGCATGGGAATTGAACCCGGGGCTTTCATCGCTTTCAAACCACTAATATCTATATTGTAAGTCTGTATAATTCTGTGTTGTGTTTAATGTGGATTTAAATATCGCTCTATTTTATTCCATGAATCCTTTGTGTGTTCTATAGGCCTAAAGTTCTATTATTGTTTATCATGTGCCTATGTTTTGGACGTACAGTCCATTTCTTGATCTATTCATCTGTAGTAACCTGTTAGTTGTTATAGGGCCTGCGTCAGGAATTAAGTGCATGAGCAGGATGCATCCTGAATGGTACGCCAGTCCATCACAGGACATTGGCAATTAAATTTTCTGATGATTTCAATAACTCTGTTGATTCTTAACTTTCCATTCCATTAAAAAAAATAATAATAAAAACCATAAAACCATTTAAATCGATTCAATTAATCCCCTACAGATGGTACGTACCCTGTAGTCACTTGATGTGACATAGAAGATGGGAAGGAACGCAAGCCAGATGATGCAAGTGGTGTACATGGTGAAGCCAATAAACTTGGCTTCATTGAAGTTCTCAGGGCACTTTCGGGTCTTGAAGGCATAGACAGTGCAGAGCACCACCAGAACAACATCGTAGGTGAGGGACAACAGCATGCTGGAATCCCGTACATTACATTTGAGAATGACCGTCTGACGTTTCTCAGGTAGTGTGAAGCGCCGTGTGCCAGGCACCTCTAGTAACAGCCACATGGACACTAGCAGAAGCTGGACAGAGATGAGTGCCAGGCAGATGAAGACCTGGGAGCTGGGACTGATAAAGCGTGGCCGCTGTACACCACCATCTTTCACACCACTGAAGATACGGGCAATGCGGTTTGTTTTCGTCAGCAACGCTGAGTAACAGACTGCGAATGAAGTTCCAAGACCCAGACGGCGTAGAGCACATACAGCTGGCGAGGGCTTGGCAATGAAGACAAACGTCATGGAATAGGACATGAGGACTCCAAAAAGCAGGATGTAGCACAACTCCCGACCAGAGGCCTTCACCAGTGGCGTTTCATTATGGCGGACAAAAACAGCAAAGACCAGTGAAGTACAGATGAAGCCCACGCAAGCAATAGAGACAGGCCCGATAGCCCAGGCGTCCTCCCACATGATGTAGTCCTCAGGCAAGTCATAGCAACCACTCAGGTCTGCCCGAGGCCACTGGCCCAAAGCACAGGGGGCACAAGTGAATTCATCCGGCAGATATTCATAGGACTCGCAAGGGGTGCAGATCCAGCAGCAGTATTCGCCCGCTTGCATCTTTTTCATCTCATTTCGAGCACATGGGTCACTGCATTGTGAGGTGGGAACACCGGTTCCCCGTGGCCAGCCAATTAGGTACTCATTAAGAGACAGTGTTTCTGCCCATTCGCCAACATGAATGTAGCCAAACCGGTCATTATCTGGCATTCGCTGGTAGTTAAAGATGTTGTACCGGCCCATGCCATCTCCATACAGATCAAACTTTACCATGTTTTCTGAGCCAGAAGGGGAGAAAGGTGCTGTAGAAAGAGAGAGCGAGAGCGAGAGCGAGAGAGAGAGAGAGAGAGAGAGCGAGAGAGAGAGAGAGAGAAATTGAACCAAGGAAGAATAATACAAATAGACATCATGACACAAGCAGGATTAATTTGGATAGCAACATAAACATGTAACGACAAGATGGTTAAGGAAAGAGCAAAGACAGTGAGGTTGTGTTTTTGTATGCTTCTTATTCACAACAAAAAAAGAAGCACCACAAAAGGCAAAATGTGTACTTCTGTGTCTAATACTGCCTTCAATTATAATCAGTAAGCGTTACAACATGGCTGTAGGCACACAAAGCAATTAAACAGTAGGCTGCTAAAACCATAGGGGAACATAATGAACCCCATGGTTACACATTCTAAACAAAATGCCAGGATGCTGAAATAGGGCTTACTATAAACAGCATAAACAGCACCATCAGCCTGCAAAAGCAGAGACATTCACAGTATAAAGAATTTGCTGGAGACTTTACAGCCTCTTTCATTTATTTATATGCCATTTAACATTTGAGTTATGAGTTCTCTCCTAAGCTTGACACCCACACAATGTCACACACAAAAGGTAGGAGGTAAGTGGTCTTCTTGTGTTAAACAGTTTCGGAACAGACAATAGAAAAGCTAGTTACACAAACTGAGCAGGATAGTACAACATTGACTATGATGGTCGATGAACATATTCAGGTTTGCTCGCGCTATCCAGATGTTGTACAGGACGATGAGCTACAATATGTGAAAATCTACTGCAAGTCAAGTCCAAAAATATATTACAAAATATTTATTAATTTGTACAGTTCAATAAATATTATTGTTAATATTACTGTGCACACTGCCCATATCTGGACATAAATGCTTACAGAACTATTTATACGTAA
>JAQNCB010000004.1:22089306-22100971 GCA_030068295.1 Euristhmus nudiceps | reverse complement strand
TTGTTGGATCCATAATCAACATTTATGTCATTGTGCCAGTTTGAATATTTACCAAAGAACAAACTAAAGGGGTTTGCACTGCATATATATCTACCATCCACTTTTAAGCTGAACATTTGTTTAAAGGTGAGTGATGACACCTTGGATTAGTTGTAAAAATATATGACAGACTTTCACTTGCACTGTATAAATCACACTGGAAATATCTGTGCATTTTTTTAAAGTTCACTGAGCGGGGTTCCTCATCTTGAGTGCTCGCACCTTAAAAGAATCTGTTTTTGGCAGGTTGCAGTCAAGGAATTCATTCAGCCGAGGAATCAAAAATCACCATGAGTTAATAAAGTTGAACCTGAAAGACTGAAGTTGTTCCTGCTTTGCACCTGTGCAGTTGTAAAGAGCAGATTTATAAAAACAACAATTCTGCCTTCTTTGGAGGGGAACCCCCCACAGAGGTTTACCTGCTCGATTATCATGATTAACGAACAAACGTCCTGTGACCACGACAACTCACAATCTAATCAACTAATCACAAAATTTTAACCAGATGTGGTATTCAGGATAGTTTTGAAGATTTTTTTGTGTTGCACGATAAGGCAAGAAAGCGGAAATCACCCAGAAAGTGCCGGGAGAAAAAATACAGCGCTCAAAAATGATTGGGGGAACAGACCACACTGTCGTCTCATGCAAAGATTGGGATTGCACTACCTTGGTGGAGATCTTCAAAATGCCACCGGCTTTACAGACAACTGTAACATTGTGCGATGAAATGTGAACTGTTTCAGGGGTACCAGGTCTTATTCCTGAGTCATCTGTGATAGGCTTCAGTCTCCTCGTGACCATAGTAGGATAAAGTGGTTTCCCAAATGAATGAATGGTGACACGTTCATAAAACTGTCTGTTGTGATGTCTTACAAGTTACAGAACACAATGACCACTCAACATGCACGCCATTAGTAGATGATTTTGTGTTTTCTTCTACGTTCTCTAAAGATTAGTAGATTAGTGCACTTTTTTGTGCTGTTTGCGACTTGTTTATTTTTGGTCATTATGCAGAGCTTGAGAAACCTGGTATTAAAGGATTTTCAGGGAGGCGGAATCACACGTTAATACCCGGAATTGATAACTACCAAATAAGTGTGTGCAGCCCAACAATAAACCCAAACCCAATTAATTAACGAAGCACAGTGAGTGTGTAAGCGAGTGAACGTCGTACTGTCTGATCCTACTGAAGCCACATGTGAGAAACAGAATTTTCGCCAGAGAGCTTAGGAATTATCTGAGCACTTTAGATTCACTTTGCCACTCTTTAATTTTAGCTATCAGGGATCCTGTCAGGATGTCTAAAGTTACCCATAATTCCAAAAGTCTGTCAGTCAGTGATCAAGTATTCTATTCGTGTAAAGTGCTTTAGTAGTTTTTGGTTTAAAGGAATTTCTTTGCACCTCACTCTCTTGGACATCAGATACCTACCTGGATGTGTCCCAACGGAGTACAGGAATGGGAGCTGAATGTTTCCCTTGCGGAATGAGATAAGGGGGGATTAAAAACATGCCATTAAATATGGATTTCACTAAAGAAAATATGGAAGAGGTGTAAAGAGGTTCCTTGCTAGAACTTAGAATGCATTCACTTCATCCATCATGTTTTCTAAAGTGATATCGGATCCTTTCCCACTGCTTATCAGCTCAGTGCTTTTTCTATATTAGTGGCGGTTGGCAGTGCAGTGATCCGTGTGCTGATATCTTCAATCCCAATACCTGAAGATATTGCATTCTTACAGCCACAGAGTTGTCTTAAACTTGACCGCATGTAATTTGAGACATGCTTATTGTGACTTTTCGTCGCGCTGAGTTAAAGATCTAATGAATCAGTACATTTCTTTTGTGCAGTTGGTTCAAATAGGAGTCAAATCTTTATCTTCTTGTATAAGCTATTATATTATCCATATGGGCAATTACTTGTTGTAATTGACTTGCCTACTACTATTCTATCATCCAGCAGGTTAGGTAGGTACGTTACTAGAGAAAATAAAAACAGTAGCAGTCGCAACTTGTATGAAGATAATCGCAAAAGCTAGCTGGTTAGCGCTTCTGTTCATTCTAAAGTTAATCCACAAGAAAAAAAGTTTTTTTATTCGTTTTTCTAAACTGCTTAATCCTTAATTCTAAACTGCCTAATCCTAGGGTTGTTGCGAGGCTGGCGCCCATCTCAGCCGACTCCGGGCGAGGGCGGGGTACCCCCTGGTCAGCTCGCCAGGCCATCACAGGACCGACATGCACACAACCATTCACTCACACACACACACACACACACACAAACACACACACACACACTCACATCTAAGGGAGATTTGGAACAGCCAATTAGCCTACTGTGCATGTTTTTGGACAGCGGGTGGAAACCGGAGTACCCGGAGGAAACCCACACAAGCACGGGGAGAACATGCACACTCCACAAGAATCAGGACCGCCCCCCACCACCACCACTACCACGAAACGTGGCTTTATCGGCCTGCTGTGGCTTCTTTATGTGAACAGATTTTAAGCTTGTACAACCATTAATACACAAGAATTAATGTAAATCCAGGAAGAATAGATAGTAAGAGGACAGCGAAGAGGAATAGCCATTCACACCTGGTATTAATAATGAATTTGATAGCTTCCAATGGAGAGACTTTTTCCCCCATTTTCTCCCTAATTTAGTCGTAACCAATTCCTACCCATCAAATATTACCTCCCCGTCACATGACCACCACTGACCAGGGAGGACCGTGGTGCCATGCACATTTGTGGACTATTTAACACACTCAGAGGGAAAGTGCTATCCATCCCTTCATACGAATTAGCTCGCAGACACCTATGATTTTGAGTGACAGGGAAGTCAGTGTATGCCGTCCCTCCCTTGCGTGAGAGCTCGGCCAATTAGCTTTTGTGGACTCCCGGCACGGACGGCTGTGCATTAACCTAGACTCGAACCTGCGATGTCTAGGTTAACAGTCACTCACCTTGTTGATGTGCCCTCAATGGAGAGACATTGTCGTATTAATTTTTAGGCAGAAATCATGAATCATGTGCCTATGTGAAGTGGGTCTGATATTTTTAATGTGTGGTTTGCTTAAAAAAAAAAACACTTAGAAATGCGAATCAATAAATTAATTTATGTTTGGGGTGGGACAGTGACAGAGTTGATCAGTCAGTACATTGTTGCTGAGTGGAAAACGCGGAGATGCACTCTGGTTGTACATGTCTGACCACTTCTGAATGTTATCTGAGTGATTGAATCAGAATACATCTTCAAGACATATCTGATCCCATCCATGCCAGTGCTTTTTACTGACCACTTAAGATCACCCGGCATGCATGTGTATGCCAGGTGAGAACAGAGTGTAAGGGGCTCAAACTTGTTCCAGTGTGATCCAGAGGCACAAGGTTTTCCAAGGTCAAAGTGGAAGGACTCAAGTTGGGACGGACTGGAGTGATAATTACGCACCAGTCTTCCTCACCTATTATCATCACTCAACTTCACTTGATCTTTTATGTCTTAGTCAGCACGAATCCCAACAACCATGTCTGAAGCGCTAGAAGAAAGCCTTTTCAGAAGAATAGAGACAAACTTCATATTAATACCCATCGTTTTTTGAATGAGATGCTCAGCAAGCATTGCCCACTTATCTTTGGCTATAAAGTGCATCAGTGCATAATATACAGGTGCATTCAGTCGGTGTAGTCTTAACAGTGACCTGAGTACTTAGGTTTATGAACGGATGTAAAATGGTGTTGGGTTAATACGCTATCCACCTGCATCACATTTTGCAGTGTAGATGAAGGCAGAGAAGCAAGCACTTGTTTTTTTTAATAACTACACACAGACATGCCCACATGACTGCCTGCCAGCTGTGCTGCCAGTATGATATATCGTGTTGATTAGTGGTTTGTTGAGTAAAGGGACTGAAAAATTCCGAATAACAGGGACTACGTTGTCCGCACACACATGAGATCAGAACCATGTGTCCTATACTTTTCGACGTGTCATTAGTCATTAACATGGGTTGTTCTTTTGGGTGAATTTGATACCCTTCTTCTTACTTTTATTTAATAAAGGCTTTAAACTACTATTTTTAAAAACGGGTTAGTCTTGTCGGGACAGAATTGCCCCACTCTTGCCACCCAGGTGATTGTACAGAGTATTTTACTTGATGTTGTTTTCAATAATCAGTTATATTTAAATCAAAACCAGAACAAAAAAATATGCCTGAACTACATACATTCTAACCCCAAGCCTTGCACCACAAACATGATGTAGAAAACCTTCACTACAATTTTATTTGTTTCAACATTATTACTGAAATATTATATCACAGAATCAAATGTAATAACTAGTTAATTTAGTGTGTTTAGACGCATCCACCTCCAAGGCAGTTGTATGATATTCTGCAACAGAATGAGGGGGTGGGGGGTGGAAATAGGGTCATTTTAATTGGTGGAGAAAGTTGTCCACTAGATAAACTTCTGATGAGCCTAAACATCCACATTTAAACACAGAAAAAAAGTGATTGATGTGTTCAAGTAGTTGACGTGTCCAGAACTCGGACTATTTCTACATAACCCAGCTGTACAGTTTTTGAAAGACACTCGCTCTCTCTCTCTTTCTCACTCATTTGCTGAACTGCTTAATCCTAGAAGGGCAGTAGGGAAGCTGGAGCTTATCTCAGCCAACCTGGGATGAAGGTTGGGCACACCCTGAACAGTTGGCCAGACCATTGCAGGGAAAAACACACACACACACACACACACACACACACACACACAGCTAAGGGAAATTTTGTAAGTACTATAACTGCTATTGCCAGGTCCGTGACTCAATCACAACCCTTCTTGCCGTGAGGCAGGCACGCTAACCACTACACTATTTTGCCACTTTCTGGAAGAGACACTACTTGGAAATGAGTGTTGGTGAAGAAGGTCCTTGTCTTTATATGAATTATGAGTTTCACTTCACCTAATGAAGATAAATTAGATTTTTCTGTATGTGCATGTGTGTGGCATCATTGCTGATTAGTGCAGTAATTCATCATGCTGTCATGAATAACAAGATAAAAAAATGATGTGACCTTCCAGAATGGATTAATGACGAAGAGAGAATATATATATAAAAAATAAACTGAGTAATAAAGTAACACACATGTAGAGCATAAGAAGAACAAGCAAAGTTTAAATAGAGAGAGAAAAAAAAACATAATGAGCACTGAAGGATGAGGACAAAAAGCAAAATGAGATAAAATAGAGAAGGAAAGCAATAAAAACAACCTGTTCTTCATTTTTCAACTGAAATGATTTATGTCTGGAGAACGTGGTAATCGTGAACAGTGAGGATATTAACCAGCAATTTGTCCATCACATCATTTGTATACCCAGGGAGACCACACTGGATAACCTCAGTTCCAACATTACCACTCCCTGGTCCCTCCCTGCTCGATCCCATTGCCCTTTGTGCAATGCTGCGTGTTTCTGCTGCTGTATGATCCATCACCTCAGCATTATCTCCTCTACCACGGTCAAAAGACGACATGACTTAAGTAAACAGACCTGTGCTTGGATGGGATGTCCCAGCTAGGACCGTGGATAGAATGTGTGTGTAAGCATGTGTATCTGGTGATGTAACTAATGATGCTTTAGATCAATTATTTAGTTGAAAGTTTAAAAAAAATCTATAAATTAACCAACATATGTTGTAAAACAGAAGTTTTTCCAGCATTTAATAATTCATTCATTCATTTTCAGAACCACTTAATCTTTCTAGGCGTGCAGGGAGGCTTGAGCCTATCCCAGCCAATTCTGGGTGAAGGCAGGGTACACCTTGAACAGCTCACCAGTCAATTGCTGGACCAACACATTCACAACCATTCACACTCTGAAATTTTGAGGGGCAATTTGAAACAGCTAGTTACTGTAATATGCATGTTGTTTGACTGTGGGAGGAAACCAGAGTACTTAAAAGAATCCCACCCATGCACGGGGAAAATAGCCCATTTCTGAGCCTGGGACTTGAACTCAGGACCTTCTTGCTTCTTGCCATGCCGCCCCATTTCGATCAATTATAAATTAACCAAATGAAAAATTCACAGAAGGGAAGATTCACTGAATAGTGTGTGAGAGAGAACATTGAGTACAGATAGTACACTACGAATTTATTTGCCGTAGTTTTGAGATTTTCTGCGCTTCAAATCAGTGAATCACCTCTTTTGACACCAAAGTTTTGAAGTGAACTTTCACTTTGGAATCAGTGTCATGATTAATTGGGATTGACTTTGACAGGAACCAGAGGCAGGACAGTCATGTGAGAACTTCACACCCAAGATATATTAACATAATCTATAATTTCATTCATTCATTCATTTATTTATTCATTTTCTACGCCCCTTAATCCTAATTAAGGTTGTGGGGGGGGCTTGTGCCCATCTTAGAAAACTCTGGGCGAAGACAGGGTACAGCCTGAACAGCTCTCCAAGCCATTACAGGGCAATATCTATGATTTATGTTACAAAAATTAAATAATGTAGCATTTATCAATGAAAAAATAAGTTTAACTACTTTGTCTCCTTCACTTCAAACCATGTTCAACTAACCAAGCTTTCTACCAGCATCTACCAACTTTTTGCCCACAATAGCACAGCATAACCTTTGTTAATAGTGAAGGCTCAGATGATAAAAAGTATAACTATAAATGTCCGCTACAGTTAGCAAACTGGACCAGATAATAGAGCTCAATATATTACACAACATGATTCAGCCAGGAACATTGCTCCTCTCCATCCCCACAAACGAATACAAACCATAAGTATGTTCACGAGGTGAACGGTTCAGTGTAACGTACAGCATTTTCATATCTGATTGGTTGTCATGTGCTCCGCTATTTTCATCAAAAGCATTTTAACTAAATGATGTAATGCCTCATAACAGCCCAACTTCTCCGTAATGCACCTTTTTTATTATTGTGTTTTCTTTCATCAAACCGTTCTAACAGCCCTAATGGTGGTTGTGAAATAAGCAGCATGAGTCATTAGCCCGCTGTACCATACAGACCTTTTCTTTGGCCAGAACAACGCAAAAGATGAATGCGCACAGAAAAAGCAGGAGTGCCTTGTGCGGTTACCGAAACGTTCATTCATATGTTTAAAGAGCTGCAACTTCCAGTTTCATTGGAAGGGGGGGAATTCTCTCAGGGAAGTTTAGGAATAGTTGTGGGTAATTATTCCTTGTCGAAGACAATCTTCTGGTCCAAAATAAGTTCTCGTAGTATAGTATTCCCCTGTATTACCACAATTTCACACCACTTTACTGACTAATGAAGCGGGAATTTAGACATCGTCACTGACTCGCAGTACCGAAGAGTATTTATGTTGTAAAATGAGTGTAGAAGCACAAAAAAACGGAACAGTGAACCATGAATGTGTGAAAGAAAGAAAAGCATTTAAAAAGAGGCTGGAAGTGGCAGTCCTCCACAAGCTGATCTTTTGTTTAGGGTCAAACTGACGGAGAGCGAGAGAAGGAACCAAAGAGTGTGTGTGCGCCGGAGGACAAAAGGAAGGAGCTGAATAGGGCAGCAGTAGATATAGAAGTGTTCAAATGAACATAGATGCCTAAAAGGAGGCTGTGGTTACAAAAATAAAGAAGGGCCGAGCATTCATACAGGCTTTAACAAGGTTGCACACGTGCACACGCGCACACACACACACACATACACACGAACAAACACATGCACCTCCCACGGAGATACTCAGCCCCTAACAAATTAACAAGACTGTCTGCTCTCTACATCACAGAGCTGATCATCTCCCACTGGGAAGACATCGACCTGAAGCAGCAAGACGAGATCACACCCCACTGAGAATACACACTGAAGTCGCCAGGATGGCTGGTCTCTCATCAGTCTGGATGGGAGTGATGTGGATGCTGTCGCTGTTCTGTCTATGGGATGTAAATTGCACTAAGGAAAGTGTCCCCAGGGTCAAGCTCAGCTATAAAGGTAGGCACGTACACCGACAGTAGAATGGCATGATGATTCTAAAATACTTTCCGGGTCGCTACTGCCATGATTGTACAGTATAGCATCGTCCTGCTTGCTACATTTATCACTGCTAGGATTAAACATCCATTAATCATTTGGAAAGGAGTTGGTTGTTCAGCGAGTCATTATCTACTTACATATAAATATTATGGTTTGTACTTGATTTATTGTAATGTTGTGCATGGGACTTTCTCCTGTCCGATGTTTTTGTGTGGAGATTTTACGACACATGCAACTGCACACTCACACACTCTTGTCATCTTGAAAAGGTTTACTGTTTCGCATTTTATTATAGTCGAGACGATATACCCATTGGTTTAATATGTATAATGAGCATAGCAAAGACACTTAAAAAAAAAGCAGTTTATTCATTTAAGTCAATACAGTTTCATTCATTAAAAACAAACAAATAAATAAAATCAAGAAACCCTGACAAACACATCAACCATGTCTTTCTCTCCGTTTTATTCTTTTAGTGTTTAACCTTTCGGGTGTGGCGACATTAAAAAGAGGCGCATGCTGATGTGGTCGATGGGTTTGGTTTTCCTGAATTGCAAGTCTCTCATTACACCTGCATCCATGACTGTCTCCTAACCACCACGTAGCCTTTTGCTCATTGGCTGATTTATGAAATTCCCTCTGAACTTCTCTGTATTTCTTTTACTTTGGTTAATTTAAGCCGAAGCCAACAGCTGTAACTTCTTTGAATTTCGATGAACCTTAAGTATTAGTCCAGGTAATCCTGTATGCTTTATCTTACAGGGAGGTCTAACACACTTATGAGGCAACACACACACACACACACGCAATTATATACACACACAAACACACACGCACATACACACACACGCACATACACACACGCACACACACACTTACACATTCAAATGCAGTTAATGGGAGCTATTAGTGAATAGAAAATCTTGTGTGGCTTTGGAAGCGCCAATATGAGGCGTAACAGAAACAAAAAGAACTGGTCATGGTTCATTTGACACATGTCACATGTTGGGCGTGGACACTTAAGGTTTAAAGCACTGTGGGCTTCATTGGCTCTGTGTGTCGTGTCTACATGTCCATATATGAATGTATATTTGATACGTTTTGGCTCATTTAAGGCACATGATGTCGTTACTTGTAATCCTGGATGTATAAGCCAGTAAATCTCATAATTACATCTCCTCTGTGCTCCAAAAAGGAATGATTAAAGACTTCTGCATGTTTATTTCTTTTTTCCTCTGCCTTTCCTTTCATTATGTCCCATGTTCGGAGTCTACTGTGGCTTTTGGAGCTACACAAATGTGCAGCATGTTTGCTTTTGCCACCAAGGGAAATAAAAGATCGAGCTTCTGAAAAAAACCCTTGCTGACTGAGAGCTCCAGCAAGCTACCTTTACTGAAAACAGAGCTACATTTACATCAACAGCCTCAGGCCAGTGAAAATATGAGTGGTGGGAATGCACCATTTATTTTGACATTTTATAACATTTAGAAAATATAGGTGTTTCAGTATAGTGCATGGGCTGTATTTCATTCTGAGTGTTTGGGATTGCTGAGCACAGAATACAAATGGACATACTGCATGTTATAGAAATAGACATTTGCTTATTCGGTGAATGCGTTCTGGTCTGCGGGTCAATAGAAAATGTCAACATTTAATGCAAAAGGTTAAATATAGACGAGTAACACATGTAATGTGTATTAGTAAAGTTCTGGACCACCATGAGCCACCAGAATCTCTTCATGTTTCAGTTCTTTAGTAAGTCATCTTGCTCTGTGGTCGGGTGCAGAGTTATCCTGGAGAGAATTCCCTTCAGGATAAAACAAAAATATTTCAGTGCAGAATAAATCAGCTCAATGAGAAATATTATGTATTCATTTGCAGTGACCCCTGCCTCTCCAACTCTTCTGTCTGTGTATGGGTCATCAAGAAAGTCAGTGGGGAAAAATTAGATTTCATAACAAATCATAAGCTCTTTTATTTTACCAAGATCAGCTTATCATTAAAGTCTGAGTGTGAACGGTTGTGTGTGTTCACCCTGCGATGGTCTGACAAGCTGTTCAGGGTGTACTCCACCTTCGGCCAGTGCCGGCTGAGATAGGCTCCAGCCTGGCCGTGACTCTAGTAGGATTAAGCGGTTCAACAAATGAGAGAGTTTATCTTTGAATGTTATTGAGGTCCATCGAGTTCCTGAATGATCTGGGACCACTGAGCTCTATAGACAACTGGAGGGTTGCGTAGCCCAAAAGGTTGAAGCCATCGGCTGCCCTAACCTTACTCCCTACTCTGTGCAGGTGAAGCAGGGGAAACAGTACATGTTTACAGAGTTGCCATTGGATGCTGCTTAAAAACGGATGTTTTGGTTAATTTTCTAGTAATATCTTCAGTGAAATACAAATGAGATCTTGCACAACATATATTTGCATGAACAAAAGGCAAGATTTAAAGAACTAGTTTCACCCACATGATTGTTCAGTTATGCTGATTTTCACACAAGAATTCCTATTAAAATTTGCTGAGTGCTGCAATTGATACAAATGCTACAATTCCTAGCGTGTGTGTAATTACAGCGTATTATAATACAGGGAGGCTCAAAAAGCCTCCCACATTTCTAAGTTAAATAAAAAAATCTTAAAATAATCAGATTATTTGCAAACATGAAACTTTATCCAGTACAATTTTTATTCATCATTATTTGCACGTATGAAACTTAGTGATGCAGAAGATCTACGGCACACACAGCCCAAGGGAAGTACTGTGGGAGGTGTTTCCTGATCGGATGATCTCGTTGTGTGGCGATGTTTGTTTGGTGACCAACCTATTCCCATGATCTCGGCCCTTGTCTTTTTTTTTCCCTGTGAGGCTACCTTAAATCTCAAGTGCGTACTCCTCAAACGCATGAAGCACTTAAGGTTGATATTCAGTGGTTTCTATTTCCGTTCCACCTGACATGAGCCGTCGAGCCATAGCAACTTTCAGAAATCGCCTCCAAGCAATTGTATACAATGATGGCTACCCTTTGGAGGATGATCACCTTTCAAGCATGGTACATAAAAACTGTATTGAATAAAGTTTCATGCATGCAAATAATAATATAATAATAAAAAACTTTGGGGGGTAAAAAATATGAAGAGGTAAAAAGGATTAAAAAAAAAAAAAAACAGAAAAAACCCCAAACAAATTATTTAAGTGTGTGAATGTGGGAGGTGGGGGGTGGAGTTGGACATCTGAACCCAGCTTTAATTCTCCACAAGTGAAGATCAATAACAGTGAAAACTTTTATAGGCCTCATAATGTGGTTTACTTGGAGGGGAGGCTCAGTGTTTCTGTATATCTGGCATCAGAATTAATGTGATGACATTTGTTATGGAATTTGACAGTGAAAGGTGAACATGCATGGTGGTCCAGGGCAGCAGGGATTATGGAAAATTATCAATGAAGAGACACGCACACTCACAACACATACACCATACACACTTCCCTTAAATTTACTAATTAATTTAAAATAACCTCTTTATCCTGGACAGGGGGGCAGCGGTGGCCTGGTGGTAAGGTGCTGGATTGCTGATCCCAGGGTTGGGGGTTCAAGCCCCACTGTCAA
>JAQNCB010000004.1:21967984-21978978 GCA_030068295.1 Euristhmus nudiceps | reverse complement strand
TTTCACGCACACACAGTACGCTCGTCAGACAGATTTAAATCTGTCTGACGAGCATACTGTGTGCATGAAACTCAAAGTCACAGAGAATCATGTGTGTTTCATTTTAGTCATTCTATTTAGATATATTCTGCTCTACGCACAAGTGTATCGAGCACTGTTTTAGCAGCATTTTGCTACAATCTTGTACTATATATTGTATATCTTGTACTATATATATATATACGGTCTGTGGGCTTTTACACCCGAGCCCAGAGGCTCATCAGTGCTGGTGCTTATCCCTGGTTTCTGTAGCGTGAAGCGGAGAGGAGTTTAGCTCCTCCTGGATGGGACGCTGGTCCATCGCAGGTTACCTTCCCAGATTTTTTACTGGTACCCGTTTATACTGCTGGGTGAACAGAGGCTCACTTGTGGTTAAAACCTTGCTCAGGGGTCTTAGCACAGTGGGGGTCTCACCAAGTTTCGAACCCATGACCTCCTGATCATGAGCCCAGGACTCTAACCGCTACGCCACCAGCCCCACCTTTAACAGAAAAACGCACTCAAAAATACAGCCTCACGAATCTATATTAATGGACAAATGGTGAAAGATAAGTAGTTTATGGAATGAAAATTTCAATCACCAACATTGTTTCTAACAGTGTTTTTATATTTGATTCTTAATTATGGAAACTGCATGAAAGGTTCATACGTATAGTCCGGCGTCTTGCTTACATCTCAGTGAAAAGCTCATTTAAAGGTTTGAAGTGCAGCTCCAAAAGCAATAAATATCACATTTTTAACTGCACTGAATCATTCAGTATTAGTTATATTTTAAAAATACTTGATGGAGCTTTAATGGAGCTGACTTGGCCACAGTCAACAGTTTTAACGTTTTAATCTCAGTTAAATACATTCACATGCATATAAACAAACATCGTGGACTATTTTCCATTTCTGACAACCTTATAAGGAAAGAATAGGGATATATGAGTTTCTATATTAAACATAACCAGCTCATTTTCTTTTCTTTCTTTCTTTCTTTCTTTTTTTTTTTTTTTTTTATAAAATTTGCTTTTCTAAATAGAATTATTCTGCATATTTACAGGAGAACATATTAAATTGCTTTATTTGTAATTATTCCATTCTGTAGCTAAAATGAGTTGTTGCTGATGGAAAAGATCCCGTCCAGGACCAGGCCATCATTCACATGCTACAAATGAATTCCCCCACAAAGAGCTGCAGCAGCCATGCTAATGTAACGCAAGCCCAGACACTTCTAACTTGATGAATTATAATGTTTGACTACCTAAGCAAATACAATCCATCATGCAGCTTAACTAGCAAGGTGTACTCAGCTTTTCTGCTAGCTTTAATTTTAAATATAGATAAGCAACCATTTATCTTAATTATCTTTTTTTTCCTCCCAGAATAATACTGTAGTTTAATTATGAGATGAAGTATGTGAAGAATATAAAATAGAAGACAATCATTCTATGCCAGTGTGAAAATATACAGATATTACTTATACTATTGCAGCATGTGTGTGTGTGTGTGTGTGTGTGTGTGTGTGTGTGTGTGTGTGTGTGTGTGTGTGTGTGTGTGTGTGTGTGTGGGTGGGGTAAACTATATTTTTTTTAATGGAATGAAATTTGGTGATATGATTAAGAAGTGGTTAGCACGTCCATCCGATCTGCAGTAGTCTAGCGGACTTTTCAGGGTGTATAATCACCTTCGACTGGAGTCGGCTGAGATGGGCATCAGCCTCCTTACAACCCTAATAAAGGGTAAAATGGTTCAGAAAACCAGATGAAATGTAATTGAAAAAATGTCAAAAGAAAATATAGAATATTTATTATTTTTTCCATATGCGCCGCTTTCCTCCTGCAGTTAAAATGCATGAACATTAAGTTAACTGGCTTCTTCAAATAGCAATAGGACTAAATAGTTGTATAAGCCCTGTAATAGACTGATGACCTGTTCATTGTGATACGATTCCAGTCAGCTGGGTTTGGCTCTAACTTCCCCCATGATGGATAGATGGATGCATTTGCTTTCAGAAAAAATATGTTGTTCATATTATACAGATGCCTGCCATATTTTGAAGTAAGATAAGAGCTATTACCATTCAAAACTTATAAGAATGGTTCTGTATGTTATGTAGGCCCTGCGATGGCCTTGTAAGCTGTCCAGGGTGTACTCTGCCATTTCCCAGAGTCGGCTGAGATGAGCACCAGCCTCTCCACGACCCTAATTAGGATTAAGCGGTTCAGAAAATGAATGAATGAATGCACAGTATTCCCATTGTAGGAAATTAGCATAAAATCCAAGAGTATTTTCAAATCTTATTTATCAAAAAAATTTTTATTTTCTTAAAAAACTCCATCCAAATCTCTCTGAATGCGCATCATGACCAATTTTTCCTCATATATTCAGTTTCCTCATATATTCAAGTTTGGTATTCATAAGAATATCATCAGGAGTAATACATGTGATATTTATGATCTTTTGGTCAATTCTTTTTTTTTTTTTTTCATTTCCTATTTTAGATTTCTCCCCCACATTTCCCCCCTAATTTAGTCGTATCCAGTTCCCACCCATCAGGTATTGCCTTCCTTATCACATGACCATCCCAATACAGGGAGGGGCAAAAGCATGCACACACCCCCTCCATGACATGCAATGCTAGTCAGCCACCTCTTTTTGAACTGCAGCACCATGCGTATTTGGTGGTGGTCTAACACACTCGGAGGGAAATCATTATCCACCCTCTCATACGAATGAGCTCATGGCATTTTGGCTGTGGCATTAACTCAGATTTGAACTTGCGATCTCTGGGTTAATAGTCATGTGCCTTGTCGATGCACCACTTGGGAAGCTTGCCAAATGATTTTCATGTGCCCCTTGCCAAATTGCCAGAAGATGCCCCTTAACGCTGGAACGGTTACCAGGGTGGAATTCACCCGGTGTAATTAAGGTGGTTGTGTAACTCATACGTCTGGCAGCGTGAGTATAAGTATGTTATAAGTATGTTATTACATATTATTTAATTTAGGGTAAAATTCTCCCAGGTTTACTGTCCATGTTAGCAAATTAGAGGGTAACCATTCTAGGGTTAAGCATTTGGTTGTTATTTTGGAATTTTTGCTCGAAGTAGGC
This sequence comes from Euristhmus nudiceps, assembly GCA_030068295.1. Lineage (NCBI taxonomy): Eukaryota > Metazoa > Chordata > Actinopteri > Siluriformes > Plotosidae > Euristhmus > Euristhmus nudiceps. The sequence goes on along the minus strand of JAQNCB010000004.1, from coordinate 21,975,843 downwards.
TTTACTGTTTATGGAGATTTCAGTCACTAAATGCGAAACAGCATTTCCACAAAGATGTGTTATAACATGCAGTTGGCTTATGTATATATATATATATATATATAATTGTTTTTAAAGACTTTTCAAATGTACACACAAGTACACCACATATGTAGATTACAGTGACTGTAAAATATTCAAATTTTTCATTTAGAATTTGTATTTTAATTTGCCTATCATTTAATCATGATAATATTGAAATATTGATAAAAATGAAAGGTCCAGATGATTTTTCAGCATGAAGCAACTCTAAAAATAAAGCTGTACATTTCATTAATATTTGATATTAGCTTTGCTGGCATATACGCTTGATTATTCGACTGAATCAGTAACCAATCCCGTTTCTCTGAAAAAGTCAGATTGACCTGCCTGTCATCCAGAATAAATCCTATAATTCAAAAAGTAAAATGTGCTTTGTTTTGTGTTGTGTGTGAACTGTGAGCTTCCGATCGCTTTTAGTACCATTAACGTCTGACTTTCATGCAAATTAGAAATCCTTTCTCAGCATTCATAAATTATACAAATACTTGTGTGTGACAGAGTCTGGCTCGCATCAGACGACTGCTTCCTAACTCTCGTAATGTTACAGGGCTTACAAGAAACATGTGGCATACACACACACACACACACACACACACACACACACACACACACACACACACACACACACACACACACACGTCTGTCTGGATAATGATATATATGAGGAAATGTTTTCTTCAGGAAAGGAAGTCAAACATATATTTTTAATTTTTTATGTTCTTTTAAGGTCAGTATTTTACATTTTAAATCTAATAAATATTAAGTATTAAAAACACCTCTTTAACTTTGACTTTAAAGCATTTCCCAAGAAATGTCATGCTGATGGAATATTTAATATTACTACTGCAGAGATTATGATCAGGGCTGATACCTCAAAGCATCACATGGCAAACAAACAAACAAACAAACAACTTAATGATTTAATTAATTTATTGTTTAAAATAAAAATTAGTGTTTAGCATTATACCTTCAGATTTCACGTGGAAAAAGGAAAGTGATGTACCCTGAGGAAACCCATGCAAAAGGTTAAATTGCCTTGAAAGCAGACTCATTATTTTGGGTTTTACTAGTTTACTGGTTAAGACAATATTCAAAATGGTAGCTCTGTATGTCATCGGCATAACAGGGGATGCTTAATTCATGTACATAAATAATTAAGAAGCCACTGACAGTATACAGACCTGGCAAGGTGCCCTGGGTCTCGCCCAGAGTCGGCTGAGATGGGCACCAGCACCCCTTAATAAGCAGCTAAGAAAATGAATGAATGAATGAGACAGTATACAATAAAAAAAAATGAAGTGGCCCTAGAACAGAGCCAGGTGGAACACACATTTCTATCACTAGATAAGAAAAGTGAAAAGAAATAAGTAAAAGAAAAGAAAAATTGAAAAGGTCCAGTGTTTACAACATTCATTAAAAGAGAGGTAATTAGGATGCATATGCATCCTTTAAATACCCATGGGCTAACGGCTCTAAATCAAAAAGAAGGTTCAAACAGTAAACAGGACAAATATTCAGTCAAACAATACATACTGGGCAAATCCAAAAATAACAAGTCTACAGACCAGCCAGAGTCAAAAGTTCGGACGAGCAGCACATAGAATAAGGCTTGGTAATGCAGGGAAAAATAATGCTAATAATGCTGCAATGAGTTGAGTTTCTGATTCTCTTTACACTAAATCCACAATAAGCTTAAATGCATGTGAGCCACTAATGTGCAAATAAATTCCAGTTGCTAGTCGAGGCTGCAGTGGCAAATGTCTTGAAAATTCAAATTGCTGAACTATGGCTAATTTACACATTTATGGCTCCGCTACAGTTTTCCTTCCTGTTCAGTATGGTCCACTGTTCTACTTTGCTGAGTTCAGATCCAAACCGAAGTCTGGAAGTAGGCTGCCCCTGAGCTAAAGCGTCAAGAATCTCCTGGCAGACTCTGTGAAATGTCCAAACAGATACCAACTATGTCGATCACAATAATTTAGCCCATTTATTTGGCGAAATCCTTTTCCAAATATTGGCGCTGTCCTTTATACCAATTTCATGCTTGTTCTTGAGAAAGTGGTAGTCAGTGGATGCACATTACACAGTACTTTGCTGAACTGGATATTTCTAACACATCTAGACGCCAGACCCCATTTTCACACTATGCGATGCCTTCCACATACATAGTGCGAGGAGTATTAATCCCAAATGGAAAGATATAAGTGACGTCATTTTGTACACAAGTGGAGCAGGAGCACCATGAACCCCAGAGACCTGCAGTCTGTGTGCTCAAATTAGAGTGGTTACCAGGAGGATCCTTTCTTCTGTGTGACTCTGTCTGTGTGTGTCTTTGTTTCAGAGCCTAGGTGTAATGTGTAGACTACTGTGTACTTCGTATGCGGCGTAATCAATATGGCTGCAACATGAACCTGCGATCTTTCCTTTGAGCTGGAAGCATCATCGCGACATCTTTATTTTGAAAGATTTTGAAAGCCTATGAAAGGCTCGTCCATCTGTGAGTCCATCTTTCTTCATCCTGGTTTATATTAATGTGTTGTTTTGAAGGGCTGTTGCATTTTTTTTCTTACTACCGGGGTATAGCTAAAGACTCTGAGCTCATGCCAGATAACTAACAGCACACGTTTGATTCCTCTGGGAGATCCCAGATTTTCTCAATTTGCCCTATTTAACTCAGCATTGAGTCTTATTTTAAGACTTTCTCATTGCTATTATCTGCTGTATGATCCAATTTTTTGTTATGTGGTCAGGAAGCGCCCCTCCTACTTTACCTTCAAGGTCAACTGTAGTGCATGCAGTGGATTGGCACACTATTTCTTCTGTAGTTCATGCCTCAGGCCAAAGATTTTCCATGAAGTTTCTCATATCTGCCATCCATATGCTGCGTATTGTTTAACACAAGCAAGTTTTTTTTTTTTTTTCTGTTGGATTATGATTCTCAGATGTAACAAAAGTTATGAAGACGGGAATCAAATGTCTTTTCTCCCTCTGTCTTTTTCAAGGAGCCCAGATGTCCTAGTTGTTTTTTTTTTTTTTTTTTTTTTGAAATTCCTTTCAGCGTAAATGAAATATATAACAAATGGCTACAATAATGAAATATGAAAATATGAATTGGGTAAATATCAAAATGTTGAAATGTCATTGTGTTTTCAAATACCTGACTAAATTTCCAAAAATATAATGCTTTTCAATTTCCAACAGAAGACTCGGGTACAACTGCACACCATGACCTTTCTGTGCATTTTTAATTAAATATGTAAATTCAGTGGTAATCACGGAAAACAGAGCTGTATCCGCTGACAGGCGGCGAGATTGTTATATCTGATCATTTTATTCCTAGGGGACTGTTTGAGAGGGAACACGCTCACTCATGTCTGCCAATGTCTGTTTGGCTGATGTTTGGTGAAGTCTGGCTCATTAGGCAGAAATTGATATCTCCCAGCTGTTCAGATGCTGATGTGTGGGCATGTGTGTATGAGATACAGTATGGCTTCAATCTCTTCTGCCATCCCCTCTGTGCATTTCTGGCTGATTAGCAATGAAAGACAGGGGCTCATTCAGGGCTGAGGAAGCAGAGACGACCTTGCGTTCTGAGGACTTAATGTTGACAAATGTCCTTTCTGCAGCTCTCTTCCATACTACAGGTCCGTCTGACTGCTATCATGGGATTTCACTGTTTCCAGCTTCAAAGACTTTACAAAGACTTTATGAACTGGTTATTTCAAACACACCAGTACGAGAGTTTGTGTTTTGTGTTACGGTGACTTTTGTGTTTAGTTCAAATTAGATAATTGACAAAAGTAATACGTGTTGAATATTTTGATGGTAAGCAGAATATGGTCTACTTGTTCATGTTACCATCTCATAATATTTTACTTTGACACTTCTAATGCTGCCCTGAGCTTCTGCCAACCCATTGTTGGGTTTTTGCTGAAAAGCTGGTTAGCTATGCCATTGCAATTATTAACATTTTCAGAGCTCAAGGAAGGATCATTGTGGACTTGCTTGTGGAAGCAACCAGAAGACAAAACACAAATTGTATTTGCCACTAATTTACCATCTAATGGCTCAGCCAAAGTAAACGAGTTTTAAGTAGGGTAATGTTATTATAGCTGGAATATCTCTGGGATTTACATCCTGTCCAAATCCCATTTTTTTTTACTTTGTACTAAACATAAATATCAAGTTTTATATTTATGTAACTTGATTGCTCATACATTCATTTTCTGAATTGCTCACTCCTAATTAGTGTAAAGGGGAGGCTGATGCCCATCTCAGAGTACACCCTGGACAGCTTGCCAGGCCATCAGCACACTGATGGCCTCCTTTTTATGAATGACAGCAGTGTTTCTTTTACATGCCTCTTTTACACCATAGAGAATGAGAGACATGGTCGGCCTTTGATAAACCAGTTAGCAGCACTGGTGGGACAGTAGTGGCAATTTGGTGATAGTTGGGCTTGAACCCCCAACCTTCAGATCAGTAAGCCAGCATCCTACCACTGTCCACCATGGCCACTAACTTGATTGCTGTTATACTAATTGATGTTTCACTATGCAACACTTTTAAGCTTAAAGCCAGTGGTCTGTGAATTTATTGTCCAGTATATTAGCTGTTCGGAGGATATTGTTCTGTATGTTTTGGTCTTGCTTTCATCTCGCTTTACATTCTATGCTGTCTTGAATAATACTGTTAAGTGTTCCACTATGGTCCTGAAAAAATGAAATTTCATTATTATGTTTATAAGCTACTAGAGGAATTACCGGTAAGTAATAATAATAATAATAATAATAATAATAATAATAATAATAATAATAATGATGATAATAACAACAACAACAACAACAACAACAACAACAACAACAATAATAATAATAATGATAATAACAACAACAACAAAAACAACAACAACAACAACAACAACAATAATAATAATAATAATAATAATAATAATAATAATAATAATAATAATAATAATAATAATAACTTTAACTTAAATAAATAAACATAATCCAATCCAAATAGATATGTTTCTGATGATTCCATCATATACTTTTGGAAAATAGTAAGGCGCCAAATCAAAAGCAAGTATTGGGTGAGTTTCAAATTCCAAGTCATAATAGCCATCAGAAGCACTTGTCATTAATTAATGGACGTTATCAACCAGGTGGTATTAATTAATATATTGCATTGTTGTACACATCTTACGCTCGTCACATTTCCAAAGACAAGCATTTCATATCAAGTGAACCTACAGTATCAGAAGAAACAACATATTATGCACTTAAATTTCTGATGTAATGCACAAAGTGAAGACAATTCCAATTATTTTATTTATACAGATATCCATTTTGAAATATGAACTAGACACCATTATTAACAATGTTTTATAAACATTATTTAACTAATATTTGTTTATAAAATTGCATTCTATCCAGATTGCACTTAAGTCTAGAGTAACCAACAATAAAAACACACACTTTACCAGTGTACTGTTGTTACAAAGCTGCTGCCTCAAAGCAGGCTAAAAATACTGCAGAAAAAGAATGTTGTCGATGCTTAAAAGATCAAATGTGCCGGACTGTTCAGTCTATGCACCAAATTTACCTTTTTATTAAAATATACATATACCAAAATACAAATTATGCACCCTTTGCAGTTTCACCATAATAACAAACCACATGACAGGGTGTATTACTACTTTTCAAAAAAGCTTTCAACTGATATTAAAAGGAAGTAAAAATTCATTAATGATTTATGTATGATAAGCCTTAAAATTTAGACTTAAAAGTATGGAAACAGTCTGCAAATATAGTCATGGTATCAATTTATGGTATTTTCCAACTCCTAAACAAATATTCCAATGTTTGCTTTGAATTTTTCAATACTCAAATTCTCTTCTACAAGCAGCTACGTAGTTTATAAACCGAAATCTATTACATTTCGGGGAAACTATACATGTTGCTTTATTCTACAGATTAAGGCAATAACTTGTGAATTGGTCACTTTTGTCTACATTAAGCTTTTGATACACTCACAAGCCACTTCCAGCTTCCTCTTACACTTGGAAAGGATTCCAATGTTTAAGTAGGTATTTGTTAGGCTAATCTATCTGAACTTCTCTCCAGAGACTTTTCCCACTCTAACATACTGGCATCGGCCCATAACTACCCCATACTTGGCCAGCACTCCGTCACTCTACAGGAGGGTTAAAGTTAGAATAAGCAGGCTACTTCAATTACAGCTTGCAGTTCTGTCATTCTGTCATATCCCTAAATGCAATGTATTTGTTGGCTTTAAAGAACACATGATACACATACTTTAATTTATATTATAATATGCGGTAGCCAGTACAGTTTAATTGAGTGTGTTAGTCATTAAATACCTTAGGTCTGGTAAATACATTCTCTTTTACTAATTGCTTTTTTCTTAGGTTGGTTGTGCTTTAATAATCAACTTTTTTGTAGAGTATATATTTGAATCATTTTGAGCTATGTTGGTATGTTGGTGTTTTGAGCTCTGTTAGTAGGAAAATTATAAGTGTGACGAAATTATTAACCGAGAGAGGTTTTTTAAAGGTATTTACCGTAATTAAGAAAAAGTGCAAAAACTTATCTAAATTGAAGTATGGATTAAAAGAGTAGAAAATTAAAGACTACTTTTTTTAATATATTAAACATGAGGGAAATAATAACTCTTTTTTTCCAATTGTTTCAAGTGAGGAATATGAAAAATGTCAGCTAAAGCTTAAAATTTCCTGATCACTAGCTCTAATATCTCAAATGTTAGCTGGCATTATAATAAATTTAATGATACAACTCATGGATCTCAATATTGCCAAATGCTAAAGGTTAGACTTGTTAGAAATTCCACTCCATAAATCTGCCAGGTGCTATAAGAGTGCCCAGTGACTTTAAAAATATAGCACTATAGAAATGTTATGATGGTTTATAATGCAATAAGTAATACATGAAGCTTTTTTCTTTTAAAATGGAGTAAAATTCAAAAGTTGTCAGTGAAAGGACAATACATGTGAAGTAGTTACTTACAAACTATGTATAATAATTACAGTAAAAAAAAAAAAAAAGTAAGCTTACTTTGTTATTTCCCCACCAACTGAGTTTCTTCTTCTGTGTATACAGTGGATCCTCGAGATACGAAAGCTTCAGTACATGAAATATTCATGTTACAAAATTATATGCAAATGTTTTTTTCGCTTGATTTTACTAAAAATTCTTCAGCATTCGAAAAAAAACGGAACACAATTTCCCATCATGCTCAGTACCATAATCCTGCTCTCCTATTGATCAGAATCTTTCCCATTATGCTCAGTACATTGATCCTACTCTCCTATTGGTCAAATCTTTCTCATCAAGCATCAGTCACGGGGAAGTTAGTCAAGATCTACACTCCAGTCCAGGTGGCGGCGGTAATACACCTTAAGTCGGTTTGTTAACCAGAAAAAAGTTAAAGAAGAAGAATCTGATGTATTTTAAATGTAAATAAGTTTAATGTTTCCTGCCATTTATTCTCTGCCATTTTTATTATTTTCTTTGCCCTCCTCCTCGCCACTTTCCCTTTCGGACATTGCCTCACTCAAAAGGTAAAGTTCCACATTTTCCCATTTTTTATTTCATTTTATTTTCATTATGTTTTATAATCTACTTCATTTACAGGTAGTAACGGTTAGGTTAGGTATAGTGAATGATTCAAATGTATTTGGCTCTTATTTCATTCTGGTTTTTACCCTTATTATAAAATTTAATGTGGTGTTTTTG
>JAQNCB010000004.1:21691648-21705837 GCA_030068295.1 Euristhmus nudiceps | reverse complement strand
GTGTGTGTGTGTGTGTGTGTGTGTGTGTGTGTGTGTGTGTGTGTGTGTGTGTGTGTGTGTGTGTGTGTGAATGATTGGGAGTGTTAGCCATGATGTACCCTGCCCTGTGTGTGTGTGTGAATGATTGGCGTGATCCATGATGTACCCTGCCCTCGCCCAGAGTCGGCTGAGATGGGCGCCAGCCTCCCCGCTGCCCTAATTATGATTATGTGGTTCAGAAAATGAATGACTGAATAGTAGTAGTAGTATTTCGGGGTGTAATGGTTGTTCAGTGGTTAGTATTGATGCTCCCAGATCCCTAATGCAATAATATACATAATATGTGCACAGTTCCGTATGTTCCTTCCATATTCATGTACATTTCCACTGATGCTCTGATTTCCTTTCACTGACCAAATAACCACACTGCGAAGCATCTTGGCAATAATAATTTACCCATGTTTGAACATGACGGCATGAAAAGATTTTATTCAGACTGCCCTACAATGAAAGACCTTCAAGATGGGTTTTCCCAGACCGAGTCTAAAATTGCCTATCATTAGCCACTTAAAAGTAATTCATGCAATCTAAAGTGGCTATTTTCAGAAAAGACATTGATGTTCATTTCTGCGTGAAGACAAATCAATTATTTCCTTTTTCTGATTCCTCATCAACTATTTCCTTTTTTTCAAAAGGTTTCAATAGAAAATTCGAGTTGACCAGACACCAGTGTCATGCATATGGAAGCTTAAATTATTCAAAACAGCAATATGAGATTGCATGGAAATATATTAATACCGTATCGAAGACCTCAGTCAAGTTACCCTATAAAAAAGTAATTTAAATGTGATTTATTTATTTCTTTGATTATGTTTGTTTAATTGATTCTTTGCCTGTTTGCTTGGCTTACACTATCAAAGTAAAGTTTATATGAAAAAAAAGAGAGAGAGAAAAGACCACCCCTAGTAATCAATGCCGGGGCAGCACGATGGCATAGTGGTATAGTGGTTAGCACTACTACCTCTCAGCCACAAGGTCCTAGGTTTGCGTCCCAGGCTTGGGTGTTTCTGTCTGGAGTTTACATGTAACACTGTGCTTACATGGATTTCCTCCAGGTACTCTGGTTTCCTCCCACAGTCCAAAGTGATGTACATTAGGCCAATTCGCTGTTGCAAATTGCCCCTAAGTGTGAGTGTGAGTGGCTGTGTGTATTGCACTGTGATGGTCTCACAAGTTGTTCATGGTTTACCCTGCTTTTGCCCAGTGTCTGCTGAGCTAGGCTCCAGCCTCCCCTCAACCCTAATAGGATGAACCAGTTTGGCAAATGAGTGAGTGAGAGAGAATAATAAAGACGCATAGTGACATCGTGGTTCGCACATCTGCCTCACAGAGAAGAGGTCTTGGGTTCAAGTCCAAGGCTCAGCAGAGGTGTTTCTGTATAAAGCTTGTACATGCTTTCGTCTGTGTACTTTGGTTTCCTCTCCAAGTCCAATGGAATGCACATTCAGTTAACTATCTGGTTTAAATCCCGGTTGGAAATTGTCATCCGTAAACCCGAGTAGCTTTAAGTTGTTTATCAAATGAACAAAATTACAATGACAATAAATTGCCAACAAAATGTATGTACCCTTGTTTATATTTTTGGTTTGCGTTTGAATTTGATGGGGTGTGAGATCACCTTCAGCCGTAGTTTTAAACTGAAATACGCCTTTTCAATCTTCAATTTACCAAAAAAATCAGCGCAAGAATAACACAAAAGAATGACAATGTTGATTTCATTTGTTTTTAAATAAGGTGGCATCTTTTTATGGCTACACCTTACCCTTTAATGTCTCTATTTATTATTGAGTTGTTCATCTAAAACTTAAAGGTCCATGATAGAAATTGCTTCACGAGTGATCGTACACACCGCTTAATAATTTACGCACTATTTGACACGGAAACTTATTTTACAGCACATCACGTCACAGATCTGTGGAGTAAGATAAAATCCTCTCCGTTTAGCTTCTTAGTTTAGCAGTGATAAAAGATTATAACCCATCACAGTGTGAATGTTTTGTACTGTTATCCAACCTCTGTTTGATTTTCAGGCCGACAGCCTGCCTGTTTAAAAAAGGGAAAAAAAATAAACAGTCAAAAACCTTAAACACAAACCTTGAAGCATATTATTCAGTACCATATACAGTATTTCTACATTACTCACAATAAAAAAATAATAGGATGGAATCATATTTAAAGGAGAATCCGTTCATTCATTCATTTTCTGAACCACTTCATCCTAATTAGGGTCCCGGGGAGGCTGGCGCCCACCTCAGCCAACTCTGGGCGAGGGCAGAGTACACCCTGGACAGCTCGCCAGGCCATCACAGGGCAGAAACATGCTGATGGCTGTGCAGCTACTCTTGGCGAAAGTCAGTAATAGTTCCTTTACATCCCTCTCACTACAGACAGTGAGAGACATGGCCAGCCTTTGATAACCCAGTTAGCTGCACTATGGGTTAAAGGAGAATAATTATGATAATTATTACATTTGGGAAATGTAAGCATTGACCCACCTTCAAATGCTGAAAGTTTTAGAATATAAAGTTTCTCCGCTCTCAGAAAGATCAATTTCTTTACCTTGGTTTATTCATTTATTCATTTATTCATTTTCTAAGCTGCTTAATCCTAATTAGGGTTGCAGGAAGGCTGGTGCCTATCTCAGCTGATTCTGGGAGAAGGAAAGGGTACACCCTGGACAGCTCGCCAGAGCACTGCGGGGCCAACACATATATAGCCACCTTAGTTTATGGATATCAATAAAGTGGTAAAGCATGATTTGTATTTTTAACTGGTTTCTCCCAAATGAGGGTGGGTTTCCCCTTTGGGTCCAGTTCCTCTCAAGGTTTTGTTCCTCATGTTGACTGAGTGAGGTTTTCTTGCCGCCATCTTCATGACCTTGGGGATGTGCAGGTTTTTTTAGAGAAATATTTAAATTCTTTGCTACATTTTTTACAATTTTAATTCTGTAAAGTTTCCTTGCAGCAATGTCAGTTAAGCGCTACCTACACAAATAGGATCCCTCGCTATATCGCGCTTCAAGTTCTGCGGCTTCAGTGCATCGCAGATTTTTAAAAAAATATTAATAAAAAAAATAAATAAATAAAAAAAAAAAAAAATATATATATATATATATATATATATATATATAAAATTATTATTATTTTTTTTTTACTATTAAATAGTGAAAACGTTAAGGGAAAGGGAGCAAGGTCACTACCGACTCCGGTTTCGGACTCGGCTCTGAAATAACAGCATTCTTGATAGAAAAGGCTGAAGTCAAGACATTTCTTACACTTTATTTACATCTATGTACAATTACACCTATGTATTTTATATTATTTATATTTTATTTACATCTTATTCATTGTTTTTGAATGTTTTATTGTTATTATAAGCATTTATAGTGTTGAATATGTATTTATTAGTATTATATACACATATACATGTACGTATACGTCAGTCAGGGGTTTCGATCCTACTTCGTGGAAATTCGGTCTTCGCGGGGGTCTCGACCCCCCCCCCCTTTTTCCAGGAAAACTGACTGATCCCTGGAAACAAAACGGAATTGAACTGAATTAACATCCGGTCGAGCTCCAGATCAGTGGAAGTGTGAGACTACGATGCTGTCTGTGGAAGCTACAATTTATTTCGTACCGTGCTAACCATGTCTTTTTTGTGTCAGAATATTAAACAGATTTTCCATCTCTTTTAAAAAGGTCAACTGCTGTGAAAAACCTGTAAATAAGTAAATAGCAAACTTTTAATTGCGCTTCTCTCTCTTCCTGCTTCCTTTTTTCCATCACTTCCACTCTCTATTTTCATCTTCTTATTTCATTACCTTCTGTTTCCTGTCTTTTTCCCAAGGTAATGTGACTGCAGATGCGAGTGAATCATAAAACCCTCCACAAAACTCTTTGCTCGAGAAAAAAAAAAATGGAGCAGTTACGATATTGATTTCCTGACTGCACACCATACTGGCAGACTGTGCCTCCCAGGAGTGCAGCTTCCCTTTCCATTCACAGCCTTCCCCTTTCAACTGCTCTCACAGCTCTGTACCCTGCAGACAGAATGTTCTCTTCCAAGTTTCTGGGTGGGGGGAACCCCCTGAATGCTGTGTCTTCTGCGGTGAACAAGTTTAGCCTGTTTGGTGACGAGACTGAAGATGGAACCGGAAAACAGCAACAGGAACCTCTGAAGCAGAAAGTTCCTGACCAGCATGGGAACGGGCAGCCTGTGTCACAAGCATCTCAAAAACACAGCACGGAGAAGCCGACAGGAGGGCGTACGGGTGATGGTCAACAGCAGGAAACAGGCAGGGGGGTACCCCAGCATTCGGTGGCTGGAAGAGGAAGCCCTCAACAACAGAGAGCTGGTAGAGAAGGGCCTCATCATCAGGGGCTGGCAAGGGAGAAATCTCCACAGCTTGATGCAGGGAGGGGTGGACCTCAACACCATGATCCCACAAAATCCGGGAGTGTCCAATCAAAAACTGCCGGGACAGAGACACTTTGTCCAATCTGTAAAAATATAAAACTGAATCTTCAGTCCAAGGAGGAGCAACCAAACCATAACACCTGCACACAATGCAAATCTGTTGTCTGCAGCATGTGTGGATTTAGCCCCCCAGATGCAGCTGTGAGTAGTTTACACAATTTATTTATTTCATCAAATGTCATTTACATTGCCTTGCCAAAAAGAAACACACACACACACACACACACACACACACACACACACACACACACACACACACACACACACTAATATTTTGTTAAACCGCCTTTAGCATTATGCTTCTGATCGTCAGGTTTATACTCAGCAGCAGCATTATGTGGCAAAAATATTAGGACAGCTGATCACCGGAATGTACACTATAAACTGACGTTTTCTTCCCAGCTGAATAAAATGATATAATGACATACAAGTGGCTCTCTAATAAAGAAAGTGATTCAGGGAGAATAAAGAATCATTTAAACACATGAACTGGCACCAGGGCGGCACGGTGGCGTAGTGTTTGGCACGTTTGCCTCACAGCAAGAAGGCCTGGGTTCGATTCCCAGCCTGGCCATGTCTCTGTGGAGTTTACATGTTCTACCTGTGCTTGTGTGGGTTTCCTCCGGGTACTCCGGTTTCCTCCCGCAGCTCAAAACCATGTACAGTAGGCTAATCGGCTGTTCCAAATCTCCCTTAGGTGTGAGTGTGAATAGTTGCGATGTTGAGTGTCGGCCCTGTGATTTCCTGGCGAGCTGTCCAGGGTGCACCCCGCCCTAGCCCAGAGTCGGCTGAGATGGGCACAGCTTCCCCACGACCATAGTTATGATTAAGCAGTTGAGAAAATGAATGAATGAACTGGAACCACATAGTCCTGATCTTTACCCTATAGGAAGTGGTTAGGATGCGTTGGAGAATACTTTTTTTTTTGGAGTGGATAGATTTTCCCATCATCATATTAAGATGTCAGTAGAAACACCAGTGTGGGTGTAAATAAAAGCTGTGATGTTGCTCAAGTTTGTTGAAACGTTGCCATTACAATTATGCCGTGTTATCAAGGTTGAAGGTGGTCCAACAAAATACGAGCGCACAGAACTTTTTTTTTTTTTTTGGTGTGCATGTTATATTTAAGCATATATTCATACATTCAAATGATAAATAATAGAACAGGAATATTATGTATAGAATGTGAGTGTGTTTTCGGTCATTGCAGCAATGAGTCTGACTGCACATTTACTGCATGCATGAAGAAAGGTGAAGGAATAAATCTTGCTATCACATTATTTACATACAAACTAAGTCCAGGATAGTTCACTCCCACTCCATACATCTATGATGTGATGATCTTTACTATGGTTGTATGGAAATAAACATAATATTTCTATACTTTTGCAGGCGAAAGAATGGCTTTGCCTCAATTGCCAGATGCAGAGGGCTCTTGGAGTTGAGGAACCACCGACTCCCTTTATATCCAGTAAAACTCCCACACCGTCTCCATCCCCTGTGAAGCAAATTTCATCATCAGCACAAAAGAAGGACACGACACAAAGTAAAGCCTTACATCCATCCCCCAGTCACCAAAGTAAACATTTGGACTGTCACAAGCCTCCTGGACAAGACAATCCAACTTCAACAAAAGAAGCCACATCAATTCCACACTCACAAAAAAGTCCAACTCAGCCGCCAAAAGTTCAGAATGCCCCATCACCTGCCAAGTCTGTACTGCCAACACAACCTGAACCTCCCAAGGAACAGTCCGGATTGTTTGGTTTCAGATCTGGCAGCGCCCGATCCCGTTCCCCATCTCCTCAGCCTTCAGCTTCTGCAGTTTCTGGGAAAGTTTTCGGTTTTGGCTCCTCCCTTTTCAGCTCTGCGTCGAGTCTGATTTCATCTGCTGTTCAGGATGAGTCATCCACGGCGCAGCCAACTTCACGTAAAGCCTCCAGCGCTTCTATAATCTCCGACAGGACCACACCTCCAGTACCCCGCAAAGGGTCAGATGCCTCTAAGGGCTCTCCAAAACTTTCAACGGCCCCAAAACAGGAGCAAAAGAAACGGGAAGTTAGCAAGCCAGCCACTGCAGGTGTCGATGAAGTAAAAGAGAAACTAACTTCTGCACAGTCTCCAAAAACCAATCAGAAAACCCTTCCCAAAGCCTGCCCCATCTGCAAAAAGGCTCTCACCAAAGAGCCTCCAAATTATAATACCTGCACTGAGTGCAAAGCGATTGTTTGTGACCAGTGTGGCTTTAATCCCACTCCTCACCAGTCAGAGGTAAGCAAAACCGAGAGACTGCATCTCCTATCTGCAAATTCATATCAACATTTCATTAAGATGCCCAGCAGAGCCGTGTTGAAAACAAACTGCTCAAATCGAGTTCCTTGATGTTTTGCTACACAAATTATTGATGAATATTTCCACTATTTTAAAGGCAAACTGAAAAGGTCTAGTCAGGAAAGCCTTATTTTTTGAACCACATTGGCTAATTGAACATTATTAATTGCCCCTTGGTGTGAGCTTGGGAGTGAGTATCTGTGTGTACTGGCTCTGCAATGGTCTGGCAAGCTGTTCAGGGTGTATCCCACCTCCAGCCTTCATGAGACTCTAATAAAAGGATAAAGTGGTTCGGATAATGAAATGAGATTGAACATGGACAAGATTCCTTCTGCTTTGTGGGGCTACATGCCTCGTGATCCACCAACCAGTGAGGGTTTGATTTTGACCTAGCACACACGCCAGTAAAAACACCCTGTGCTTGTGCCACTTACGTTGTCCCCTCCGCCAGTTACTGGAATGAGGCAACAACTATCTACCTTACTAAATAAATAGGAAAATAAATGAAAAAGATAAACGTGTTCTTAACATCAAGTACTTTAGGTCCAAATACTGTTGCTTTTGTGGAATAATTATAGGGGCAAGGGAAAAGGAAATATATATCGATATATATTTATTCATTCATTCATTCATTCATTTTCTGAACCACTTAATCCTAATTTGGGTCACGGGGAGGCTGGTGCCCATCTCAGCCGGCTCACAGCTAAGGGGGATTTGGAGCAGCTGATTAGCCTACTGTGCATGTTTTTGGATTGTGGGAGGAAACCAGAGTACCCGCAAGAAACCCACGCAAGCACGGGGAGAACATGCAAACTCCACACAGAAACGCTCAGGCTGGGACTCGAACCTAGCAAAATGGTGCTAAAACAGTGCTCGATACACTTCTGTGTAGAGCGGAGTATATCTAAATAGAATGATTAAAATGAAACACACATGATTCTCTGTGACTCTGAGTTTCGCTCACACAGTACGCTCGTCAGACAGATTTAATCAGATATATATATATATATATTCTTTGTCATTATGACCTCTCATTGTGAGCTTTGGGTCATGTGTGTCATTAGAGTAAAATGTGCTGTGGAGATGGAAGAGGCTTCGAGAGCTTCCTCCCACCCGCAGAGTCTTCATCTGGCAAGCCTGATCATGTCATACAGGACCTTTATATATATATATATATATATATATATATATTAGGTAATCTTAGGAAGAGTCTGGCACCTAGTGATTTTTCTGAATAATTTGAAGCCGAAGAGCCAAAGCTGTTATGTTTAGCTGCACTAGTGATCCATAAGAATACAGCAATGTATAACATTTCTAAGAGTTCTGGCAAATAAGGTTTTCAGTTAAAATATCCAGATAACATCACATGTTAGAAGCATATTTAAAGTGATTCCTTTTGATGTGACCATTTTGAGCTTTTGTTGTGACCATTTTATTTAATAGATACAGGCAGACTCTTCATTTGACTTTGTACAGCATCTATATGCATCTTTCCTACACAGGGGTATAAACCTGACTCTGTAAAATGTACTATACAGATGAATTTCCTTAAGATTTATAATTATGTTTAAATGATTTTGCATCTCATATTGAGCACATCAAAACCCTCTAATACAATCTGGTAATTATTTTTTTTTTTAATTTTTTGATTTTTTTTTTCAAAGTCCAATACTTTTTATTTTTTATTTTTTTTACTTGAATTTTATTTAAAAGAAGTCCTTCCTCGAATCCCTTACTGAAAATTAGAAAACCAGTACATAAATAAACTCATTCAGCAAGTGATTATTTCAAACTTGGACATGCGAAGTCACAGTGTACTTGTAAAGAAAATCTTCTTTAAGCCGTGTAAAGTAATCAACAATATATGTACTTGCTTATTTACTTTAATACTGGTACCACTGTTTAACTGCTGGTGTCTTCCAATGAGAGAGGACCATTCATTCATTTATTCATTTTCTAAACTGCTTTATCCTAATTTGGGTCACGGGGAGGCTGGCGCCCATCTCCGCCGACTCTGAGCGAGGGCAGGGTACACCCTGGACAGCTTGGCAGGCCATCACAGGGCCAAGTAGTAATATATATAATGACGAGTAATGTATATAAATATTAATTCATTTTCAGAACCACTTAATCCTAATTACAGTCGCGAGGAGGCTGGCACCCATCTCAACCTGTATATAAATAAGTGTTAAATAATGAAACAGTAATTTCAATTTGATTGTATGTTTTCACTTTGTGCTTTATTAATAATAATAAAAACATAGCTGCACATTATTGGATCAAGCCTGGAATGTTAAATCAACACCTGCACTATATTTCCACTGTCACCAAAAATAGAAAATGTAACATTAACACATCTGTGTTGCTGTGATTGCAGGGCAAAGACTGGCTTTGTTTAACCTGCCAGACACAAAGAGCTCTTCAAGGGGTTGAACCACAAAAGTCTTCTGTGATGGAGCCTCAATGCCATCATCCTGAAATCACAACCCAAAAGAAGGATTCTACCACAGGTTCCGCATCAAAACAGCCAACCTCCCAACCAACAGACATCAGCAGTGCCAACCAGACAATCGCCCAAAAAGAAGGAGCTGATAGACAACAGCTTAGTTCAACAGTAACAAAACTGACCAATGAGCATAGCCAGAAGACTCCAAAATCTGGCCTATCTTCTACCGAGTCTGAAACACCATCACGGGAAGAACCCCCTCAAGAACAAACAGGTTTCTTTAGCTTTGGCTTTGGTGGTGTGCGTTCTCGTTCACCATCTCCTCAGGTGACCAACTCTGCAGTACCCGGAAAGGTTATAGGCTTTGGCTCCTCCTTACTCAGCTCAGCCTCAAACCTGATCCCATCAGCTGTTCAGAAAGAGCCTTCCACTACACCACCAACTCCTCGAAAGGGATCGACTACGTCTCAAACCTCTGCCAATGCAACCAGTACACTTCCTGCTTCACAAAAAGGATCTGCAGCATCAAAGACAGATGCCAAAATATCCTCAACTGGGCAAGAGCCAAAATCATCGACTGCTGAGAAGGAGAAGACACCAGGACATCAGCATAGTAAGGCACCCTTATCTCAAGAAAAGATAAAAGAAAGTACGCCAAAAATAGATAAAGGTGATCAGAATCTTCCCAAAGCCTGTCCACTCTGTAAGGAAGAGCTCAGGAAAGATCCTCCCAACTACAGGATCTGCACTGAATGCAAAAACTATGTTTGTAACCTTTGTGGATTCTCTCCCATGCCTCATCAGACAGAGGTAAGGCAATTCAGTGTGTTGTATTGCATGTGATATGTATAATTGTGTTTTTTTTATTTAAAAAACCCTTAAAGCATGGTTAAGTGTCGATTTTGCCTTATATATATTGTAAACTAAGCTAAAATTTAGCTTAAACATTGAACCCATTCGAAGTGAGTGCACACACACACGGAGCAGTGGGCTGCCTCACTGTGGTGCTTATAGAGCAGCTGGGGCTTAGGTGCCTTGGTCATGGGCACTTCAGCCATGAAGGTGGAGTTAGGGAAGCTGCTGGTCACCCCCGCCCAACACCCGTTTTTACTGCTGGTTTGAGAATCGAACCAGCAACCTTTTGACCCCAAACCCACTTCTCTATCCATTACATATTCCCCTTTACCTTTGTATGAAATCCACTGTGTGTCTACAGGATACATTCGCTGTATTGTACACCGTGAGCCAAAATAACAGATGTTTATGTGGAGTTCTGCTGAATGTGCAATGTTCTTCTAATATAGCATTCTTATTAGACTGAAAATATCTGTTTATTTGGGTAATATGATAGCTACTTGCAACATTCTTATATTACTTTATTTGAAATTCCAGGTGACAGAGTGGCTTTGCCTGAACTGTCAGATGCAAAGAGCTCATGATAATGCTCCCATGGTGCCCCAGAAAATATCTCTACAACCCCAGACTTCACCAAAGGCAGGGATGACTTCATCCTTACAACAGAATGATGTTCATGCTATGGAGTCAACGAAGAAAATATCTAAAGCTATCACAGCAACTCCGCAGAAAAACAATAAATTTGATGCCATACAGAAAATAGAGGAACGACAAATGAAGGCACCAAATGACTCACCTCCGCTACACAAACGTCAGCAGCTAGAAACCGGAAATCCTCAGGGTACCACAAAGAAGGACAAGTCAGAACCCAAGGAAGAATCAGGTTTCTTTGGTTTTGGTTTTGGTGGCGCTCGGTCACGATCACCATCACCATCTCCCAAGCCTGCTGCCTCTGCTGTTTCAGGAAAGGTTCTCGGATTTGGTACATCCTTCCTCAGCTCAGCTTCTGATCTGATTTCTTCAGTTATGGAGGAACCCTCCACTACACCACCAACCTCTCGTAAAGATTCATCAGTCTCCCAAAGTTCTATTAGCTCTAGCACACCACCAACCTCTCGAAAAGGTTCTGCAGTTTCACAGACAGTACCCAAAACAACGCTAGCCACCTCGAATAAAGATTTATTAGGTTCACAGACACCTCAGAAGACGAGATCTTCAACCTCGATTGCACCTACTTCAAGCAATGAGACGAACATTATCCAGGACGTTGCGAAGGGCACCAAACAAACTTCTAAAGAAATGGCAGGAGAAAAGAAATTACATGAGCTACAACCACCCAAAACAAAATCTGAAAAAGATACAGACTCTGCAGCTGTTGATAAATCTAATCAGCAGCTTCCCAAAATGTGCCCGCTTTGCCTGACAGATATAAAAGAGGATCTCCCTAACTATAACACGTGTACTGAATGCAAGAACATTGTGTGTAACCTTTGTGGATTCAGCCCCATGCCTCAAGAAACCAAGGTAAGCATTATGTTTTGTTAGTACAACTGTCTGGATGCAATGCCGTAGAGGTTAGCACTTCCAACTCACAGCAGGCAAGTCCTAATTTCGAGCCCCATCCCGAGCAATAGCATTTTGGGTGAATTTTTCACCTCTCTGTGCCTGTGTGGGTTTCTTCTGGGTTGAATGGTTTCCTCACATAGTTCAAGGACTTGTGCATTAGGATGACTGGCTGTTCCAAACTTCCTTTAATTGTAGGTGTGAGTGTGTGTGTGTGTGTGTGTGTGTGTGTCTGTGTGTGTTAACCCTCTGATGCATTGACGTAATTCTCTGGGTTTGCCCCTGGGACCAAAAAACTTTCTGTGACCTGAAATAAAGGATAAATGGGTTTGGAAAATGAAATGAATGAATGAAACTGGGGTGGCACGGTGGCGTAATGGTTAAAGCAAGAAGGCCTGGGTTTGATTCCCAGCCTGGGTGTTTTTGTGTGGAGTTTGCATGTTCTCCCCGTGCTTGCGTGGGTTTCCTCTGGGTACTCCGGTTTCCTCCCACTGTCAAAAAACATGCACAGTAAGATAATTGGCTGTTCCAAATCTTCCTTGTTTGTGTGTGTTTATGTGTGTATGTTGGCCCTGCGATGACCTGGCGAGCTGTCCAGGGTGTACCCTGCCCTCGCCCAGAGATGGCTGAGATGGGTGGCAGCCTCCCTGGGACCATAATTAGGATTAAGCGGTTCAGAAAATGTATGGATGGATGCATGAAACTGCATGGATGGTAATAAAAAAAAAAGAAGAACGTTACCTCTCAATCTATGGTGTGAGGCATGTAAAAGAACCATTGCTGATGTTCGGCAAGCGTAGGCTGCAAAGCCGTCAGCGTGTTTCTGCCCTGTGATGGCCTGGCGAGCTGTCCAGGGTGTACTTTGCCCTCGCCCAGAGTCGGCTGAGATGGGCGCCAGCCTTCCCCGTGACCCTAACTAGGAATAAGTGGTTTGGAAAATGAATGAATGAATGAATGTTACCTCTCAATTGATTCATTCACTTTCTGAGCCACTTAATCTTAATTAGGGTCACTGGCTCCCATCTCAAGCAACACTGGGCTAAAGTGAGATACATCCTGAAAAGCTCGTCAGGCCATTGCAGGGCCAACACTCATGCAACCATTCCCTCTCACATCTATGGGCGATTTGGAACAGCCAAGTAGCCTACAGTGCATGTCTTTGGACTGGAGGTGGAAAGCGAAGTACCTGTAGGAAACCCACACAAGCACGGGGAGAACATGCAAGCTCCACACAGACACACCCGAGCATGGCAATCGAACCCAGGCATTCTTGCTGTGAGTCAAACATGCTAACAACTACACCGCCGTACTGCCCCATATTTGAATATTTATACAACCTGATTTATTTGCAGGTAGTGGAATGGCTCTGTCTGAATTGCCATACAAGACGAGTATCAGGAACCTCTCAGTCTCCCAAAATGCCCCCAGCACCATCTCCTCAAAATAAGAAGACTTCTGTGTCAGAACACCATGAGAATAAGAAAGATCTTCCTGATAACACTTTCCCTAAAGTTCAGCCAAATGCTGAGGTAAAACAAATACCCAGTGCAGCAGCAGAGAAGCAAGTCAATCAGCAGCAGCCTGCTCTGCAACATGACAAACCTCAAAAGGCTTCAAAAGTTGAGCCCTCTCCTGCCAGAAATAAACCTGCTCAAGAAAACTCAGGGATCTTTGGCATTGCTGGCGCTCGATCTCGCTCACCGTCCCCTCAGCCGGCTGTCTCCACTGTAACTGGGAAGGTTTTAGGATTCGGGTCTTCATTTTTCAGTTCTGCGTCTAATCTCATCTCATCAGCTGTTCAGGATGACCCCTCCTTGACACCCCCAACCTCTCGCAAAGATTCATCAGTCTCTCAAAGCTCCAGTAGGTCCAATACACCACCGCCATCATCCCGCAAAGGTTCCGGAATCACCCAGGCTGCCATGCTACAAGGCGATTCTCAGAAAAAGCAGGCAGATCTAAATAAGTCACAGATTGTCGATAAGAAAGAAGAAAAGAAATCAGAGGGAACAAAGTTTCAGAGAAAGGAGCCTCCAAATCCAGAGAAATCCCAGCCAGAGCCACCAAAAGGAAATGAACTCCCTGACAACTGCCCTATCTGCAAAACAGCGATCAAGGATCATCCTCCAAACTACAATTCTTGCACTCAGTGCAAAAAAATCGTATGTGTCCAGTGTGGATTCAATCCGTCCCCACATCAAACAGAGGTAAGTTACAATAAACAAAAAGAGTATGTATGTATACGTATATTTATGATCCCTCGCTATATCGCGCTTCAGGTGCTGCGGCTTCAGAGCATCGCGGATTTTTAAGAAATATTCATCGAAAAATTTAAAATAGGGGGAAAAGTTCAGGAAAATGCCACGAGGGGTCGCTACTGACTCAGATTCGGATCCCAGCCTCTTTTTCTTCTTTTGGGAAATTCGTCTCGACCAATCAGCTTGCAAGATTTCAAAGAGCCGCGTCCCAAACCGGAGTC
>JAQNCB010000004.1:21245358-21259248 GCA_030068295.1 Euristhmus nudiceps | reverse complement strand
TATATATATAAAAAACACACACACACTGTATGTATGGGTGTATTCATGTGTTTGTGTATATATTTATATATGTGTGTGTATGTATGTATGTATGTGTATATATATATATATATATGCAGAGAAATGACATGGAGAAGGACATTATTCTTGTCTGTCGAGAATCCCAATTGAAAAAATACGTTTTTTGAAGTGAGTCGTGTTTGCCTTGATGCTGCGGAAGCATTTGCCAGAGGGGTGAACAGAACATGAGCCGTGCAAGGCATCCAAAATGATGGACTGAACCCTCATCCGACATCTGGTATTGAAGATGTGCTGAAGTGATGGAAGCTCATTACCGGTAAGTTTGGAAGCTGTTTTTGTACTGTCTTTTGTAGGAGCTTGAGGTAATGTACAGTCACACTGACAAACCACACAGTGATGCATAGAGACAGCATGCTTTGTAATGGGTAGTGGAAGAAGTGATCAGAGTGGTGGAGTTAATCCCAAAGCCTTTGATTCTCTTTAGAAAGAAAACATGTCATGCTTTTCTGATTCTCTTGGTGTTTATGGAGTCTGATAGTACATCTTCAATAGTTGCTTACTGATATGTTAGCATTATTAGTTTTTTTATTTGCATTTTGCTATTTGCCATTTATTTATTTACATACATGCATGCATACAGACAGACATTCATTTTATTACTTCATTTAAATCTGACTCTTGGCAACTCTCATGGTGTTTTCCTGGCTAGGTTTTTACTGTGTATGCCACCAGGGTTGGAGAAAGACCTGGTGACATATCCAGTCTATTTACACTCACATTCCCACCGAGGGGTAATTTTAAATGAGTAGCCGAATGTGAGTGTATTTGGAAAATGGGATGAAACTGGAGCACTCAAAGGAAAGCATGGGAGAACTCCACAAAGACTCCCCCTTGTCAACCACAAAGCTTGAACCCAGGACCTTCTTACTGTGAGGCAAGAGTGCTTATTACGGCCACCATCCTTTATTTCCATTCAAAACGATTGGTTGATGCTATAATTTTATATATACAGCATGTTCTCTTTCTGAAATCTTATAATTAGGTCATGAATACATGTCATAAATATAGCTGATCTAGATACGAAGAGTGAGCTCCAAGTACAGAAAATAATCAGATTTCAAGAGTCTCATTTCAATGGGGTTTAAAATAACGTAATAACGTAAATTGGTGTGCATATCATAATGAAACCTCCATCCATTATACATTTGATACAGTTTCCAGACTGCATCCTTCTCTTCCCTGGTCACGAGCCAAAACTGAAATCCATGTTTTTCACATACATATTCAACCATTACTGTTCTTTGTGCAAATCCTGCCTGGGAGGTGAACCAGATGCAATATGAACAGAACCCCTAATTTATGTTTGCCATATACAGATTTGACTAGTGAAGTGCTGTTATTTATGAAAATCCTGTCTGGAAGCTGAACTCATTTTAGTATGTGCAGAATTCAGCTGCAGGGTTTCTTACCCCTATCCATTGTAAAGCTTTGGAGACACAAAACTCAAAGATTTAAACACTTATATGACTCCCTGTCCACTTCCAACAATGACAAAGCACCCGCTGGCACACCTGTAGTGTTATGGAGAAAAAAGAGACCAAAACTTTACCAATATATAACTTTTGACACTAATAAAGAAAGTGGGTGCTATGGTGGTGTAATGGTTAGCACGTCCACCTCACAGCATGGAGGTCCGGGGGTCAGGTTTTACATGTTCTCTCTGTGCTTGCGTGGGTTTCCTCAGGGTACTCTGGTTTCTTCCCATCGTCCAAAAACATACACATTACGCTAACTGACTGTTCCAAATGGTCCCTAGTTGTGGGTAGGAGCTTGAATGGTTGTGTGTGTAGGTGTTGGCCAGACGATGGTTTGGTAAGCTGTTCTGGGTTTCCCATGCCTTCACCTAGGGTCTGTTGAGAGACGCTCCAGTCTCCCTGCTACCCAGGGTTAAGTGAATGAGTGCGTGAGTGAGTAAAGAAAGCAATTAATTGATTTCGCCTGGTGGGTATGTATGTCCTTGGATCTAGATCTTCTGAATGGTTTGCTGTCTAATTGGAAAACATTTTGACAGATTTGTTTATTATATAAACATGTAACCTTGTAAACTAGTAATAAATACATGCATAACATTTTCACTTAAAAAAAACCCTAGAAAAATGATACTTAAAAAAATTACTTTTTTAAACAATACATCCATGAATTGTCTTTCCCTGATGCAGCAAATATATACTATTTGTGAAAGCTTGTGTCGTATTTAAACAGTTTATTGAAAAAATGCTACCTTTTGTTAATTCTGACAAACAGACTAAAGCCGGTAGGTACTTTTGTAAATTTTCTGTCCTGGTTGTGTTTGTTGTTTGTTGTTTGTAATGGTTTTCTGATTATTGCAATGCCTAGTCAATGTTAGTTGTGTACCGCCTGACCTCTGCCTGTTCCCTGCCTGTTTTTGCTTGAAGAATTCAATTTGTGCAAAAGCTTCAATAAAGCTCTGCTATACTTGCACTTGCATCCAGACTTGCCTTTCTGACATATATCCCTTAGATATGCCAGGAACCTTAAGTGACAACAGGCTTTAATGAGACCAGGGCATGCTGTTCGAGAGCATTAAGAGCATAAAAAAAGTTCCTAACTCCGTTGTAAGCCTCCTCTCCAGCTATACTAACTCCTCCAAAAGACATGTTTGTTTTCTCATCAAAAAGTAACACATTGAAAAAAAAAACACTGGTGACCAAGCTGGCTGCGAGGTCTTATCCTATGGTGTTCACTTTAATTTGTGTTTAAATATAAAGTTAGCCCAATTCATAATGTAGTTCACTGATAAGTTGCTAGCATGGGCTACAGCTGTCACTATGGTTACCAGAAGTCCAGGCCAGTGAACACATCCAGTTTGGCAGGATTAGTGTCACCAGTATGGGAAAGCTTTGTTTTCACAGTTCCAGCCATGAATGCAGTGTGGTCCAGGCTCATTCCTGATCAAATACACTCCATCTCTTGCTTCACCACAGTGAGGCCAAGCTATTTTTATTGCTCTTAGTCATTATTTTGTAACACCAAATCAGACTGGGTACTCAGGAAATGTCTCTTACACCATTGTGCTGATTAACTCCAGAGCCGCAAGGGACTTCAAAAGACAACCTTGCTGAGAAGATTCAGCTGACCTTTAAACCAATTTAAGGATTTATTGATAGGAAAGACAGACCCTGTCAGAGATGGGTCAGTAACCCATTGCAACAACAACAATAGTAATACAAAAACATCCTTAATAGGAGATGAGGAAAAATCTTGATTCAAGATTCTTTATTGTCATTATGTTCGCACATAACGGAATTTCGTATGGGGCTCTTAGCAGTACAAGCAAGTTCAAAAAGGTGCAAACAAGTTGAAAATTGCAGAAGAGACAATGAACTGCAATTATCAGTGTCAGGAGTAGAATATAAACACAAGTAATTCTGTACACTAAACTGTAAGTGAAATATAAAATATAAATGTAATATAGAAATGTAAACACAGTACTTACTCATGACAAATGGACACTGGAGATATACAATGTGTACACTGAGGAACTGTGTAATGGAATGAATAAATGAATAAATAATAGCAGCAAGTTAGACTAAAATATAACGGTCTGAAGTGGTAAGATAGAATGTAAATGAGGCAGATTGCGGCAATGCAATACTGTCGTAGAGTTTGTATGTTCAATGTCCTTAGTACAAAGAACTGATGTCTGTGTGAGTGAGTGAGTGAGTGAATATGTGCCAGGGGGGAGGGTTGCATGTTTTGTGTGTGTGAGTGTGTTTGTGATTGTGATTGGGTGGGAGGGTGGAGGGATGATAGCTTTCACAGCTCTGGGGTAACAGCTGTTTTTGAGTCTGCTTGTGCTGGTCTTGATGCTTCTTTACCATTTTCCTGAAGGAAGCAGTACAAGCAGTCCATGTTCTGGCTGTGTGGAATCCGCCGTGATGCTGCCGGCTTTCTTCTGTACCCGTACAACCTGGCAGACTGTAGCCCACGATCCCATGCGCAGTTCTCAGCACCTGGGCCAACTTCTTTTGAGAGTAACCAAATCCAAATGGGACCCGTCCTTGCTAATATGTGACATGGTGTTAGTATACATAATTTGGGTCGATAATTTTAGCCTGTGTACACACAACCATTCACATTCTTGCTCACACCTAGGGGTGACCTGGAACAGACAATTAGCCTATTGTGCATGTCTTTTGGACTGTGGGAGGAAACCCATACATCTTGAAGGAAACGCACACAAATATAGGGAAAACATGTAAACTCCACACAAAAGCGCCCTCGCTGAGCCCAGGACTTAAAACCAGGACCTTCTTGTGGTTACACAGATATGCACGTATACATATATATTTGTCCATCCACTCATTTTTTCCTCTGCCTATCAAAAGTCTGCAAAGGTCTAAGAGAGAAACCCAGGCATGTGTCTCCCCAGCGACACTCCCCAGGTCCACTAGTGGATTCTGGGGCATTGCCAGACCAGACAGGACAGATAACCCCTTCAGTATGTTCTGGGTCTGTCCTGGGTCCTCCTCCCATTTTTATACCAGGAAGCATTCACATCAGATACTCACCGGCCTCCTTTCGATGCAGAGGAGCTGCAGTGGCTCTTCTCTGAGTTTTCTCGGGATGTCTGAGCTCCTCATCCTATTCTGAAAGCCGAGTCATGTACTCTGTATATAAAATGGTCCTAAATGCACACTTGGTGCAAAGTATCTTCAGTGTTTACCTCACATATCCAGCGAAGTTTCATGGTAGCCATTTGGTTTTTAACCAAATTTAGACCATCACATTCTTCGATGATTCTGGTCTGTCTGCCTGTTTTTTTTTTTGTTTTTTTTAAATGAAAAATTTTTCCTGCATTTGCATCTTTCCTACCTTCCTGACATGCAACATAATCACTCTGCAATGAAAATATATATAAAAATACTGACAACGAAAACTAACAAATCCAAATTTCAGTATTTTTAAATTATTACAGGAATAAATTAAAGTAATTCTTTTTTCTCACATATCCATGCTACTTCAACAGTGCAAAATGGTTTATCTAATGCAGTGATATCATTTATGCAAAGCTTTGACTAAGGCAAAGGCAAAATATTTAAATTGTTTCTAAATCGTTTAGGCATTAATGTAGGGTTTCTTACTGCGCCAAAGGTAAACAATTCCATAATTTTTAATATACACATTAAATTTAGAAAATTCCATACTTACATTGATTAAGAGGTCTTTTATCCGAGCCCTTTTATCCCTTTATTTAGTTGCTCTAATCACGGAATGATGTAACAAAATAATTACTTGCAGTCATTAACTTGTTTCCATTTTTGAGGGCTAAAAGAATTCTAGGTAGAAGCACTGAGGCATGCATGCTTTCTATTCGGCGGGGTTTGTGTGTTGTTCTATGTGCCAAAATGAATACACATTCCAATTAACTGACACAGTAAGCAAGTTTTTCTTGCATTCAAGGATTATTTCATTATGCATGAACCTGTATCACACTCAGATGCCCTGTCTTCTCGATCCTCCACCTTCCACCTTTATTCCATATCTCCTCACATCTGTCTCACACCCTGCCCCTGCCCCCGCCCCCACCCTCCATTTCACTGCATTGTTCATTTTTAACCATTTCTACTGCCATTAAAATAGAAACAGTCAGTTTATGTAAGACCTCTCAGAGATGTTGAGTTCTGTCAGCTCATGATATCTTATATTACATAAGACCAAAAGCTGTTCTGGTATCTTGGGTCTCAAAATCAGATACCACCATTACTGATACAAAAATCCATCTATCTCCAGTTTTATAAACGAGGGACATCGTAAAGTTTGAAAATTGATGGATTCCTATTTCACATGTTCATGCATTGACTTAAAGTTTGTTGAATAAAACCATAACTGCAACATTAATAACCATTAATACTAAATTATTGAATGATGCAAAGTGTGACATGGAAAATTATTTGATGCCATCGAAATCTAATATCTAATAATTCTAATTCCATGTCATGCGAAAACCAAGTTCCATAATTGTTCCATTATTTATTCTAAATATTTTTTAAGTACACAGTCATGTTACTATGCTTGCAGTGAGTGAGTTGTCAGTGCAGTACGGCCTAATGAGATTTTCCGGAGGAAGGCACATTGTAGCTGGTGTGAGTCAGCTGGAAGTGCTGCTAGCATGCTATTTTGCTAATGCGTTTATCTGATTCATTCTAGACAACTTCCATGACTAGCAACAGAATATTAAATTAAAATATTTGATGATAAGGACATATTTTCTTATTTTTAAAAACTAGACTATTTTTACCCCACCTAATGTGACTTTCCTGGTTTGTTGTGACAAACAGACCTTATTTTTCTTCTTTTTTCTGCTGCTCCTGTTTGGGGTCACGACGGTGGACCATACATCTTCATCTTGCTCTGTCCTGTGCATTCCTCCCCGTCACGCTAGTCACCTGCATGTCCTCCCTTAATACATCCATAAATCTCCTCTTTGGCCTTCCTCTTCTCCTCCTACCAGGCACTTTCATCCCCAACATCCTTATACCAACAAAACCCTTCGTCCCTATTCTGCACATGCGCAAATCACCTTGATATGGCCTCTCTTACCTCCTGCTCAACCACTCCTGCCTATGGTGTCCCTCTAACAGATTCATTTATAATTCCATCCATCCTTTTCATTCCCAGGGAAAAAAAAAAATCACAGCATCTTCATCTTTGCCACCTCCAGCACCACCTCTTGTCTATTACTCAGCGCTACTGTCTCCAAAGTCTACAGCATAGATTGCCTTACTACTATCTTATGAACCTTTCCCTTCACTCTTTCTGATACCCTTCTAATCACAAATCACTCCAGCTCATCTTCCCTACCCATTCCACCCTGCCTACACTCTCTTCCTCACTTTACATGCCTCACAACATGCCTTTTTTTTGCCATACTGTACGAGAATTAAGTGTAGTTGCACCTCCACTACACTAGTTGGCAGTGGCGCTCTCACTGTCACGCTATGGTGTTGGGGATTTCAGCAGAGAGTAAGCGATATGAACAGGAAAAAGAGAAAGGCAGAGAGAGGATTTTTATTTTTCACTATCAAATGGTGCAATAAGTTGTCAAAAAATATTTGCAGTTTAAATAAGGATGTATTTTTTTAATTTCAGGCAAATTGGTGCACTTTAAATATTTTCTTTTCCAGATTTAAAAAGAATGTTAATAAAGTTTTTCTTTGTTTTAAGTTGAACTATATTTCTTTCTTTTTTGTTTTTAATGTTAATAAGGATAGTGTTATGCAGAGGTGCACTAATAATAATTATATAGACAAATAATACTAT
This sequence comes from Euristhmus nudiceps, assembly GCA_030068295.1. Taxonomy (NCBI): domain Eukaryota; kingdom Metazoa; phylum Chordata; class Actinopteri; order Siluriformes; family Plotosidae; genus Euristhmus; species Euristhmus nudiceps. The sequence goes on along the minus strand of JAQNCB010000004.1, from coordinate 21,251,883 downwards.
TTATAGTCACGTGGGTGTGCGGCGCGGTGGTGGGGGTGGGGGGGGGGGTGGTTGTGAAATGTTTTCTTCTTCCTAGGGGGGGCGTCACAGAAAATATTTGAGAAGCGCTGCCCTAGAGCAAGGCCCTTAACCTTCAAATGCTCAGTATAACATGAAAATGATGAATGAATTTCACTCTGGATAAGGGCATCTGCCAAAATACCTTCAATATCAGCATGATGGGAAGCTATTAGTTGTGAGGTATTAGCACATTCTTAGAATTTACACTGCTCAAAATGTACAGAGAATGGTTTGGTCGATTACAATAACTTATTAATATGAAGTGAGAATTTAAAAGTAATAAGGTGTAAATTACATACCTGACAAGCAATTACGCAATTACAGAAAATTCTCATTTTACTTTGGATTTCAAAAGACCAAACGCTTTGGTTCACTAACAAACATTGATGGCTTTCTACCAATAAGAATCATAACCAAAATACCATAAGAATATCAGATCCTTCGTTTAAACAGCTGAATCCTGTGAGACTTTGTACGTAGAAAGTTAATTTTATACACCCTATGGTGTGATGCAAGTGTAGTAAATCATTAATAACGTCCCGTCTTTAATGATGACCTTTCAACCCTAGAACCAGGACATGTGTCTCCGCTAGGTTTTTTTTAATGAGTCGTTATGTAATACATTTTATCATACAGACCTTTGCTAAACGCGAGCAGTTTATCCGCTGACGCCCAGTGAATTCCCGGCTCTTGTGGTTGTGTGAGTGTATAAAGCTCACAAACATTTGAAATGAAAAGGAAAGGAATCGTAACGTGCACAAAACAAATAAGCGTTATGTAATTCCTGTTGAACAACATTCAGTAATGGTGCGAATATGTTTGTTTTGGTGCGACATTTATAGAATTACAGGAGATAGCACTTGGTGAAAGCTCAATTTCAACTCTATAATAAAATCCGTATGTGTACCAAATCTCATACATATAGCTGCTACTTTAACAGTTTATGGCTGATTTTTTTTAAACTAAACTTCGGAATGATGATGTCTTCAAGGTCTAACTTAACATGGAGAACTACGGCTGTAAACATAATTTTCTGTCTCGGTTGGTCTGTTCAGACCTTTTTGATCAGATAGATTCAGTAGTGAGTTCCATCTTAACCTTTTTGTAATTTCTTCTCTCTATAGGATTCTATTAATTTCGTCATTTGGAACGTGGAAGATTTTATATTCAGGATTTATGTGAAGCACTGCAGCAGCATGGCTCAACTATGGAGTTCACTGAGGTCAACTTGAAGGTTTCCCGATGTACGGCAAATTTCAGCGCGAGTCACGTAAGCCCCCTGCTTTACCTCCTTTCTGACTAAAAAACTCTCTTTCAGGCCAAAAAATGAGTAAAGCACCCATTCCCACTACTTTACTATTCACCAGCACGATTCAGCACAAGCTAAAAATGCAGCGTGATTATAAATCCAAACATTCTTTGATCGTTATATCGAAATAATCAATTAACCGTTTTCAATCAGTGACGGATTCATTCAGGCAAAATGACAAACGTCTGGGTTGCAAAGTTCCCTGTTACTTTCGCTCATTTTAATTTGATCGCACAAAATGTTTTTACAGTCATATCTCATCACTTCCACATACTGCTCTGGTTTGCTGGTGCATTATTATCCAACATTCATTGCATGTCCATTCATTCATTCATTCATACATTTTCTGAACCGCTTAATTCTAATTAAGGTCGCGGCAAGACTAGTGCCCATCTCAGCCTACTCTGTGCAAGGACGGAGTACACCCTGGACAGCTCGCCAGGTCATCGCAGGGCCAACACTCACACAACCATTCACACACTGTCACGGGGCTGGCAGAGTATCCACACACAGACCAAGCTGGAGACAGCGTAGAGTGAAAACCAAAGTACACCGGCTGACGTACATGACAGAACAAAAACACAAAACACAAACGGAACAGAGATTGTCTATCAATGATCATCAGGAGCAAAGCATCTGTGTCCGAACATAACCGACTATATTGGCAAAAAGCTAAACATATAAACAAACCGGATCAGGAACAGAAAACAGAACAGGAAACAGCTACAGCTTACAGGAACAAGAACAATGATCCAGCCCCAGGAAACGGTTTAGCGGAACTTATATACACTGGTGTAATGGACCACAGGTGGGGCGGGCAATCGGCAGGGCATGCTAGTGCCTACAGGAACCTATTTAGAGGAGTACTGCCACAACCCACGATAGCGCCCCTGAGTGACGACGACACGCAGTATCGTGACACACACACACTCACACCTAAGGGAGATTTGGAACAGCCAGTTAGCCTACTGTGCATGTTTCTGGACAGTGGGAGGAAACCGGAGTACCCGGAGGAAACCCACACAAGCACGGGGAGAACATGCAAACTCCACACAGAAACACCCAGACTGGGAATCGAACCAAGACCTTCTTGCAGTGAGGCGAACGTGCTAACCACTACGCCACCATGCCGCCCCAACATTGTCCAAAGTAAATAAAAAAAGCAAGCTCCTCTAAGTGATTGATGCTTCCTCTTAATTTCATTACTCATTGTTGTTTATGGTTCGAGAACAGGTTTCATGGGGTGTGTTTTACCGTCAAAGCGAGATACTGATTCAAATGAATTTAATCAAAGTTAAAAACAGTTTACCATCCAAAGTAAATAAAGAATCGTCCTGTAAGTGCTCATCATTTGTCATGTTTTATCTTGCTGACTGATAAAAGAAATCTCAGTTGTCATCGTCATCATCTTCCAACCTGTTTTATCCCATCAGGCCTCTGTTCCAAATCGCCCCAAGCTGTGAGAGTGAGTGTGAATGGATTTGTGCGTGTTGGCCCTGGGATGGCCTGGTGAGTTGTGGACCCCATCCTCACCCAGAGTAGACTGGGATGGGTTCCAGTCTCCTTACGACCCTAATTAGGATCAAGCAGCTCAGAAAATAAATGAATGAGTCTCACCCGCCCTTGACTCTATTTCAGGGAAGCGTGTCCCTCCTTCAATGCCTTTCAGGCAACACAAAGCATTCTAAACTCTCCTCTGCCCCGGGTTGGCCTCACCTTGTCATGCCTGTTGGCCTGTTGGATTATAAGTCCCTTTTATTGAAAAGAAGAGAATCATGGAGGGAGTCTTGACTGTCAGTTAGACAGTCATAAACAAAGTCTTTATAAAAAAAAAAATAGATGAAGTATAAGTGTAAGGGAAAGAGAGAGAGTGTGAGAAAGAACAAGAAGAAGAAAAAGAAGAAAGAAGAAAAAGAAAAAACTGATCAATCTGAAACTGAAGCAAAAGAAAAGCTGGAATATTTTAATAAAATTAGAATATTTAAAAAGCTTCTTCATAGTTTAATTCATTCATTCATTCATTTTACAAACCACTTAATCCTAATTAGGGTCACCGGGAGGCTGGTGCCCATCTCAGCCGACTCTGGGCGAGGGCAGAGTACACCCTAGACAACTCGCCAGGCCATCGCAGGGCAGAAACACGCTGACGGCTATGCAGCTACTCTTGACGAACATCAGCAATGGTTCCTTTACATCCCTCTCACCACAGACAGTGAGACACGGTCGGCATTTGATAACCCAATAGTTTAATTAATACATTTACAAATAATACATTTACAGCATTTAGCAGAGGCTCTTATCCAGAGCGACTTACAGAAGTGCTTTTAAGTCACCATCAGTGAATATATTCTTATACTGGTTTGTTAGAACACAGACTAAGTATACCGTCAAACTCAGTTGGTAGGTGCTGTGTGTGCGTTTTGTTTGTTTGTGTAAGTGTGTGTGTGTGTGTGTGTGTGTGTGTGTGTGTGTCTAAAATTCGTTGTGTTAATGTAATGCAGTGCTTCTCAATTATTTTCTGTGGCACCCCAGGAAGAAGAAAAAAATTTCACACACCCTCTCCCATCGTGTATGACTATAAATAGTATTAATTGTCGATAAAATTATTATTAGTGCACCTCTGCATAACAGTGCATCCTTATTAACATTAAAAACAAAAAACAAAGAAATAGAGTTCAACTTCCAACAAAGAAAAACTTTATTAACATTCTTTTTAATTTGTAACAGAAAATATTTAAAGTGCACCAATTTGCCTGAATTAAAAAAAAATTCATGCTTATTTAAACTGTAAACCTTTTTTGACAACGTATGGCACCATTTGATGGTGAAAAATAAAAATCCTCTCTCTGCCTTTCTCTTCCTTCCTGTTAGAAATGTTCCCATGTTGTTTCTTGAGTGGTTGTTTATTTACTGCACTTCATATCTTTTGCTTTCTGCGAAAATCCCCGACACCATAGAGCAACAATGAGAGCGCCACTGCCACCTACTGTAGTGGAGGTGCAATTACACTTAATTCTAGTACAGTTGTAAAAAAAAAAAAAAACATGTTCCCCAGGGTCACACGCGCCCCACTATTTGAAGGTCAAGGAGGACATTCTGCAAAAGATAGGAAGACTTTTTTGGTTACAAATAATCAATGGTCAAGAATTTTAGAAGCGAAAGAAAGAAGTGATACCAGTCTGTAGTTGCTTATGTCTGATGGATCCAGGGAGGGTTCCTTTAAGATGGGTGGAACCCTGGCTCTTTTGAACGCCATTTATTCATTCATTTGCCTCACTGCTCAATCCTATTAGACTTCGGCTGGAGCACATCTTTTTATTTGTCATCGCTGACCCTAATGCAGTATCTCTACAGCCAGCCAGATATGGACCAGAAGTCTTTTTGAAATTTATTCTATTTGAAAGAATAAATAATAATAATTAAAGAACAATGAGAAAATATTTCAGTCATTTTGTAGAAAGTCTCACACAACACAGCAGAATAAAATACACCTATCTATAACATGGTCACATCCCCAAATGCACCGGAGGAACCTTTTTTATGAAAAAACACATACTTGGAGAAGAAATGAAAGCGAAACTAAAGTTACAGGGAAAACAAAACATAGTCTCTGAGAGGTGTGTGTGTGTGTCATACAACCGAGAGACGCTTGAACAATGGCAGGTCAGAGTTAAATATCTAGAAAAGTTATATAAAAGAATTATAGGTCATACCTTAAGTGACCTGGTTGTTTAAACATAAATTTTAATTTACGTATAAGCCATATACCTTTTGTTTTTACTATTGTTTTCATTACAACATTATATTTTATTTTATCTTGAAAGTTTATAATTTCATTGACTCTCATGCAGATTCCAAGACTGAGCCCACAGAATGTCTCAAGAACTACAGGACCTGGGTGTTCTCTCTCAAGCTGTTAGGACTTTCTGTGTTTCTAGCAGCTGTTTTGATTCCATTGGTAAGTTGAAATCTCATGACTGGCAGGGTATTTATTTTACAAAGCCTAGAGTTAATGAATGTGCAAGAAAAGGACATGCAGTCTAGCATTTAATGGTGAATAGCAGTTTATTCTGATTCGTATCAAAGATATTAGATTTTTTCTTGTGTAGTGCTTTTAATAATGGACATTCACACAAAGCGTCGTCTCAGAAATACACTGCTCAAAAAAAAAAAAAAAAATAGAGGAATACTTCTTAATCAGAGTGCAGCATCAAGTCAGTCGCACTAATCTGGTAGTTGGCCAGTTGACCAGTCACAGTGGGTGTTCTTACCGATTTTGTCATGGCCGTGCCACTAGGGGCGCTGTCCTGGCGGCGTCGACTTCTCCATGGCTTTCTGCGTGCGCAGAGTGGCGCGCCCCCTCCCTTCTTCAGGTGTATCAGATTCCAGTGCTGCTTATAAGCAGGACTTGTGAATTTGCCGGTTTCCGGATTCTACTGGGTTTTTCTGTGTTTTCGTGAGTTCTGTTGGTCTGTGTATGCTGCCCCTTAAAAGTCTGAACTGTGTGTGTGTGGGTATTCCTGCCGGCTGTACATCAGTTTTGCTTTAATTTTTCTTTTCATGTATATCCCGTCTGTCGGTGCCACGGAGACTGTGTGCCGTGCCTTGGAACGTTCTGGAATACTCATTCCATACTCATGGTTGGAACATTGTGGAATACTCAAATAAAGACTGTTTTTGTGTTTGCACCTATCACTGTCTGCTCTGCTGTGTTGATCCGTGAATGGCTCTACATCCTCAGCCCAACCATGTACCGCTTAGCGTGTACGCTAACAGATTTTCACCTGCTTTGGTGTGAGTAAAATGGATGGCAGGTGCACTAGAGGGGCGACAATGAGAAAACGCCTAAAACAGGAATGGATTTCCACGTGGATGCAACTGACATTTTTCTCCTCCGCATTTTTTCATTTTTATTTTTTACTAGATTTGCATTTCGCTAAGATCAGTGTCACTACAGGTAGCATGGTGTGATACCTGGACCCTGCAGAGATATACTCCATATATAGTTCATCTGAGTGGGGCCGGTGGTGTAGTGGTTGGGCTCATGATCAGGAGGTCGTGGGTTTGAATCTCGGTGAGACCTCCACCGTGCTAGGACCCCTGGGCAAGGTCTTAACCACAAGTGTGCCTCTGTCCACCCAGCAGTATAAATGGGT
>JAQNCB010000004.1:20565588-20576633 GCA_030068295.1 Euristhmus nudiceps | reverse complement strand
ATCAAGGCTTCATCTTTGAAATGGAGACTTCATTAGATGACTGGATGGTCATGTGGGTATGATTAGTGTTGGAGAGAAACTATTCAGGAAGGTGGCTCTCCAGGAGCAGGGTTGAGCACCCCTGTAGTAGATGATATATGTTTAAAGAACACTGGCAAATAATTACTAAAAATAATTATCATTGGCTTTGGTAACAGCTCTACCTGTAGTTTGTGACATGAGATTCTGATTGCCGGACAAGGTGCTTTGAGTTCTATTTCAGCTACAAAAGGGGGTGATATCACTGGAAGATTGTGTTCTGCCCCTTTTGACACAGGACTGCAAAACAAGACACCTGGTACATAGTAAAATTGAAAACATGCACATGCGAGTGACACAAACAATGCATATACGTGTTACACGTGCATGATCACACTTCACAATGTTTGATCATTCCAGAAACATTCCCAGAACCTTAATTCAGCTTGTAGCTCACACTGAAGGCACCAAGGTTAACTAATATCTATGTTTATTTATTTATTTAATTATTTATTTTTAAATTCTATAGCTTGATTCTTGGCCTGCATGGATGCTCTTACATGAGGGGACCCTGGTAAAATAATAATCAATGGGGTTATACAAAGGTCTCATCTTAATGAGGTCAAGATACGAGGTTTTTTTATATTCTTTTCTTTCTTTTTAATAAATGCGGGTTGTTTTTTTTTTCATTTTAGATGTCAAAAAGTATATGCGACTCCCAGTGTTTTCTTTTCCGTGGAAACCGGGTTCAAATGGCTCTTTCAGTGTTAAAGGTTGCTGACCCCTGACCAAGAATGACTGGTTTACTTGGAGATTTGTTAACAATGATGAGCAAGCCTTGAAGCATTTATGCATTTAGAGACCCGATGCTTGTCCCGGCGTTTCAGTTGTCAAAGCTTTTACTACCCAGATCATGGATGCTAAGGGTTCATTGCACAGGGATGAGATTGAGTGTTGTATGAGCTCTTCATCCACAGAGTTATCAGTTTACCCTCAAAATGTAAGTCCTCGAAAATAACCGATTTTGCTACAGCAGACAAACCAGTCAGTACATTTTGTATATCTGGTGGCAGAAGGATGTAATGTCCTGAACTGGTGTTACACACTGATAGGTTTTTTCCCTTTTAACCTTGGCCCATTTAACTGCTCCTTTTGCATATTTATCTGTAGTGCACCAAGTATGTTTTAATTACTGTGGCATTATGATAAACACCACTCCACAGACTACCTGACTATCCTAGATATTATTATGCTGGAAGAAATTTCCATATATGTAAATCCACTGTTGTGGCAGCCCCTAGCGTTTATTGAAGTTAAAAAAATCAAAGGTCCCCTTTACGTCACAAAAGTACTCCATCTATCATTCCTGAAAATGATTTCAAGTTTCTTCCGATGGACACTTGGGAAATCGCTTTTGATCCGTGAAAAATGATGAAAAACATTTTTGATGAAGGAGGTTTTTTGATGAAGGATGCACATCCTCACGTTCGCACTCTGTAGCATGCTAGTTGGACACAATGCTTTGTCTTCTCGATGTCAATGTCACCAGCTGATTATTTGCATAAATAAATTACCCGGCATGCAGTTCGAGGAAAACGGTTTCGAGGAATCTGTTCCGAGGAGTCTGGTTCCGCTGCTGGAGGGGATTTTGGAGGCGGTGAACGTTCATCACGGGCACTGGACAAGAGATGGTCAGCAGGTACAAAACCCTTTTTCTCCATAACTGGCGGGGAACCAAAACAAAAACGCGATGGATATTTTGGTACATTTATTGCTATTGAAAACTGTATGCGCTGTTGCAGTTCATTTGTGCTCTACGATGTATTGGTGAGGTGAAGGTTCATCACGTATGCAGTTGAATAGGTGATGAACGTTACGTGACTTTGGGCCATTATTTCGGTGGGTTGGGGACTGTTTTGATAGATTTGAAAAAAGGTGCCATCTTTGATTGACTAAATAACGAAGAATACAATGTGTAATGAGTGTTTATTGCTCAAAAGAAACAGCTTTTGACTGACAGGGTGAAAATGAAATGCTCTGGTGTCCATTTTTCAGGGAAAATCTTTTCACATTTTTCATCAGAAAATTGTTTGTGTGGTATTGAGGTCAGAAATTTTTTTAGCCATTTTACTCACACGTGTGAGAAAGACTGTGGTTGTGTAGTAGTAGATTTTTCTTATTTACCTCAGGATTCATGAGCATGCTTGATGTGATCATCTCGATATGCTCACTTACTCACTCATTGGCCAAACGTGCTTCAAAGTAGCATTATTTTTGCTTATATCGAGGTGGCATTGTGGTTAGCATGTTCACCTAGCACCAAAAAGCTCCTGGATTCGAGTTTTAGTCTAGAGCATGCATGTTCTTCCTGTGCTTGCCCTTTTCTCTGGGTACTCCGATTTCCTCCCACATTCTGAAGACAAGCATACTGCTCAGGGTGTATCATGGCTTCACCCACTGTGGGCTGAGAGAGACTCCAGCCTCCCCGCAACCCTAGTAGTAAGATTAAACAGTTTGGAGTTAGTAAGTGAGCATATCGAGATGATCACATCATCAAGGACATTATAGTATCAGAGTTTCACTGGACTCTATTGTAATAGCCTCTACATGCTACTGAATCTACAAAATGTGTAGCTAAATGTAGGTCAGGCAGTGGTGGCCCGGTAGTAGGGTGCTGTCTTACTGATCCCAAGTTCGGAGGTTCAAGCTCCACTATCAAAGGGTTGTCACTGTAGTCCCCAGTGACCGTGGGTTATCAAAAGCTGGCCATGTGTCTCACTGTTTACGGTGAGAGGTAAAGAAAAGAACCATTGCTGGCTTTCGTCAAGAGCAGGCTGCATAGCCGTCAGTGTGTTTCTGCCCTATGATGGCCTGGCGAGCTGTCCAGGGTGTACTCTTCCCTCAAACAGAGTCAGCTGAGATGGGCACCAGCCTCCCTGTGACCCTAATTAGGATTAAGTGATTCAGAAAATAAATGATTGAATGAATGAATGTAGCTAAATGTGAATGTTAGTACACAGAATGACTTGTTGGATAGTGTGTGTAAATTTAACACTGCACATCATTATTAGGCACAGGATTCCTATCTCACAACTAAAGAGATTCTGCAAGTCACCTCATGTAATCCTACCACATGTCCACTGGATCCAATCCCTTCCACAATATGTCAGACCATCTCTCAAAACCTCAATGCCTTTACCACCAAGATCATTAATAACTCCATATTATCTGGTAATTTACCAACAGCATTCAAAAACGTCAGTGTTCTACCCATCCTGAAGAAACCATTTTTGGATACATCAGACATCAGCAACTACGGACTGGTATCGCTTTCGTTTTCTCTTTTAAATTCTTGAACACACTATTTATAACCAACTGTCTTTCTGTCTTTCGCAGAACAACGTCCAAGACCCTAATCAGTCTGGCTTCATAGCCACATATTCCACAGGGACTGCCCTCTTGGCTGTCATAGAAGACCTACATGAAGCCTTTCATCAGCATTTGGAACAGTCAACCACAAAACTCTCTTGTCTATTGGACTCTTGGAATTTATCTTTAAGGATGGCAATGATGTATTTCTTACCTGGAAGGTCACTACTATCAGGTTACATGGAAGAGATCCAGATCTGCTCCATCCAGCCTCTCCACTTACATTCCTCAGGGCTCAGTACTTGGTCCACTTCTGTTCTCCCTTTATACTAGGTCCCTTGGCGAGGTAATATCCTCACATGTGTTTTCATACCACCACTATGGAAATGACAGACAACTTATCCTCGCTTTTCCTCCCTCAGACAATGATGTCTCTGTTTGGCTCTCTGCATGTCTGGCAAGTACTTCATGGATTGCAGCTAAACAGCTGAACCTTAATCCCAGCAAGGCTAAACTGCTGTTTCTCGAAGCTGACTCATCCCCACATCAGGATCTTATAGTCTTCCTGGACAACTCTTTGAGCTCTCTTTAGGTCGCTGCATGAATCTTAGAGTAACCATGGTGACAAGTATTAGGGTAACACCTGATTTTCCAGTCCCTTGTCATCTCAAAGCTAGACTACCGCAACTCACTACTAGAAGGTCTGCCTTTGGGCACCATTCAACCTCTGCAACTGATCCAGATTGCAGCGGCACAGCATGTTTTCAACCTTCACAAATTCTCCCACACCGTTCCACTGCTACGCTTTCTCCAGTGGCTTTCTGCAGCAGCTCGTATTAGATTCAAAACACCAATGTTGGCCTACAAAGCCAAAAATGGACCTGCTTCCTTGTACCTCAAAGCACTTATCACACCTCGCACTGCACCTCATTCTCTCTGATCCTCTCTCACTGCCAGACTGGTCCCTCCTTCTATCAAGGGGCAAGAAAAATATACGTCTAAAATCTTCTCTGTTCTGGCAGCAAGGTGGTGCAGTGGACATCCTCTAGGTGTCCAGACAGCTGTGAGTGGGTTTCTTCAAATGATGACTGAAAACCTACCTTTTTGGAAGTACTTAGATTAGCATTATGTTATCACACACACACAAAAAGCCCTCACCTTTGCTCATTGAGCTTTGACTGATGGTATACTTAGCCTGCATCCAAGTGAACCAATATCAGAACATATTCACTGATAATGAATTTAAAGCACTTCTCCAAGTCACTCTGGATAAGAGTGTCTGCCAATTGCTGTGAATGTAAATGGTACTGTCTCGCCTTGTCCTTGAATGAACTCATTATTTAAGAACAAATTCAGATTTTTGTTACTGAATTTGCAGAATGAAGGTGTGTTTTCCCATATACATCTTAAATTAACTTGTTCAAGGGTCCATTTTGCAGAGTGCTTATCCACGTATAAATGAACATACAGAATATATGAGCACTGTACTGTATGAGTTAATTAAATACAAAAGTGTAACACACACACACACACACACACACTCTGCAATTTCATGTCTGGCGCCAAAGCTTCGAAATGAATTTAGCTTTATGCAGTGATGGAGAAACAGACCAGCCTTCAGGAAATTCAGAAATTTTCCCAGTGGGCCATTCCATGATATTATCACTCAGAGACTCTGTATATAATTCAGACTTCTGTCTACCAAGTTGAATTACTCACTTGATGTGACTGTGAAAGCATGTAAACTAGACAATGGTAGAAAAAAAAGAGTAGCAATAAACATAAAAGTGCAAGAAAAGAAAATGTTGGGACAGTGGTGTCCCAGTGGTGGGGTGCTGACCTACTGATCTGAAGGTCACAATTTCAAGTCCCACTATCACCTGGTTGTCACTGTTGTCCCCTCGTATAGCTAACTGTGTTATCAAAGGCCGGCCATGTCTCTCACTGTCTGAGGTGAGAGGCGTGTAAAAGAACCATTCATTTGTAAAGAGTAGGACATTGGGTTGCCGTCAGCGTGTTTCTGCCCTGCGATGGCATGGTGGGCTATTGAGGATGTACTCTGCCCTCGCCCAGAGTTGGCTGAGATGGGCACCAGCCTCCCCGATACACTAACTAGGATTAATCATCTAATGGTAATGAACCATTAATCATTGTATCAGTAATCCAGAGCCTTAACCACAGAACCACAACATTGCATAGCAGGCAGCAGGTTGTGTGTGGGTCCCACATCTCTTGGTTTAATTTTGAGCTCTTGTTTACTTGTTCTCCCCCTGATTGTTTGAGTATACAGTATTCAGATTTACTCCATGTATTAAAATAAGATGGGTAGCTGGCTTAAATACTCCAGATGTGAATGAGTATGTATGTAATGCCCAGTAAGAGCATGATATCGCATTCAAAATGTGTTTCCATAGGTTCAAATATACTGCAACTCTAAAAAGGATAAATGGAATAAATGTATATGTATATGATTTTCACAGTAACATCATGTAAGATGTATTTTATTTGCCCTTGAGGATAACTAAATTTGCAAAAAAAAAAAAAAAAAAAAATGCACCTTTGGGCTGATTTTGTGTCTTCAGTTAATCTGGGTTAATACTGGGACACAGTGTCCATGATTTCCACTATTTAAGAGAATCAAGAGCAGTGTTGGGGACATAGGATCCAATTGTCATTACCTTGAGGGAACTTGGTGGATTTGTGATGATAGCGATGATTATTACAATATATTATGATTTGACACCAAATGGGATAACATGTGGGAAACGCTGAGGAGCGCAGTAGAGCTTAAACTTCATCCTACCGAGTGGGGTCTGAGCGGACCCCACCTGTTTTTTTTTTATTCACCACACGGACATATTACCGATCACAGCGTGAGTGCATCAGAAAAATCATTCAGTTCTGAGTGCATCAGAAAAAATTATTCAGCACAATAATGCGTGCAGATGATGAAATTGTCATTTGCTTCTCTATAAGGATATCTTTGTAGCCAAACTGTAAGTACGTTGTGAAATTTTGAGATGAATGTTCTTTGTTTCAACCAAATAAAACAGTTTAAGTGAAAAAATACTTTTATATTGCTCAATAATACAATTGTTTTAAAATACAGTTTTCGTTTGTACTGTCAGTTCAGATTTTTCTCTGGGGTCCAATCGGACTCCTGGGAAAAATATGATATTGATGATATTAAACTTATGAATTTTGGAAGCTCGAGATACGAAAGCTTCAGTACACGAAAAAATCATTTTACGAAATGATATGAAAAGGTTTTTTCGCTTCATTTTACGAAAAATTATTCAGCATAATACATAATGCGTGCAAATGATAAAATTGTAATTTTCTTCTCTATAAGGATATCTCTGTCGCCAAACTGTAAGTACGTTGTGAACTTTTGATGAATGTCCAAATAAAACATTTTAAGTGAAAAAAATACTTTGGTATTGCTCAATAATACAATTAAGACTTAAATTTTGTGTGGGGTCCTCACGGACCCCAGTTGGTACTATTTGTATGTAAAATATGTTGGTAGGATGAAGGTTAACAGAGCGCAACAGACCTTGATGAGACATTGTAGAGGATCTTGATGAGCCTGGCAACACAATTTACAATATCACTCATTCTCTCCCAATGTGAAATACAAAAACCCACTAAAATATATAATAATCATCATCTTCATCATCATCATCTTCCTCCGCTCGCTCCGGGGTTGTATCATGGCTGCAGAAGCCTAAGCAGTGAGGTCCAGCTGTCCCTTTCCCCAGCCACTTCCTCCAGCTCTTCCGGGGGTCACAAAGACATTCCCGGACCATCCAAGAGACCTACTCCGTCCAGTGTGTTCTAGGTCGACCCCAAGGCTTCTTCCCAGTTGGACAAACCCGAAAATACCACAGCAGGGAGGCATTCGGGAGGCATTCTAATCAGATGCTTAAGTCACCCCAACTGGCTCCTCTCGGGCATGGAGGAGCAGCGGTTCTACACCGTGGTCATCCTTGAGGAGGCGACCTTGAAAGGAAGCTCATTTCAGCCACATATATATCATATAACATATAATAGAAATATATATAATCACCAATTGTTAAACCCTTTTACAAACAACCTACATTTTTCATAAGACATAAAATTCGGCTACGACAGAAGGGAGTCGTGTAGGTCTGAGTGAGGCTGCGTAGTTGCGTTCACGAATGAAATATGTTCAATATGCCTGTCATGGGAAAAAATAGGTGAGGACTGTATGTCAAATTGTACGATGGTCATATGAAAGCGATATCATTCCTGCAAGGCAAAGACGAGAAAAATGCTTGGTTGATGTACAACCTCGGTTGATGTATGACCACCATACATACGTTTCATGATGCATGTGTGCTCAGCCTAACACTGCCGTAAAAATGTTTTACAATAAATAAGGAGGTCCTGTGGGTTTGATGGCTATTATGAGAAAATAGTAGGATTCTGAGTGCATCAGATGATACATAAAGCATATAAAATTCATATGTCTATCATAACACAGCTGTAGAACACCTTGCGACATCACAGAACAGACTTGCAGTAGGAAATGAAGCTGATGTCAAGAATTACCCATGCAATAGAAAAAGAATTGTGAACATCTTCAAAACGTTATGACAAGCGACCACGACGACACATTCCGTCGCACAGTAGATGAATTTCATTGGACACATCCATAACTGTCCTGGGATTTTGCCCACTTTCTATCATGGGCTTGTTGTACATCTGTTGTATGAGTGGGTCAGTGGTTAAGGCTCTGAGTTACTGCTCTGAATGTTAGTGGTTCAAACACTAGTACCACCAAGCTGCCACTGTTGGGTCCTTGAGCAAGATTCTTAACCCTTAATTACTCAGTTGTACAAATGAGGTAAAGATGTAAGTCGCTCTAGAGAAAAAAGTCTGTGAAATGCCATAATTGAAAATTTCTGATGTATCTGGCAGAGGTTTAATCACTAGGTGGCTATCACAAGTTCCTTCAACAACTGAGTAACAATTTAATCTTCATAGCCAGGAGAAATCAGCTTGTGATTATTTATCACCTTACAACAACTTTGAGGACAAATAAGTACACAGTGAGAAAAATTTAAGCACCGAATGCTATTTTTATCTCTATCTATATTCCCTTTCCACACCACTGGATGCATTGGGTTACTTTCATGATTTCTGCTGCAGTGTTTTCACCCAAGTGGGTTGCAAACCCTCTACACAACCTCTTCTTGCAGATAGACATCCATTCACACTCACAGTCACTCCAAGAGTCAATTTAGTGTCACTATTTGACATAACATGCATGTCTTTGGTCTGTGGGAGGAAACCGGAGCACCTGGAGGACACCCACGCAAGCATAGGGAGAATATTCAAATTCCACACAGACACACCCTCACCTAGAACCCGGGACTTTCTTCCCGTGAGGTGTGAGTGTTGTCCACTGCATCAACAAGCCACCCATTGTTTTATTATTATTATTATTATTACTATTATTATTATTATTATTATTGCTTTTATTAGATTTTATTAGATTTAATAAATAAATACATGATGTGGGTTTCCTCTGGGTACCCTGGTTTCCTCCCACAGTCCAAAAACAAGCACAGAAGGTTGATTGGCGGTTCCAAATCACCCCTACTGTAGGTGTGAATCTTTGGGTAAATAGTTGTATGTGCTTTTGGCCCTGCAATGGTCTGGAAAGATATTCAGGGTGTGACCTGCCCTCGCCCAGAGTCGACTGAGATGGGCACCACGACCCTAATTAGGATTAAGCGGCTTAGCGAATGAATGAATGGTGAATTTATTTTATTGTATTTTAGTCCAGAATAATTCACTGGGTGGCCTGGTGTAGTAATGGTCAGCACATGCACCTCACAGTAAGAAAGTCCTTGATTCGAGTATTGCCTTCCCTCTTACATGACCACCACCGACCAGGGAAGGGTAAAAGCATACACACGCCCCCTCCGTGACATGCAAAGCTAGCCGCCCACCTCTTTTCGAACTGCGGTGACATGCATATTTGGGGGCAGTCTGACACACTTGGAGGGAAAGCACAATCCACCCCCTTGTACGAATGAGCTCACAGACGCCCATGATTGGTTGGCGATCGCTGTGAGTGACAGGGAAGTGAGCGTATGCCATCCCTCACGTGAGAGTTCTGCCAGTTAGCTCCTGTGGACTCTCAGCACGGATGGCTGTGTGCATTAACCCGGATTTGATCCTGCGAATAGTCATGCACCTTGTCGATGTGCCACTCAGGAGCCCAGGATCCCTGGTTTGATTGGTGTTCTGGCTACTGCTATGTGCTCTCCTTAGATTCACATGGGTTTCTTTGGTTACTTTCCCACCTTCATTAAACATTCTTATATGAGGAATGTTAACTTTATATTTTTCTTAGGTGTGTATGGTGACCTGCAATGAACATCCAGTGTACATTCCCACCTTGAGCACCGTATTCCCAGGATATGCTCTGGATCCACCATCATCCTCACTAAGATGATATACTGAGGTGGAATGAATGAACAGATTTTTTTTTTTTAAACAAAGAAATCGTGAACACTGCTGTAGCGCCCAGTTAATATCAGACATCTTATCAGAGAAAAAGAAGTGAGGGTCATGCATGAATGGCGTGAATGTAGCCTTCTGGATTCATTCACATATCCACGAACGCCTCGTTCTCACAATGCGCATGGACACGTTGTTTTATGGTTTTATTATGGATGCATTTGTGGTTGCGCACTGAGAGGCGTGTTGGCTCGCGCCATGCACGGAATCCCAGCTCGTGCAGTCCGGTAGCGGAGGGAGGGGGGGTGGGGGGGTCACTATTTATATCTCCAACACACCACTCTCGCTCTCTCTCTCGTTCTCTCTCTCTCTGTTTCTTAAAATAGCCAGGAGAGTCGTGATCAACTCGCCCTTGAAAGCCTTGCCTTGAGAGGAGGAAAAAGAGAAATGGTGTGGGGGTATGGAATAAGGTCTGATCCTGACAGATCTACCACCCACCTTCGACACACACACACACACACACACACACACACACACACACACACACACGTACGCGTGCATGCATGCACACCCGCCCCGCCCCCTCGCTCCCTCCGCGCGTGCTGAATTAACGTGCTGCTATTTTTAGAAGTGCCCGCGTTTCCAGGGGAAACCTAATGACGCAATGACGTCAATGCGGGTCAACAGCTGACTGGAGGAATGGAGCGCTCCCTGCTACATTATTGTTAGTTCTTTGGGGGGGTTGGGGTGGTGGTGTTCGTCCCTTCAGTATTTTCATAAAACAGAGAGAAGGAGACAAGATGCATTAAGACGCAGAAAGAAAGAGATTTTAGAAAAATGCGACAGATGCAAGGATTTTGTTTGAAGGCGCGCGCCGTCACGGCGACGCCCCGCCATCAGAGAGAGAGAGAGAGAGAGAGACAGAGAGAGAGAGAGAGAGAGAGAGAGAGAGAGAGAGAGAGAGCCGCGTCAGTGGAACGGCTGGAGTAGAGCTGAAGCGCGTCCAGGAGGGAATGTGCTTCCCTTTTTCTCTCGGAAAGCTGCGTGCCGTGCACCACCACCCCAACAGGGAGTAATGGGGTGTGAACGGGAGCTCTCGCTCTCTCTCTCTCTCTCTCTCTCTCTCTCTCTCTCTCTCTCTCTCTCTCTCTCTCTCTCTCTCT
>JAQNCB010000004.1:20494410-20504804 GCA_030068295.1 Euristhmus nudiceps | reverse complement strand
ATTTGGGGGGGGGTGTGCGCTTTGTTCAGAACGGTGTGTTGTCAAACAACCCAGGGCAACACATAACTGTTGATGAACAGTTATTTCCCCACAAAGGTTCAGTGTCCTTTTCTACAATACACTGCTACCAAACAGGACAAGTTTGGAATATAATTTTGGATTGAAAGAAGACTTGGACACAAAGTACATGTGCAATGCCATGTCTTACTTTGGAAAAGACCCCAGCCGTGCTGTAGGAGAGCGACTTGCAGACAATGTTGTGACGAGGCTTATGGGACCCTTTCTGGACAGAGGCAGGACTGTCACTATGGACTTTTTTTTTACACCATTGTCTCTGGCGGGCAAGGCTTCTACAGCGCAACACAACTCTACTTGGCACAATTAACAAAACTCAACAGGAAGTTCTACAGCAAGTTAAAAACACCATAGAATGTGAAGAATTTTTAACACAGGTGTTCATTTCTGGCATGGCCCTGCTAACAGTTTATGCAGCTAAAAGGAAGAAAAGTGTCTGTCTTCTCAGCAGGATGCATAAGAAACTAGAGCTTGAAGAGAATTTTCAATGCGCCTGAGAGGGGTGAGGGTGATCTAAGTTGCAAGTCAACGGTCCAGTTCATACGGTGATCAACTCAGCAATTTTTTGAGAAGGGGGGTCTGCAAGAGAAGCGTAAAGTTCCGGGAATGAGTGTTTTTAACACCTCGGCTTGAATTACAGGGTTGTTAGGATGTGGCTCCGAACACAGCAGGGGACTGGGGAGGGGGCACTCTCTCCATCCCTCTGTTACATAGCATTTAAAAAATTGTGATATAATTTGTAATAATGTAATAGCAAACAAAGTCATTTTTTCTTCTAAAAAAAATTGTACTTGTTTCTGCTCTGTGGTACATATATGGCACGCCATATTCTAGCAATTCTAGCAATACAAAAATTCTAACATACTCAAGCAATACTAATGCAGTAAACACATTATTTATTAATCAATTAGGTATACCCAAATTCAAAAATATATAAAAAATTTAAATTATCGCAAAAAAATGGAGCTAATTAAGTCAAAATAAACAAGGTTCGGTAGAACCATTGCTGATGAACAGGTAGTTTAGTTTCGAACTAGTTTTTTAGGACAATATTGCGCAATCCCGGAGGGCTGTGTCTACTTGTGCACGCCCTATAAAAAGGGTGCCTCCCCAAGCCACGGTCATTTTTGTATTGGCTGTGGAGGTGGCAACATGCTGAATTCCAGAGACACTGTCATTGCAGAGAACGTAAGCAACCTGTACTGCCTGGCAGCTGTTCTTGCATTTGTCGACGAGCAGCAGCAAAAGTTGAAAGAGGCAGAAGAGCAAGAAAAGGCAACTCCACCTCGAAGACAGATACAAAGGAAAGAGTGGGTCAGGGAATGGTTGACCAGAAGGCACGAGTTTGGACAATATGACAGTTTATTGACTGAGCTCCACAAGGAAGATGAATGGGGCTACAAAAATTACCTGAGAATCACACCTGACCTGTTCCAAGAGATGGTTGAGAAGTTAACCCCTCACCTCCAGAAGCAGTCCACCTTCATGGGGGAACCGCTACAAGTTGGACTCAAGCTAGCTGCCACCCTCCGCTTCCTAGCCACTGGAAATTCCTATGTAAGTCTGCAGTACAGCTTCAGGGTTGATGAAAGTACCATCTGCAAGTTCATACCCGAGGTGTGTAAAGCCATCGTCGCGGTCTACAAGGACGAAGTGCTGCGCTGTCCCACAACTGAAGCAGAGTGGAAGGACGTTGCCGCCCAGTTCAGCTCCAGATGGAACTACCACAACTGTCTGGGGGCTGTGGACGGCAAGCACTTCGCCATAAGGAAGCCACCCGATGCAGGCTATTACTATTACAACTACAAGGGCTTCGACAGCATTGTACTGATGGCAGTGGCAGATGCTACCTACAAGTTCCTCTATGTGGATATTGGGGCAGAGGGTGATGAGTCGGATGGAGGAGCGTGGAGTAACTGTACCCTGCATGACGCTGTAGAGGATAAAATTGCTGGAGTGCCGCAACCAGAACCACTCCCTAATGATGACCAGCCAGTGCCCTATCACTTCGTAGGGGTTGACGCCTGTGCTCTACGAACCTGGATGATGAAACCTTTCTCCCATCGGTCACAGGTCCTACGAGAACGCATATACAACTACAGGTTGTCTCGTGCCCGAAGTGTTGTTGAGAATGCCTTTGGAATTTTGTGCCAGCGGTTCCGTTGCTTCTTGAATACGATGCATCAGTTCCCCGACACCATCAACCTGATTACCATGTGCGCCTGTGTCCTGCACAATCTCATCCTCATCAGATACCCACACGCAGTTTCAGAAGTGGACCGCGAAGATCCGGACACACATTATGTGATCCCTGGTGGATGGAGGGCTGACAGACACCTTCAGGGGCTGATGCCTCTGCGCGGCAATCATACGCAGAAAGAAGCAAAGAAGCAACGAGCCCACCTGTCACAGTACTACATGTCCCCTGCTGGTGCTGTCCCTTGGTAGGAGAGAATGGTAGTAGCACCGTGAGCTGCATCCACAGTTTGAAATAAAATGGATAATGATGTATCACAAGAAAATTAAAGAGATTAAGGAAGAAAGAAAAAAGTGTTTTTTCTTGTCTATCATTCTCCTGTTTTCATCTTTTTTACATTTTACTTTTGCATGTTGTTTATATAAACTTAATTTATAATTTTATAGCTAGGACCCTGTTTTTAGCATTTAAGGTTGTTGGAGCTAAACATATAGTTATCAAAACTTGAGGCAAAGACGGGTCAGTGTTTTAGTGTGTAAAGACCTATAGAATGTAAAAACCAAACCGAGTTGATCTCATGCCCCATGTAGAACTGAAATTCATGAAAGATAAGTGAAACCAATAGTGTTGCAATTAGATCTTGTGTGTTGCAATGAATGCATCTGAAATTATTATGAAAACTACACCAACATCCACTATTCATAATACACCAATAACATAGTAAATGCTCAAGTGGGGTGGGCGGCATTCCAATGATGATGCCGCAGCTGATGTTATTACACTGTACTAGGTACCAGCACAGTACAGCATACAAACTTCCAGCTCGGTGATATGTTGGGAGCTGAAGATAAAATCTGAACTATGTGCTCGTTGAAGTACCAATAAATGTTTTGTTTCGTTTTCGTGTCTCTTCAATTGTATTGTATGGCTAAAAAGAAAAACAAGTGTCTTGAACTAATATAATTTATTGAAATGCAAACAAAAAAGCAAACAGCAAACCCAAATAATGCAAAAGTATCACACAACTATTTACAATGATTACACCAAAAAATCAACGGCTCTGACTGGCCTAAAGTCTCGCGGTGTCCTTGCTGGTGCTGGCACTGCTGCCTGGGGATAGCTGCTGGACTGGTCAAAAACAGTCTACACTGCCATCGGCGGCCCCCGCAGTCAGGGCTGAGAAGCAGAGTGTTCTCACAGATGTCTGTGATGTCGACGACACTGAAGGTGTTGGTGAACGAGTCGGAAGAAGGGTGCCGGTGGCATCCCTGGTTCCCGTTCCGTGGGATGGTTCCAGGAGGACTGGCTGGTAGACTGTGAAGAGTTGGGCCACATCCAGGTCGCAGGTGATGGTTGATTGCCTGGAGGTTGCTGCTGAGGTTGCTGGAGCTGCTGTGGGGTGCCTGCCAGGTGGCTGGCGGATTCCAGTACTGCTGCTGCTGTAGGACCTGCCAAGGATGCTGCGGGGCTGTCCAGGTCATGGGCGGTTGTTGCTGTGGCTGCTGCAGGAGCGGACACCGCTGGCTGTAGCGGTGGACAAGGGCGAGGTTGTCCATCTGGAATTCAGACCAGAACTCCTCCGGAATTCGCTGCATTTACCCTTCCAGCAGGCATGCAAAATTGCGAATGATCTTTTGGTGGCCGGCCAGCATGCAACCCGTATTGGAGAGGATCTGAAACATACAAAGATGGGCACAATTTTGTACAGCATTTCAATGCAACATGCAAATGTCATGTCAGGAGCAATGACTCAAACTGAAATACAATCTGCATGTAGACATTGTGATGTGTGCACTCTCACTAAAATATTATTTTATTTTCTTTAATTTATTGTTTCGTTGTCTTTGTCCCTGTTATTTTTTTTGTCTTTATCTCAAATTACACAGAGCAAAAGATACCGGAGTCAAATTCATACATATACACATTATATATGTATAATTCAATACATATATATATATATATATATAAATATATTCTAACCTGCTTCACTGCATCACCGAGCTCGCTCTTGGTCACTATGGTGTCAGAGGTTGCGCTGGCTGTCTTTGTTGGCGACCTGGACCGCTTGCTCTCGCCGTTCCCGGTGGGCGTAGACGGCAGGCTCCAGGAACCTCGTTTCATCATCGACACCGTACGAGACTACATTTGGCTCCGGGGAAGAAAACCGCTCACTGGGGAATGTCGTTGCCCTGACAATGTGCTGTGTCAGGAAAGTCCAGGTCGAAAAGACCTGGTCGTCACGGGCAGTCCTCTGTGGCCGGCCAGCCCCACTCCTCTTCTCCTTCCTCATTATTCTCCCTACCCGGGTTCTCAGGTTTTCATAGTGTTTCCTACACTGTGGGGACCAGTGGCAGGAGGCTCCAGCTGCTCTCCGACTCCGTCCCACCGGCTGTTCTTGGCCGCCACGTTGAGCCAATCTTTGTGCCTCTTATCGTACAACTGGTGGCTTGCCTTCTCGAGGTCAGCTAATCTCAACTCGGCCTCTTCTGTCCAGCGGTACTCAGGGACCCTTCTTTTGGAGACCCGAGCCCGCTTCTTCTGCGGCTTGGGAATCACTTAGGTATACCCAACACCAAAAATATTTTAAAAAATGAAATTATTACAAAAAAAAAGGAGCTAGTAAGGGTTTTAAAAGCACCAATACCTTTATTGGTGGAACAGTCTGCAAAAGGACTTGAAGCTAAGCAAACTGTAACCTGCAACTGTCGACTTTTAAAGTTCTTATAGCTGCTATAATGAATGACTATCAGTTGTCATTGTTTTTAAATGTGGTGATATCTCATTTTAATTTACTTTTATTTTTTGTTATACGTTATGTCTGCAATCCTGTGCTGCCATTATTGGCAAGGTCTATCTTGTAAAAGAGATCTATGATCTCAATGGAATTACGTGATGGATGGATTGATGGATGGATGGATGGATGAATGACTTTGACCACGAAGCAGCGCTTCACTGGTCCGACTTCTGAGATTTCCTCCAGGTGCTCATTGGACGCAGATGCAGGTAAATCCCACACAAATAAAATCTGTGTTTCCATCGATTCTGTCTAAAGCAGAAATAGCTGGAAACGATCACACAGCCACAGCTGGATAAACTGCCTCACTTTGCTAAAAACAGCTTTTAAATACAAACTTATTCTTCTCCCTTTTTTTTCTTGATTCTTTTTTTTCCTTTTTCTTGATTACAATTGTGTGTTTCTCTGCACTGTTTGGGACCTTGAGATTTAAGCATTTCACTGCCAGTAACTGCTTCATGTAATTCTTGCTCGTGACAATAAAACTCTTGAATCTTGAATCTTTTACACGAACCGCGACAACAGCACACGTTTTCTACGAGGCAGAACTCTTGGATGTATTTTCCCACCCGTATTGGGAAAGTCCCACCCCTTTCTTCTTCTTCTTCTTCTTCTTCTTTTAGCGGTTGACAAACCGACTTTAGGTGCATTACCGCCACCACCTGGACTGTGGATCGAGATTATGCAGGGAAAGAAAGAAAACAAAACCGAGATTCTCTCATACAAACTAGTTAATTTAAAAAATGTAATGCATGTTGCATGCAGTTTTCCCCAGGATACCGATTAGTGAAAAATCATGGTGTTCTTTCTTCTTTAGTTACTGAAATAAATGATTCCTTTCACGACTGTATTTCCTGCACTGAAGAAGCACGTGTACGACCGTTTCTAACTGTTCACAGTGAATGCGAGTTATGACATCTTCTTCCCTTTTTTTCCCGCCTACCATCCTGCAAGCACCAACTTGTCTTTGGATGTTCTACATATGCCTTCCAGTATCACAATTGTCCCAATACTCCTGCCATACGGATTGCACATACATCCTCTGATACAGGTTTTGGCTTCAGATCTGCTTCATGGGACTTGCACGTCTATCTGCTTTATTCTAAGTGTTTGTTTAGCAAGAATATCCTCCTACTCATTCCCCCCCACACCAACATGAGCAGAGACCCGAAGGAAGCGTGTTGATACACCCTTGCTTTCCATGCTATACATTATCTTAAATATTTCATTGACTAGATCTGCTCTTATCACTGATTTGCCATATTTTATTTTATGGAGTGCCGAATAACTGTCAGAAGCAATAACCATGTTTTTAATTTCGTTCTCGACTTCACAGTAAAGCCCACAGTATGGACGTTCCGCCTCCTCTCTGTGATTGGCTACTTATTCATATCACGATAGGTTGCAGCGTGGCTCGAACCAATCGCTGACCTCGTTTATTGGCAAGGAGCCAATCAAAGGACAGAAAGTGGGAGTTGTTCCAAAGAAGAATGGCAAGTGGGTCAAAACGGAAGTTATGGATTTTATTTTAACTTTTCTACTTCCTGTTTTTAAAATGGCAGAAGAAAGAAGGCGTGAACGGTGCATTACCACCTCCACTAACATTAAGCGGTTCAGAAAATGAATGAATGTAATATTGGATCATCTTTCTCAGTACATAAATAAACAAACAAGTAAAATATATCTGTTTTTAATCAGTTTCTCTTTATTTACTTTTAGAATCAAGGTTAAAACATGTTGTTTTAGGTCAGATTTATGGAGAAATATAGAAAATTCAAAAGGGTTTACAAATCTTCAAGTACTCCTGTAACCTTGGGTAAAGGACAAGAATGAGCCAGTACTGTGCAAGTACAAAATAAACATACAGTGATATATAATAAACAGTGCACTGCTGTGACCTAAAGAAAACCTTCACAAGTAGCAAAATATATCTTTATAAAGTGATTAATTGTCCTACAAGTTCATTGTTATATAGTAACCATACCTCTAAATAAATGCTGCATGAACATTACAGAAAACACAACATGAATAAGTAGGGAAAATGTTTACATTTTAGCTTTTAGAGGCACCATGTTAATAGAACAGAGGAACTGCTCCAAGACTGACACGTACTCCTGAGGATGGGCGCGTAGATGCCCGGCATGGACAGACTCCTTCCACACTTTACTCGTCACGGAAATACCCCGACTCTTCCAGTGTGCTAGTAGTTTGTTGGCGACCTCCACGTCACACATGGCATCGTTGCCACAGAAGAAGTAAAGTGCAGGAGAGGTCAGAGGTGTGTTCCAGAACACTTCGATACTTGCATTGAAGTAGTCCACCGTCTGTCGTTTGAACACGTGGAAGTAAAGGAGGCTGCTTTGCTTTACCAGGCGTGCAAAACGAGGGAGTAAGGTTTTACCTAAACCTGGAGTGCAACAAAAGTGCATACATGAATAAAGGTCAAATCAGGTTCAATTAAAAATCTAATTCACAATGTGAAAATGTAGCTCTTCCTTATATACGGCTGAATCTAAAATGCCTACTGTCTTCAACCTACACGCCAGTGTGAATGTCTTTCAAGACGACCGTACGGACTAAACACGAGCTGCGTCCAAGTATGGACAGCAAAATGACGTATTGATCAGCACCTCTACCTCACAGCAAGAAGCTCCTGGGTTCGAATCCCGGGCTCGGCTCAGGTGCTTCTGTGTGGAATTTGCATGTTCTCGTCTTGCTTGAGTGGGCTTCCTCCGGGTAGTCTGGTTTCCTCCGACATTCCAAATGCATGCACACTAGACAAGCGTGACCGGTTGTGTGTTGAACTGGAAAGCCTTTGCACAGTTGACTGAGATAGGCTCCAGCCTCCCAGCAACCCGAACAGGATTAAGCGGTTCGGCAAATTAATGAAGGCATCCGATTGGCTATACGTCCATACTAT
This sequence comes from Euristhmus nudiceps, assembly GCA_030068295.1. Taxonomy (NCBI): domain Eukaryota; kingdom Metazoa; phylum Chordata; class Actinopteri; order Siluriformes; family Plotosidae; genus Euristhmus; species Euristhmus nudiceps. The sequence goes on along the minus strand of JAQNCB010000004.1, from coordinate 20,496,818 downwards.
CACTACCTGGTGACCACACTGGGCATCCGGACATTTTTATTCGTGGAACCGTACCTTGATAATCTAAGATGATACAACATATGAAGCTACCACACTATGCTATCCCATAATTCAGCTGGAGCCTCGAATAAATGAACACTACAGACTGAAGGCAAATCGGTCATTACAGCGTCCAAAGAACGGCAGACTATGGACAAAGGAAGCAGGTTAAACCACTGCAAAAATCCGTTATGTAATTTTCCCTGACATACAGATGGTTATACATCATCTGTGAACATTCAGGTTAAAAGACAACTAAGTTGGTGGAAGAATATGCCTATTGTGCCTTGACTACTTGTTTGCATATGCAAAATGGCATATTACAGAGTTCATTGTATGCTCATTATTCTGATGCAGCCATAGAGAATTTAAAATTTAGCCCCGACTGTGCCAAACGGGATATGCACATATGGGTTACAATCAATTGAAATTTGCAGTTTTCATTTTAACACGGATCCCTAGTTATGTGTAACACTGTTTCTACTGTGTGTCGATTCCAAGATGTACTATGCATTTATTCATAATATTTAAATAGCATGCAAATGTCATTCAATAATTCATTTTGCCGAACCATTTAATCCTTTATTAGGGATGTGTGGAGGCTAGAGCCTATATCAGTCAATACTGAGCGGAGGCGGGGTACACCCTGAACACCTCATCCTGACAACACACACACACACACACACACACACACACACACACACACACACCATATTCACAGCTAGTGCTAACTTAAAACAGTCAGTTCGCCTTAATGGCATGCCTTTAGTCTATGGGAGGAAACCAGAGTTTCCCGAAGAAACTGACACAAGCATAAGGACATGCAGACTCCACACAGACTCACCTGAGCATTGAACTCGAATCCTGGGCCTTGTAGCTGTAAGGTGGGCATGATTACCGAACAAACATTACAAATGGAAATATGCATTCCTGAAAAACAAACAATGTTCTCAAACACCTCTTTATCCTTCTGCCAAGGTTTGCGTAATAGCCGAGAGTTGTTCTTCCACGTTCGGAAGTTCTCATACTGTGTCGTGTGCAAAACTTCAGACAATAACTGATAAACCAAATTAACCATAATATTAACACCACCATGCACCAAGCTGCACTGCACAGTGTGGCCTCATACCTTTCTATTATGGCCAACATGAGTACTCGACTTCCCTCCCCACGGGGTAACAATAAGACCTGGCCATCTATGACATTATTGCCACTTCACTGGCTAGCCTTCCTTGGACCACCTTACTTTTTTGGGATGCACAGGCCCAGCTGTTTCCTGTGACCTGCATCACACAGATCCTTACATCTGCTCATTTTTCCTACTTGCCACACATCAACTTCAACAAGTAACATTCCACTTCCTCTTTAATACATCCCTTTCTTTCAATGTAATTCACCCGACCTGTCATTGTTCATAATGTTTATAATGCTACGGCTGATCAGCGTATTAGCCATCATTCCGTCTTTTTACACACCTACAGACATGTGCTCCAGCGAGCCGATAACCAGGCTGTCGTAGATCTGCCCTTGGATTCTGTCGATCAGGCCATGGTAGCGCGGAGTGTCTTTGGCGACATGAACGAGCAGCTGACCGAACAAGTATCCTCCAACAGAGAAGGCATGGACCACCATAGGGCGATTTGAGAAGCGATCGCTCTCCAGTAGCTGTAGCAGTCGTCTACCGTGATCCAAGCCCCAGCGAGGCCACAGGAAATGACTCACGCTGCTCTCCACCACCAGCACGTCGAAGCCTGCTCTAAAGTAGATCTCACAGTATTTGGCCTGAGCCTGAGGTCTTGCACCGAGCCAGGGCAACATCAAAAGCAGTGGCCTGGCCTGGCCATTGACTAAAGGCTTCACTGCACTTTCATTTATGTAGAATGTGATGCTCTTGCTGAGGGGGTGAGATGTTATGCCTTTTAAGGGCACATCACCAAGAGGCATCGCTATGGAAGGCCTAAAGAGATATAAATACATACATACATACATGATATACACTATTTAGTGTACTCTCCTGGGAAACAATGTTTTATTATCAGCACTTAAAGTAGAGCAATGCACAAGGTTTAAATATGATTCACTGTATTGATTGATCAAGAAATTTTTGGGCACACAACTTATGTTTACTATTCGGATTGGGCAGTATGGTAAAAATCTTATAATAATTTAATTAACAGCAGGTTTGAGTTTTCCTGAAGATTTGTTCTTGTTTAATTTTGAAAATCTCTCAGAATCTCGAACCAATAGGCAACTATCTGGCACTTTAGCTTCAAGTTTAACACAAGACCCCACTGTCATAGTGTCGCCGATGAGCCTCATCAATTGCCTGTCTTTCCTTTCTTTTGTTTATTTTTTGGTGCACCTTCGGG
>JAQNCB010000004.1:20222019-20235932 GCA_030068295.1 Euristhmus nudiceps | reverse complement strand
AAAAACATGGAGCTTACTATCAAGCCATATATTTAGAATAATGGGCTTTTGCTCTCTTTGTTGTTGAGGGGAAAAAAATAGATGTAACACTGATAAAAAGAATGGATCTTGAGAAGTGCAATGTCCTCAAGAAATGCTCAGAATTCTCCAGAGAGAATGTAAAAACCCAGTAGCTTCCAGTAACCCCCCCTTCCCGAAATATTCTTAAAAAGTAGCTTGGAAAATGAATGAATGAAAGACTAAAATGATTAGAGACTCGGGTACAGGGATGACCATTGCTTTTATAACTACAGCAGCAGATCTTAGCTGCACATCTACAGTATCTATCCACTGAGGAACGTCTTGTGTAGGTCTTGTAAACAAACTGACCTTGGGAATTAGTTTCTCTGCAAATTAGTCAGATAGACTTTTTTTACTCACTGCCACTCAACTGTATGTAATCTGTGTGTAATATAAGTAAATCAATGTGCTGGCAGTCTCTTACTCTGGAGAAGCACACCATACCTTTATCCATTATTAGTTTCCAGGAATCAAACTATCCTGGACACGTAATTAAATTCTTGCAGTTGGTTTAATCTCTTTGCTTTTGATAGGCAACCATGCATAGCTGCTCGATAAAGTGTGTCCCAATCATGGGCTGTGTGTTTGTTGATAGTCATTGATGCTGTGATCATGCTTATCATGGTCTTGTACTTGCTGGAATTGTTATGATCTGGTTAAAGTTTCTCACTAAAAAAATATAATAACGCTGTACATGAAATGTGCATTGGCTTGTCTTGGGGGGTGATAGGGGGAGGGAGGGGGTAATTGTTCCCAGAAATGTGCTAGATGCTACCCTGGTGGTTTGCTGATTGGCTGGCTCTCTCTTTCCAGGCAAGTAGATAATGAGATGCCCGTCATCAATTATTCATGAGTCTACCCCGTTCCACCACAGCGTCCTGCACTTCGTATAGCACAAAAGTGTTGACGCACTCCCCTTCTCCATAATTACCTCCAGCTTGTGTGTGAGTGTGGGGGTGGTGGCTGACACAAGGAACTGGAGGACCATGTCTGCACTTGTCTGAGCTCGAAGAAACACCCAGACAGAGCTACAGAACACGGTGCCTACGCAAGCACACTATTGTTTTTTTTTTTGTTTTTTTTTTAAGAAAAAGTCCCAGCTAACACATTTTCTGGTGAGAATGGAATTCTACCCACCAGAACAGTATGCTAACAGGTGTGGAGTCATCTCCTTTCTTGTTTTTGCCTGTCTTCGACTTGATGAAATGTCCTCTTGTAGACCAAGCTCAGGTGTTAGACAGTGCTCATTCACAGTAGAGAATGTGGTACTTCTGCATTTTCAAATGGAGATGTGGTGACTCAGAGGTCTAGATAGAGGGCAGGATCATATAAATGTGAGCACAGAGACAGATAAAAGCTTGAATCCTGCAGATATTTGCCACTAGTAACAGATAAAGACCAAATGGGGACCGAGGGTGAGAGGTATATGTAGTTTTCTGCATCCCAAACTCAGACAAATAGTAAAAGTCTCTGTGGCTTGTCAACACAATTAATTCACACACACACACACACACACACACACACACACACACACACACACACACACACACACACACACACACACACACATTATTTTCTTTTTCTCAGGAAGCTCTGTGTGATAACTGCTGTAAATAGGAACTCTGTGTTACACTGACTGAGCGATGGAGGGGTATGAAAAAAAAAACAAGCATGTGATTACATAGCATGTGATTTTTCAAACAGTTCCATAGACATCAGGTTATAAAATACCGCATGCTGCTGTAGTTGTTGATTATGTAACTCGGAGAGCGTTGCATGAAAGTTAATGTCCAAAAACTGATGGCAGAAAATCGCCTCCGTGTGCACGTGTGCCCCCCTTAAAAACAGTCATTTGGCGAAATGAAAAGCACAATCACCTTTTATTGCACTTCGAGTCCTGCACAATTGGCGCCTTCAAAGATGGGCGCCAGCCTCCCCGCCACCCTAATTAGGCTTAAGATTCAGGATTCAAGATTCCTTATTGTCGTTATGTTCACACATTGCAAAAGTTCGTTTGAGGCTCTCAGCAGTAAAAGGTACAAACAAGTTAATAGGCTGCAAACGGGACAATAAACTGCAATTAACGCCGTCGGGAGCAGAATATAAACACCAAGCAATTCTGTACACTAAATGTCTTGAAGCAAAAATGTAAAATATAAATCTAAACTCAGTAGCTATGAATGAGAATTGGCGGTTCAGAAAATGAATGAATATTCAGTTACCTGATGATATGTATGTCATATCGCAATACAATGATTTATCGATAGATTGCCGAGCCCTAGTAATTAAAATTGGAGTTGTGGTTCATTCTGGCGCAGTGCTGGCCCGGTGGTAGGGTGCTGGATTACCGAACCCTAGGTTGTGAGTTCAAGCCCCCACTGTCAACACTTGTCACTGCTGTCCCCCCAGTGCCGCTAACTGGGTTATCAAAGGCCGGCCATGTCTCTCACTGTCCGTGGTGAGGGCGATATAAAAGAACCATTGCTGACTTTCGTCAAGAGTAGCTGCATCGCCGACAGCGTGTTTCTGTCCTGCAATGGTCTGGCGAGCTGTCCAGGGTGTACTCTGCCTTGGCCCAGAGTTTGCTGAGATAGGCGCCAGCCTCCCCACGACCTTAATTATGATTAAGTGGTTCAGAAAATGAAAGAATGGTTTGTTCCTATTTTTTCCGGTAGGGATCCGGTCTTGCTGAAATAACTGCTTGGGCAAAATGGCCGCTGAGCAGCGAGAATTATTGCTGTAAGCATTCCGTAGGTGCGCCTGTATCCGAAAAGCATGTCCGGATCCAGGCTCCAGGCTGTAAAGTAGCCGAGCGGGGATCGTATAGAGAAGCGCGACTGGCAGCACCGCGACTTCACTCTGCCACGACGCGAGGAGGATTTAATTTCAGATTAGTTTCGCTCCAAAAGAACAACATGAGGAATTCTTTGAGCAGTAAGTGAGAAATAAATAAATATGGTGCATATGTTTACATTTCATCTGAAGTGTTATCACAGAATCGTTTCTTCTGAATAATACTTTTAGTGCACTTTCTTTACCTCGTCTTTACCTCCGGTGCACAGAAGGCATTATTATGAAGCGACGTGACGATCCTGATGGTCTCTGTGGGTGTGTGTGTGTGTGTGTGTGTTGCGGTGGATCATATATACTGGATTTATGTTTATATTTTGTTGTCTCGGTTCCTTACTGGTGTTTTCAGGGGTCACTTCAGCTGGTTGCAGTTAGACAGACGTGTACTGGAGCACGAGTTCCCTAAAAAATCCGGCCCCATCATCCTCTACTTCTGTGTGAGGTGAGTGCTGCTGGAGGGCAGTCAAATGCATGAGTGCACACACACACACACACACACACACACACACACACACACACACACCTACAGCTCATTCAGTGGGGCATTACTATTGGCAACATACAGAATAAAGTGACTCTCGTTTGTGTGCCGAACCACTCAATCCTCCATCAGGGTTGCAGGGAGGCTGGAGCCTATCTCAGCTGACACTGGGGCGAAGACTGGGTACAACCTGAACAGCTCACCAGATCACTGCAGGGCAATGAACACAAGTATTCACAGTCATATTCTCACCTAGAGGCAATTTCAAACATACAGTTAGTGTAATGTGCATGTCTTATGGGAGGAAACCCGAGTACACAGAGGAAGCCCACACAAGCACCGGGAGAACATGCAAACCACAGAAAAGCCCGAGCCTGCGACTCAAACCCAGGACTTTCGTGCTGTAAGGTGGAAGTGCTAACCAGGCTTCATTATATAAAGTGATATCAGCGTAAAATGTGTTTAACAGTAAAAAAATGCAAAGAAATAAAATAAAATACAACATTTGTAATAATTTTTTAGATTTAAATTTTTTTTATAAGTTTGTAATTGGATTGTACTGTTTTGTCACACACACACACACACACACACACACACACACACACACACACACACACACACACAAACGATTATAATCAAAGTGCGAGACCTGTAATTTATGTGTTTGTTGTTTATGTTTGTTGTCAAGTGCATGCTGTCTGTTATTAATTGGTCTTTCATGAGCAACATTCGAGATAAAAACACTTCCTACTGTGACAGTAGGGCAGTGTGTGTGTGTGTGTGTGTGTGTGTGTGTGTGTGTGTGTGTGTGTGCATCAGTGCACATTAGCAGGGTCAGACGTAACACACTCACACATAAACACCGTTAAAATGAGTTTGACCCCGGACTTAACCCATCGCCGTGGGAGCCGTCAGCCAATCACGAACTGCTGTTTCTCTCATTAACTCCCTCATTAATCTTGCCGTCATGGCAACAGCAGCATTCCTTTCAGTCTGAGTTTATAATTTGAAATCTGAATAAATAAACTGCGTTATGAGTTTTATTCAATGTATTTACCCGGAGAGCTTGATGCTCCGCCCCGCACTTCAATACCACGAATACGACCCCTTCCTTTCCTCCTTCGTTTCTTTCTACCTTCCTTCCTTTTTATACTTCCTTTCTTCCTTTTTATGCTTCCCTTCTTCCTTTCCTTCCTCCCTCCTTTTCCTTCCTTCCTTTCCTCCTTCCTTCCTTCATTCCTTTTTCTCTTTTCCTTCCTTCTCTCCTCCTTCATTTCTTCCTTCCTTCATTTCCTTTCTTCCTTACTATCTTCCTGCCTTTCCTCCTTCCTCCACTCCTTTCTCCCTCCCTTCCTTTCTTTCTTTCTTTCTTATTTCTCCTTTCCTTCATTCATTCCTTCCTTTTTAACTTCCTTCATTCTGTCCTTAATTCTTTACTCCATCATTTCCTCCTTTTTCCTTACTTCCTTCCTTCATTTTTTTCTTTCTTTCTCTCCCTCCCTTTCTCTTCCATCCCTTTTTCCATCGTTTTCTTCCTTTCCTTCCTTTTTCCTTCCTTCCTTCATTCCTTTTTCTCTTCCTTTCTTTCTTCCTTCTCTCCGCCTTCATTTTGTCCTTCCTTCTTTCCTTTCTTCCTTCCTATCTTCCTGCCTTTCCTCCTTGCTTCATTCCTTTCTCAATCCACCCTTTATTTCTTTCTTTCTTTCTTATTTCTCCTTTCTTTCCTTCCTTCCTTTTTACCTTCCTTCATTCTGCCTTTCTTCATTTTTTCTTTCTTTCTCACTTCCATCCCTTTTCCCTTCCTTCTCTTCCTTCCTTCATTCCTTTTTCTCTTCCTTTCTTTCTTCCTTCCTTCATTTATTTCCTTGCTTCTCTCCTCCTTCATTTCATCCTTTCTTCCTTCCCATCTTCCTGCCTTTCCACCTTGCTTCATTCCTTTCTCTCTTCCTTCCTTCCTTTCCTTTCTTTCTTTCGCCCTTCCTTCCTTTTACCTTCCTTCATTCTGTCCTTCCTTTCTTCCTTCATTTCCTCCTTTTTCCTTCCTTTCTTCCTCCCTTCCTTCATTTTTTTTTCTTTCTCTCTTCCATCCCTTTTTCCTTCCTTGCCTTCTTCCTTCATTTTTCCTTCCACCCTTTATTCCTTTTTCTCTTCTTTTCTTCCTCCCTTCCTTTCATTCCTTCCTTCCCTCGTTTCTTTGCTCCATCCTCACTCCTTTCTATTTCTTTCTTTCTTTCTTCCTTTTCTATCTTTCATTTTTTCTTTTTCCTTTTTTTGCTCTTTTTCTTACTCTTTCTCATTATTGTTTCTCTTTATCTTTCTTTGTTTGTCTTATTTATTCATTCATCTTCATCTTTTTCTGCTTGTTCCGGGGTCGGGTCGCGGGGGCCGCAGCCAAAGCAGTGAGATCCAGACGTCCCTCTCTTCCGGGGGGATTTATTTATCCTTTCTCTTTCTTTATTTCTTTATTTTGTTTTTTTTCCTTATTCATCCTTTCACAATCTTTTAAATAAATATTTTCCCTTCTTTCTCTCGTTCTGAGAGTTTCTATTGTAACAGCTGTGCTCTGATTGGCACTCATCCCACTAACGATAAAAGAAGTGTATGATTTCCAAAAAATAATATTATCTGCTGAAGCCCAACATAAAAAAAGAAAAACACTGTTCTGTTCACGTAGCAGAGAGTCAGGAGAACAGAAATAGTCCATCATAGAAATAAATGTATTTTTGAAGTATTTACAGAACATTTAATTCGACCCGTGTGCTGTAACTTTATACAAAACTATTCAACAATAACCTTCTAACCTTCATCACATGATTCTATCGGCGACCTCATCTGATTTTGATCAATTATTATTTATTATTCGTTATAAACACAAATACTGATTCATCAGTTCACTCACATCGGCTCAATACCTGACACTGAATAATCCACTGCTCTCACTCATTGGAGTGTGTGAGTGTGTGAGTGTGTGCGTGTGTGCGTGTGTGCGTGTGTGCGTGTGTGTGTGTGTGTGTGTGTGTGTGTGTGTGTGTGTGTGTATTATGGGGCAGTGGTTAGCACATCCATCTTGCAGCAAGAATGCCTAGGTTTGTGGAGTTTGCATGTTTTCCCCGTGCTTGTGCCGGTTTCCTCTCACAGTCCAAAAACTTGCACAATAGGCTGCCTGGCTGTTAAAAATTGCCCCTAGTTGTAATAGTGAGTGTGAATGCCTTCACCCAGGGTCAGCTGAGATTGGTGCCATCCTCCACCCCGACCCTTATTACTCTTATAAGCAGCTGAGAAAATTAATATATAGATATATATATATATATATATATATATATATATATATGTTCAATTACACATATGTATTTTATATTATTTATATTTCATTTACATCTTATGAATTGTTTTTGAATGTTTTATTGGTATTATAAGCATTTATAGCGTTGAATGTGTATGTATTGATATTATGTACACCTATACATGTATGTCAGTCAGGGGGGCCGATCCTCTTTGCGGAAATTCGATGTTCACAGCATTCCCGCCCACGCCTGTGCCTCAGCATTTAAGCCCATGCCAGCGTTCGCGCCTATGCCGGAGTTCACAACCGCGTCAGCGTCCACACCCATGCCTGTGCCCAGGTTCACGTCAGTGCCCAAGTTCACATCAGCATTCGCACCAGCGTTGGCACTCATGCCAGCATTCGCGCCCATGCCTGAGCCTCAGCTCATGTCAGCATTCAAGTCCATGCCAGCATTCACGCCTATGCCAGAGTTCGCATCCGCACCAGCATCCGCGCCCACACCTGTTCATGTCAGTGCCCAAGTTGACATCAGCGTCCGAGCCCACGTTCGAGCCCACGCCAACCTGAAACCCGTGGGCACATTCAAGCCCGAGCCAGCATCCGCGCCCATGCCAGCGCCCAGGTCCGCGCCAGCGTTCACACCTGCACCAGTACACATTTCCACGCCAGAGGGTACACTCACACGAGCGTCCAAGTCAGAGTCCACGTCCATACTGGGACCCAAGTCAGCACCGGGACCCAAGTCCTCACCCAAGCTAGAGCTCACGTCGGAGTTCACGTCCAAGCCAGGGCACACGTTCACGCCAGAGTCCAAGTCCACGCCGTGACCCAAGTCTGCACCGGGACCCAAGTCTGTGCTGGGACCCAAGACAATGCCGGGACCCAAGTCCGCACCCAAGCTAGAGCTCATGTCGGAGTTCATGTCCAAGCCAGGGTGCATGGTTACACCAGAGTCCAAGTTCGCACTGGGACCAAAGTCCGCACCCAAGCCAGAGCTCACGTCCACACCAGAGGCTAAGCCAGAGCTCACGTTCATGCCAGAGGCTGAACCACAGCTCAAGTCGAAGCCAGAGGCCGAGCCAGAGCTCACGTCCACGCCAGAGGCCGAGCCAGAGCTCACGTTCACGCCAGAGGCCTAGCCAGAGCTCACGTTCACGCCAGAGGCCTAGCCAGAGCTCACGTTCACGCCAGAGGCCTAGCCAGAGCTCACGTCCACGCCAGAGGCCTAGCCAGAGCTCATGTCCAAGCCAGAGGCCAAGCCAGGGCTCGTGTCCAATCCAGAGCTCATGCCGGACCTCGTGTCCAAGCCACAGCTCACGCCATGGCTCACGTCCAAGTCAAAGCCCACATCCAGACCAGAGCCCACGTCTAAGCCAGAGCCCGCGCCGGACCTCCCACCTGAGCCAGGGCTCACGTCCAAGCCAGGGCTCACGCCGGAGCTCCCGTCCCAGTTTAGGTCCACGTCCAAGCGCGAGTTCCTGCCCGAGCCTACCCAGAAACACTAGCGCGTGTTCACGTCTGAAAGCCAGGGCGAGCCCACCCCCAAATTTCAGAGCCTATGCCAGGTTCCACGCCGGGCTCCATGCTGGGTTCCACGCCGGGGTCCACGTCGGGGCCCACGTCATGGTCCACGTCAGGGTCCACTTCAGGGTTCACGCCGGGCCCACGCCTCCAAAGCCTATGCCAGGTTCGACGCCGGGTTCCAGGTCCCGGAGGCCCACGCCACAGTCCAAACCTCCTGGGTCCACATCAGAGCCCACGCCTCAGCCCAAGCCCCCACTGTGACTCAGTGTGGACTCTCGGGGGACGGGCGGTTTGGAGTTGGTGTCATGGACTATGGACTGATGAGACTTTGCTGGGCCTGTCCATTGTGGTGGGATTAGTTTGGGACTATTTTTGCCTTTGTGCTGGGATGGACATTGGGTTTTCCTTTTTTTTCTAAAGACCTTGTTTGTGTTAGTTGTTTTGTGTTTTCAGTCCTGTCTCCAATTAAGTTTGTCTGTTAGACATCCAGGTGGCGGTCATTGAGGGGGGGTACTGTTACAACGCTGCACGGCCTCGCCACTAGTAACGACTTAGCGGGTCGTGGAGGTCTACTTCTTCGTGGCCTCGGCGCACGATGAGGGGGCGTGCCCCGCCCACCAGCTGTTTTGAGTTTAGCTGGCTATATAGCCGTGGTTTACAAGTGCGTAAAGTCCGTCTGGACTTCCGCCAGTGTTTCCGGGAATACCCAAAATAAAGATCTGTTTTTGTTTTTCACCCAACGCCATCTGCAGTTTGTTTCTCGCGAATGGATCCTAACCAGCTCAGCCAGGTAGAGATTAGCATCCACCGTAACAATAATCAGCAAGGCACATGCTGCAATGTATTATATAATAAGCTATAATAGATGAGTTTCAGTGAATGTTCACATCAAACACCAGATTGAGAAAACTAGGATCATAGCATTTGAATTTTTATTTATTTATTTATTTATTTATTTATTTATTGGTGGCTAATTTATGTATTTTTAAAAAATCACAACTAATTCAAGCACTGACACAGAATAAAGTAAGTGTATGCAGCAGCAGTCCTGAGGGCTGACGTGTCCTCTGCTGAAACAGGTCAGAATACAATGGAGCAGCATCTCAGAACTCACTACATACCAAACACTGAAGTGGGCAACAGCCTCTAAAGACCACAACAGCTTCCATAAACTGTCTTCCAAGAACAAGAATAATATGTTTTAGTGGAGACATGCAGGGATAATCACAGGTACAGTCATGTGAAAATTATTGATTTTTTTCAAAAATATATTTGAACAAGCAAACATTCCACCCTTTTTATTAGAGCTGACAGCATTGCATTTTGGCACTGTCTAAAGCATAGCTTTATAATTCAGTTTGGTTCTGTTTGAGCCATTGAGGATTTGTTTGTGTGCTTCGGATCGTCATGTTGATATGTCTTAAACTTTCAGACAGAGAGCCTCATATTGGCCCTCATTTATCAAGTGAGTGTTTAAACAAGTGCAAATCTGGAAGTGAATATCAATGTAGAATAAGGTTCAAGTGTGATTTATGAAGCATTTTGCCTCATCAATCAGAGCATAAATGTAGCCACGAAACACCATCGCCATTTCCATACCAGCCCCATAATATTTTCCACGTTGCATTTTATAAGATAGAGAGCAGTCATGGTGCCATAAACAAAAGCTTGAATAGTAAATGGAAAAGCTAATTACCTTTACTGAGGGGCAGGTTATGTGTCGTGTGTCTGTCTGTGCATTTGACTACCATACCCTAAAAATTAATGGCCGGATTACCAAGAAATTTTAAACAAATATGTGTCTTGGTCCAATGAAGAACTGATTACATTTTGGGCATTATCTGAATTCAGTATTTTTTGTGTTAATTTAATTTCTTTGAATTTTACTAATAACGGACAAAATGAATTAAAAAGTGAAATTAATATACTATATAGTAATTAATCATTAAAAAAGCATTACCTTAATATAGATCATTTAGGTCACAAGTTAAACTGAATTAATTATTTACTGGGTCAATATCAAATGTCATGTGATCTATGTTTTTTTATTGCTGTTTTTCACTGAATGTGCTTCTAATAATAATACTTAAATTTTCCAAATGTAAAACTCTGCACTTTAACATTGAATGGAAAATTTGTGTGCATAAGGTGAGAACCGATGTGAGACTTGACTGTATCCTCTTGCTCGCATCCACACTGTTGATTTTTTTTTTGCGTAGAAATTACTGTGGAAAATTTTTTATGTCATACATTTGTGGGCGGGGTACACCCTTGCCAGGCCATTGTAGGGCCAACATTCAGACAACCATTCACACTCACACATAAAGGAGATTTGGAACAGCCAATTAACCTACTGTGCATGTTTTTTAGACTGTTGGAGGAAACCAGAGTACCCAGAGGGAACCGGCATACGCACGGGGAGAACATGCAAACTCAGGCTGGGAATCGAACCCAGGCCTTCTTGACTTTAGGCGAATATGCTAACCACTGTGCCACTGTGTCACTGCACCAAACATACCGAATGAAATTATCGTCAAAATTTCAACCTTGGTCACATCAGATTTTAGACAGGCTTGGGTGTTTTTTTTTTTTTTTGTTTTGGTTTTTTTTTGTAAAAGCTTTTTACAGATATTTAAAAATACATGAGAATTATTTTCCCATATGGGCGGCACAGCGGTATAGTGGTTAGCATGTCCACCCCATAGCAAGAAGCTCTGGGACTTGTGGCGTTCCCATGCTGGAATAGGTTTCCTCCCACAGTCCAAAGACATGCACATTATAATGTACTAATTGTGAGTCATGTTTGTCATTATAAAATACTAATTGGCTGTTCCAAATTGCCACTAGGTGTGAATGTGAATGCTTCTGTGAGAGTGTGATGGTCTGGCGAGCTGTGGTTGTCCAGCGTCGGTGCAGATAGGGTCCAATCTCCTCTAATCCTAAGGATAGGATTCAGCATTTTGACAAATGAGTGAGTAAGTGTTCTCACATACAGAATGGAACCAGTACCTTCCTAATGTTGCTATAGGGCTCTGTTCCGCCTCTCTGACCAGTTCTTCATATTACACCATATCTTGTCTATTGTTGATTACTGTCCTTATTGTGTTTTAAAGTATATGTAATACCTTTTGAAGTTTTTTTTTTTTGATCCCCTCTCCTGACTGATTTCACACTTATACAATCACATTATTTTAGTTTTTAGAACGAGCCCACACCAGTGCTATCACATAATTCCACACATTTTTTTCCACACAATTTGTCTTTTCTATTATGAAATAATGATACTGCATCAGAAAGTAACTGAAATACTCTTATGGTTCAAGAGACTGAAAACACACGGACAAGCAAAGCTTTTTCAAGTACATTTATTTTCAATGTTCACTACACATGGTGCATTGACGTTTTTAGGTTATTTATTTATTTTTTACTGATGCACATCCCCTTCCGAGACACAAACACACACACACACACGCACACACACACTAATCATACATTTTGCATAAGAGCACACACTGTTCACCACAGCGTAAAACACATTCAGTTATTGAATCCGTCCCAGGTGCAATACCTCTGCCACTTACCTTTCCTGCTTTCACTCTTTATTCACCAACCGGCTCTTGATACCACCTCTGCAGTGACTTTTAATCTTGCTCGACCCTAGCAACTTAAATACGAGAGGGTCAGTGCTGTATTTTTGATAATAAGTAAGGTCCTTTTTCCTTCTTCCCTGCCATAATGCCACCTTAATATTGATCAGTTCTTTGAAAAAGAGACCATGCCACTCCCCACTTAGGCTCCAACGATCCTCATGGGTAATCTAATGAATCTCACTTCTGGGGATTGGTTAAAAGGAGCTGCTTGACATTTATTTCCTTTATTGATCACTGTGTAGTTGAAGGGGGAGTGGCAACTATAATAGGGCACTTTTCTGCCAGATTCAATTATCTTTTAACAATGTAAGTGTTTTCAAGCAGATGTATTCAGTTTTCAAATAAAGTGTCACTCATTACAAGTCATTCCTGATACCTATTGGTTTAAATGTTTTTTGTCAGTGTGTTTTTTTGTGGTTTTGTTCTTCGCTAATTCTTTATTGAGCGTCATTGGTGGCGCATTACCTCATACCTGTCATCAGTTTGGCTACTGGCTCAAAACAAAAAAAAAAAAGTTGGATTGTTAGTTTCAAGTTTATCCCTGTAAAGTAATATTAAATAAATACAAGATGCTGAGAACACCCCTGACCCCAGTCTCTATCTCCTGGGCTAAATTGTTCGACCTTCATGTCAGAACTGATATTAATGTTCTTCATTACAGAGTACCTGGGCATGTACAGACTCAATAGTGATGTCTGGCTTCTTTTCAGATGTACAAGCCAAGCAATATAGACTCCAACCGTAGAGCTCATTCATCATCCTTAGGGCCTTACTATCTCAGACTCTGAACCTTTCATATTGCTATTGTGAGCTGACCAAGTTATTTTTCCACCTTCCCCTCTTCTGCAGTCTAGGACATCTCTTTCTTTCAGCAGGAACTCTCATTCGGTAAAGCTGGCTCCACCGTCCCTACTGAATTTTGTTTTCTGCACTCCTTGTGCAGTTTGTGTTTTTGGTCACACTGGATCATTTTTTGTTTGGCTTGCTGAGTTTGAGGCCCAGCTATTTGCATAATGCCTCACAAAAGTCGAGGTTTTGTAACACATAAGAGGACTGATTAAATAAATAAATAAATAAATAAATAAATATTCATTCATTCATTCATTTAATCAGGCCAGCTGGGGAACAGCCGCCTGTAGTTTTTTTTTTACTCTCTCTCTTTGTGTTAATTTGATGTGCCTGAATGGAGCAGAAAAACACTGGCACTGGGAATTAGGTTTTTAATTTTCAAGATTAGGGCTTGTTTAAGAATAATGCCGATGTGTCACCACCTGCAAAAGCTTGTTTGCATTTGCTGACTTCAGCTTAATGTTGTTCTATCTGTCCCTTATTCACATTTTCTCACAGGAGTGTGGTATTCTAAAGCAACCTACTCTGTACTGGAATCCTTTTCACATTACTAAAAGAGGGGCATTCATATAATGCAGAGTACCTCCATCGTACAGTATGGATAATGGAAAAAAAGGGCTGGGGTTTTACTTTTCAAAATCACTCAAGGTCAAAAGGAATTGTTGTGTTTGAAAGTCCATGTATGACATATTGTACGCGTTCTGTAGTAAAGGAATGACTCTCGACACTCATGTGATCTGATTAACGTTGAACGGCCACTCAAAGGTCAACAATCATCATCTCATTTAAAACTACATGTATGCCGTCCTTTAATGTAATGCATGGTTCCATAGAGTCTTTCATAGTAAGAACATGTCCATCGGTACTTGGTTTGAAGTGGTCTATCCCCAAAAGGTGGAGATCTTTGTCTGACCTTCACCTTTGACCTTGACATGACAAAATCAATTTATTTCTGGGACTTAGGTTTGGTAGTGTCCCCACTATGATTGGTGGAAATTGCACAGGTGTGGTCAGAATTACCGTATTTTCCGGACTATAAGTCGCACTGGAGTATAAGTCGGATCATCCAAAAATGCATAATAAAGAGGGAAAAAAAACATATTTCAGTCGCACTGGACTATAAGTCGCATTTTTTTGGAAATTTATTTAGTTTCTAGTCCAATGTGATGTACCTCAGTAAAGTAAATATCTTTTATAATTTATGCATTTTTAC
>JAQNCB010000004.1:20152085-20162466 GCA_030068295.1 Euristhmus nudiceps | reverse complement strand
AAAACAGCACACAGCACAGATCACAGCTCAGGCTTGTAAACACTGGCACGCTCATGACACCGACTGGACAAAATCCGGACTTGCGGACCGAGGGGTTGTCCGTTACATCCGATATCCGTTGTTTCGGGGTCCGTTGGACCGAGGTTCAACTGTATACACACACACACACATGGTGGGAGTCCTTGGAGGTAAGCATCACCAGACATACAAATCTCACTGACATTCACACCTAGAAACAGTGAAGAATATTCAAATTAGCCAAATGCTCCTGCCTTTGGATAGCAGGAGGAAACCCACACAAGCACAGCGAGAACCTCCGCCTCCTCACCGGACACGGGGCCTCGAACCCAGGACCTTCTTGCTGTAAGGCTGAACCACTACACCAAGTTGTGCAATGAAGATTTAAAAAGATATTCATTAATATGGAGCTCGCATGTGAGGTGCAGGAAACGATGAATACGTAATGTGTAATATTAATTATTATTCATTACAGAACAGTGAGAGGGAGGTGGTAGTGACTGCTCGTTCTCTTTACCCTCATCAGCATGTTCCCCGCGGTCACATCGAAATGACTTTCTTCATGAATAACAATTTGGGAAATTGTACATATGAATATGTAACGACTGTTGACAGACACTGGGGTCTGGATGTGCTGCTGGGTTCGAAGGGGTGGGGAAAAAAAACCCACCATGCTTTGATCCTAATTGAAAATTTCAGACCATTTTATCCCATGCAGTGTTGTAATATTGGCCTTTCTTTGAAATCGTTTATGCCGAAGGTTTACACACTGCTGGAGTGAATCCGAAGCAGGTTCTGCAGTCCAGCCATTGCTTCAGAATCTCAAAGTCACAAAACAAAGAGGAAATGCTGGAGATATTATACATTTTGGCTCATTACACAGTATATTCAGCACACATGGCTGTCCAGCGAAGTGTAATACAGTGGAACCTCGAGATACATTTTATGAAACGATATGTAAAGATTTTTTTGCTTCATATTACGGAAAAATTATTCAGCATACGAAAAAAACTGCTCGCAGAAAATTTTTAAATTTGTGTCATAAACACACCCCTGCTGCCCTATTGGTCAGGATCTTTCCCATCATGCTCAGTACCATGATCCTGCTTTCCTATTGGCCGAATCTTCAAGGTGAAGGTCAAAGTGATCCGAAAAAACAGAGAATGGAAGAAGAAGAATCAGATGAAAATTAGAAGCTGAAAAAAGAAAAAATATTTTAAGTGTAAATAAATGTAAATGTTAATGTTTCCTGCCATTTATTTTCTGCCGTTTGCCCTCCTCCTTGCCACTTTTGCTTTCGGACATCGCCTCACTTTAAAGGTAAGGTTCCACATTCTCCTATTATTTTTTTTTTGCATTATGTTCTATTATCTACTTCATTTACAGGTATTAACAGTTAGATTCGGTATACTGAATGATTAAAATGTATTTGGCTCTTATTTCATTCTGGTTTTACCCTTATTATAAAATTTAATGTGGCGTTTTTGTAGAGCTTGGAACAAATTAGGCGATTTACATGTAAAACGCGATTCATTATACGAAAAATTCATGATATGAAAGCCACTCCGGAACGGATTAATTTCGTATCTCGTGGTACAACTGTACTTTTCCAGTGATCAAAAATACATGAAGTACTGAAACAAAAACTAATGACAGAAAATTCATTTTTAAAAAAGAGAGCGAGAAACCCTGGTAATTCTTTTCTGTATTTTATGCAGTAATTTCTTACCATTAATTGCATTTAAGCTGCACGCATCATTCATTCCGCCATCACTTCTGCACAAGTGTGTAAACGTAGTCTGATTTAAGCTTCTGTATAAAGGCCTGCTTTCCAGAATAAATAATTCAATCTATCACTTTATAAGTCAGGGAAGGAAATTATTTGGATGAATTAAATCCATATGTAATGCTAGCTAGCTTCCATGCAGCTAACAATGCTAAAATAAGAGGAGTCAGTCTGGGGCTCCTGAGTGACGCGTTTTACGTGACACTTAATCTGGAGATCGTAAATCCGAACCCGGTTTAATGCACAGCCGTCTGTGGCCAGGAGTCCATGGGAGCTTGGGGGTGGAACGGCATGCGTTTATTTACCTGTCACTCACAGTGATCGCCAGCCAATCATTGGCGTCAATGAGCTCATTCCTACGAGGAAACGGATGGCACTTTCCCTCCGAGTGTGTTAGACCGCCCTCCTATACACATGGTGCAGCAGTTCGAAAAGAGGCGGGTGTCGAATGTCACGGAGGGTCCGTGTGCATGCCCCTCCCTGCTCTGTGGTGGTCATGTGATAGAGAAGGCAATACCTGATGAGTGGGAATTGGATACGAATAAATTTAAATATTTGGGGGGATGTAGAGAAAGTCTGGTGCCAGTAAAGTTTATAAAAGCATCCATTTGTCTGTCAGGGTCAGTCGAGACACACTTCGGGTGAAAGGTGGGGTGGCACCCTGCCCGGACCACCAATCGACTGCAGAGCTAACGCTGAACCAACCAACCAATCACTCACATTAACAACCAATGGCAAATTTCGAGTAGCTGTTTCTCTGTGGGCTTTGTGAGTTCTCCACATGCTCACGTGGGTTTCCTCCGGTACACCAGGTTTCCTCTCACAGTCCAAGCACATTATTCTAATCAGCTGTTCCAAATTGCCCCTAGGTGTGATTGTGAATGGTTGTATATGTTGGCCCTGTAATGGTTTGAAAAGCTCAGGGTGTATTCTACCTTCACCCAGTGTCGGCTGAGCTAGACTCCAGCCTCCCATCAACCCGAGTAGGACTTTTGCAAATGAGTGAGTGAGTGAGTAGTTTGTTCAGACTGGTGGAGGTTTGCGCTCTCTGAGTGCTCTCACTAATTACTAATGATGAAGGTTACATTGTTGGGTCAAACGGTACCACAATGAACACACACGCAACGCTAATGACCAAACCAACGGTTTCCAGTTACTGAGTTGACTTTTCCACGGGGATCTGTTGACAGGGTTAAGCCTCCGCTATTGTATGAAGAGTAAACAAACATTGCTCCGGATGATGATCACGTAAACGGGAAGAAGGAGGCAGGGGAAGGAATGACACGGCTCACAGTGTCCTGAGTGGTGATGGATGGAGCGACATTCCTCTGAGTCACCCTGAAAGCTATTGTCCCCACAGTGGCGAGAAAGCCATGAGGAATCAAGGCAAATACTCTACAGGTGAACCGGAAAGGATTTGAACCCTGGATTCCTGAATTTGGGGTCATGACCCTATGAGGGCTTACTTGATGCACAGATGGAGCTTTCACAGAAAATCGAATTTGTTGTTGAATTCAATGTCCTGTCGTATACATGTTGGCTTCTTTTAATTTTTTTAATATGCCATTTAAATCTAATTTCTCTCATGCTTTACAAATTATATTCTATGTTGACAACTATAATATTTATTCGTCTCACTGATGTGTATCGGGATCCCACTGAGAGCAATGACAGGAAGATAGCAAGCACGCTGCAGTGCTCCGTGTGCTCTCACTCCTTTCCGCAGTTTCGGCGGTTTGTCCCGCAGTAGCTCTTCTGTGGCTTCCGCCCAGACATACCAGCCTTCGCTCCCCATACGCTTCTGTGAGCCTTGGGCACCCATGATACTTTGACCAGTACACTGCTTGTCCTTCCATGGACCACCTTTGTTAGGTACTTACCACTGCGTACCAGGAACGCCCACCCTCTGTTTTGGAGATGAATAGACTCTGATCCCCTCTATCTGGGGATTGAAAACCATTATCTCGAGTGGATAACACCTGCTTCCTTGGCAAAAAAAAAAAAAGCATTGTCGGCTCATTGTGAGAAGGTTCTGGGTTCGAATCTCAGCCAAGGACCTTTCAGAGTGGAGTTTGCACATTCTTGACATTTTTTGTCATTTTTTATTTGTACATTGCTTGTCATCTGGGTACTCTGGTTTCCTCCAACAGTCCAAAAAACATGCCCATTATGTCAACTGATGAGCCCGGGGCTCAAACCTAGAACCTTCTTGCTCTGAGATTGACATGCTAACCACGACGCCACCATCCTGCCCTAAAAACAAACCAAAAATGCCAACTATCTAATGATGTCATGCGTTATTTTTAAAACATTTTTACCACCATATATTGTAAGAAGGCACAGGAATAATTAGGAACTAAATGAGTGACGTGCTGGACTTTGGGATTGGGAGACTCCAGTACACCACTGTACCAATCTTTTAGCAACAAGTTTTAATAGCATCGTAGAATGTATAACAAATTATACGTATATACACATTACATTAATAAAATCGATTTCAGGGCACCCGAGTGGCGCATCGACAAGGTGCACGACTATTAACCAGGAGATCGCAGGAACGAATCCGGGTTAATGTACAGCCTTCCGTGCCGAGAGGCCACATGCGCTAATTAGCCGAGCTCTCACGGGAGGGAGGGACGGCATACGCTGACTTCCCTGTCACTCACAGCTATCGCCAGCCAATCATGGGCATCTGTGAGCTCATTCATACGTGGGGGGCGCTTTCCTTCCGCGTGTGTGTAAAATAACAAAGACAACCAAATAAGCTTAAGTGACTCGGAGCTAGCTTCCAAAATCCTGTAATACTCAGAGATTGATAGCTCGCACAACACACTGCACACTAATAAAGTCCAGGTCTTCCTGAACAGCGTTGCCGTAGCAACAGTCTAAGCCACCAGAATGTTTCCCTTCGGGTTTTGACAGCAGCTGGAAGTTTTTCCTCTCAGAGAATGTGTGTGTGTGTGTGTGCGTGTTCTCCCACATGCCGTGAGAACACAGTGGTAGAGAGTAATGAGGCTTTTTTAAGCACTTTGTGTGTGTGTGTGTGTGTGTTTTCCATGTTGCTGAGTGTGTTTTGGTAGAGTCAATGGTCATTGGGAGTCTGGGCTTTCTCTCCATCTCTCTATTACATCTTGACCAGGAGGAAGCACATCTGGCCCTCTGTGAATAATGTGCACGCATCCAGTTCGAGGAGTGAGGCTGGTAGGAAATGCTTGATGGTGAACAGACAGAGCGAGCACATGTCCACTCATGAAGACACGGTGATTAAAAAAAAAAAAAAAAAAAAGATACGATTTCTTTCAGGGATCGGGTCGATACGCATCAGGAGAATCGTGGTAGGAACGCGGTCTCTTTCACATCATTTAGTGAAGCTTCGGAATGACTCATTCAAAGTTCCTGCCGTTTGCCTTTTGTTTAACGTACAGGGATCCCTCACTTTTCGTGGTTAATGTGGGGTCGAGACCCGACGCGAACACTGAATTTCCGCGAAGTCGGATCGACCCCCCCCCGACTGACGTATACGTACATGTATATGTGTATATAATATCAATAAATACATATTCAACGCTATATATGCTTATAATAACAATTAAACACTCAAAAACAATGCATAAGATGTAAATAAAATATAAATAGTATAAAATACATATGTGTGATTGTACATAGATGTAAATAAAGTACAAGAAATTTGTTTGGAAGCCGAGTCCAAAACTAAGTCCCAAACAGGAGTCAGTAGTGAACTTGCAGCCTTCCCTTGAACTTTTCCCTATTTAATAGTGAAAAAGTTAAGAGAAAGGCCGCAAGATCACTACAGACTCCGGTTTGGGACACGGCCACGGATCTCGCAAGCTGATTGGTCGAGATGAATTTCCCAGCATTCGTGTAAAACAGGAGGAGAAGAGGCTGGGATCCGAATCGGAGTCAGTAGCGACCCTTCGTGGCATTTTCCTGAACTTTTTCCCTATTTTTTTAATTTTTCGATGAACATTTAAAAAAAATCCACGATGCACTGAAGCCGCAGAACCTGAAGTGCGATATAGCGAGGGATCACTGTAGTTGTTTTTTTTCCCCTAATGGAATTCCATTTCATTTTTATATATATATATATATACACACACACACACACACACATGTGCTCAGCACATCCACCTCACAGCAAGAAGGTCCTGGGATCGAGTCCAGGTCTCTGCGAGGGCATGTCTATGTCGAGTGTATATTGTTCTCCCAGTGCTCGTTCGGGTTTCCTCCTTGTCCTCCGATTTCCTCCGCAGTGAAAAGATGTGCACATTAAACTCATTTTCTGTTCCAGATTGCCCCGAGGTGTACTTGGGCCTGTGATTTGGCCCTGAAATGGTTTGGCTAGCAGTTCAGGGTGTACCCCACTTTTGCTCAGTGTCGGCTGAAATAAGCTCCAGCGCCTCTGTAACCCTAATAGGATTAACCCGTTCATTACTCGGTTGATGAGTGCCACTCGGCAGTAAATCCACCCTGCCTTTAGTATGCTCACGAGCGCCTCCAGGTGGCAGCACGTTATTACAGCACCCTAAACTTGGGTCTCACTTCCTGAACCTGCAACCATGATCCACTGGAACACCGACTGCTCCATCCGCAGAGTTTTATAAAAACGTGCAGTTGTATCGTGTGTCCAGTAAAATCAGTGGCTAACTGCAAAAATAATCTTTCGCAAATAAAAAAAAAAAAAAAAGTAAATCACATTCTCGCTCACTCAGAAAGGTCAATGGTCAAGGAAGTGCCATAACACACTTAATTCCATGAGATCTTATTTTATAAGCATTTATTCAGAATCGTTTTGAGAATATTTACAATATATTTACAGTAAAATCATCAGCACCTCCCGGCATGGTGTGTGTCTGTTACAGAGCGTTGTATTCCACACATTTTGAAGGATCCGTCGAGAAATGCTTCTGACAAATCGTCATTAACCTCTTCAGACCCTGAACAGAAACAGACCGAGTCAGTATCCGACGTCCCTCGTAACGCACACGTTGCCGTGTTTATGTTCGGCGCTATACCACCAACCTGGATGTATTTTCTTTGGGTTTCGTCGTTGAGGACGTGGGCGACGTGCTTGGAGAAGATTTTCTCACGGCCGGTACGAGCGTGGATTCCCACCATGGTCACGCCGATAGGCCACGGAGCGTTCCCGATCGCCATCTGCAGGTACGCGTCATTCGCCTGCGCACAGGGAAGAGGATCGGAATGCTTCGTTTACGGCGCTGAGACTGGTGCAACCGTTCAAGGTGTGTTGGAGCATTTATTTGCATTAACATTCTCCTAGAAATATCATTCGTTCATTTCATTCATTTACAATTTTAGACACAAACACAATAAGGAAGTGATGACATCAAACAAGCAGGTCGTCATGAATAAGACACTGACAGAGTCGATGGTCTTGAATCACTCTGAAGGGAGTGAGTATTTAAGATAATAATCAGCTTACTATCCATTGTCCCACTTATTACATGGGGACCTAACGCTAAAACCATTCATTTTACAGCGAATATTGACTTAAATACAAGTTTATAGATTTGAGACCGCCAATCAGGCAAAAAAAAAAAACAAAAAAAAAAAAATTTGTTTCCGGTAACACTGCAGAATAATTTTGAGTAGGCGGGTCAGTAAAAGTTTTTTTTTTTTTTTTCCCCTCACCCCTGGCTCTGTACTCCGCCCGCACCCCCCTTCTTCTCTCTCAGCACTGCTCAAGCGCAACCCACGAACTTTCCCGCTTGAGACTCTTAAGGAGACAATGTACCTATTGACACTGATTAACAGTCTGTTATTAAATAATCACTGGGTTACAATAACACATGAAAAAAACTTGAGTCGGCAGAAAAAAGTGAGTTGGTCGGGTGACCAGAAACAAAGGGTTTTTTTTTTTGGCCTTAGCTTATTGGGCATGTCTTTGGCTTGACAGAGGAAACTAGTGGACCCAGGGGGAACCCACACAGGCACAGGGAGAACACAGTGTGCAACATTC
The DNA here is from genome assembly GCA_030068295.1 of Euristhmus nudiceps. NCBI lineage: Eukaryota > Metazoa > Chordata > Actinopteri > Siluriformes > Plotosidae > Euristhmus > Euristhmus nudiceps. The sequence continues at coordinate 20,154,664 of JAQNCB010000004.1, read as the reverse complement.
CACAAAGAAATGCCTATCCCGGGGCTCCCGAGTGGCACATCATCAAGATGCGCAACTACTACCCCGGAGATCACAAGTTTGAACCCGGTTTAATGCACACAGCCATTCGTGGCCGGGAGTCCATGGGAGCTAATTGGTCGAGCTCTCACGGGAGGGAGGAAGGAACGATATATGCTCACTTCCCTGTCACTCAGAGTGATCGCCAGCCAATCATGGACATCTGTGAGCTCGTTCATACAAGGGGGGCAGATACTGATTTCCCTACAAGTGTGTTAGACCGCCCTCAAATACGCTGCAGTTTAAAAAGAGGCTCGCATCGCATGTCACAGAGGGGGCGTGTGTATGCATTCGCTCTCCCTGGGTGGTGGTGGTCATGTGACAGGGAAGGTAATACCTGATGGGTGGGAATTGGATATGACTAAATTATGGAGAAGAATTGGGGAAGTGGGAAACACCCCCCCAAAAAAAAAAAAAAAAAGCCTACCCCAGGACCCGACCCAAGGAGCTTCCTGCTGTGAGACGGACATGCTAACCTCTACGCCACCATCAAGCCGACAACAAATCAGCGGCGGCTCAAATCCTGACAGAAGACAACAGTAAAGCGTGCGTAGATCAGTATTACACTCAAGTCTCAGTGCAGTCTCTCTAGCGTTTTACTATGATGCTTATTTTGATAGACACATTCACCCGCTACAGATTTACTCGCCAAAGAGAAAATCCATGGCGCATGGTGGGTGAGTCATTTCCAAACCTGCTCGAGAGACGCAACGGAAACACATCCGCTACATTTCTAATCATTCGCTAAACAAACAATTGAGGTTAACATATCAGTTAATAGATTCAAGTTAGCGACCCTAGACACGATGTGCTAGCTGTCAATTTGTAGCTTGCATTCTTTATTTTAACGCTCGTAAGTAGTACAGACTTTATAAGCCACATGGTAGAAATTACAACTGTCAAGACTTCTTTCTTGCAGAACCTGCAAGATGTTCTCCATGTGTTTGGCGTCTTTTTATTATTATTTTTTTTTTTTAAGTTAAATGTAGAGCAGGTAATATTTAACATGTGTAGGAGGCTCCTGCGACCTGCCAACACACTCGACGTCTAGAGCAGATTTTAGAGTCTAACTGCCAACATTACAGTACAACAGAGCAGAGCGGCGATCTGGCACTACATGCCGTGCGCACACAAAGGAAAACTTATTCGCTTAAACAAACAGGAAATGCAACCAAACCCGAACTGCTACAAACCCAAATACAGATTCTTATACAAAGCACAGCTCATGATTCTTCAGATCCAAATCACGCACCCCGATTCGCCATGTTTACCCATCAATACAACTCTCAATGTAAACTTTTCTTTTTGGCTTTGCCCTTTACCAGAGATCAAGGAGTCCAAGTCATCCAAAAAAAGCTCGACTCTTTACTCATGTGTCCACAAAAAGCCTTGGGAATCATCCAGACACTTCTTGGCAACTTTGCGCTCTGGGTTATTCTCCCATGAAGCGCAATCTTTTTCTGATTGCCGAGTCACAGACCCTGACCGTATCCATGGAAACAGAAGCCTGCATTTCTTCATGTATTTTTTTTTTTAAAGAATCTATTGTGACTTCCTGGTTGATTTAAAAACATGTTGGCAGATCAGTCACCACTGGGCAGATTCACTCGTCTTAAATTTACAGCTTATGACTTGCATTGCGGTGGTCTCCGAGCAACGGCCGCGGCTTCCAAATTCCACACTGACATGAATCGGGGCTTTTTCTGAAACTGTGCAAGAAGCAAACTGAATCTGTGCCTTGAAAACTTCACGGTACGACCTGGTATTGTATGTTTAGAAAGGGGCGGTACTAACAAAGCTGGACTGTATGCAAATCATCTGCGTCACATACAATATACAAGGTAAACACGGGGTGCAGGCGTTGCAAACTCGTCGCCCAAAATCGAATAATGGCTATTCACTTTTCACACCTGGCCACCGAAAATATGGTGACATCAACCTGCATGACGAACCCCTGGAACTGTACCGTATTTTCCTGACTATAAGTCGCACATTTTTTTTCATAGTTTGGCCAGGGGGGCGACTTATAATCCAGAGCGACATATATGTGAAATTTTTATCACATTATTATATAATGTTGTTATTTTCCACATTTCCACATGCAACCACATTTCACTTGTTGATCATTTTCACATTGACAACCACAAGAGGGCGCTATTGGGTTGTGAATTCAGTCTAATTTTGCTGAGATGCTTTGTCAATAAGACTCTTACAGCACCGGAAATTAAATCAAAAGAGACTTTATTGTGAAAAGTCTTAACTGGAAGCATTTAGTGCTTGTTGAGATGGCTGACCCAGATTTCCAATGATCCAGAAAGACAGTGCATTTATTGTGAATGTTTTAAACAGGAGTATTAAATACGAGAGAATGGAAGTGACTGAAAAGCGCGGTGAGAGGACATCAACAGTGACTCTTGCTCTCCATCGCCATCGGAGACAGGTAAGTAACAGAGGCTGCGGGTCAAAGCTAAATGACTCCTCATGCAAGATATAGGGCAAATAATATACTGTAGATTGAAATG
>JAQNCB010000004.1:20000008-20013149 GCA_030068295.1 Euristhmus nudiceps | reverse complement strand
GCCAGAGAGGTGACATTCCATGTCCCAAGAGTCAGAGTCAGTAGCCGAGGATCAGTCCCACAGAACCCATGCCTTCGGCTGCCACCAAACTCACACTGCACCCGACCCCCATAGCTCCTCTCACACATGGTGGGTCCATGGGAGGGCGGACCCATGTATCCCTTTCGGGCTGAGTCCGGCCTGGCTCCATGGGCAGAAGCCCGACCACCAGGCGCTCGCCTTCGTTGTCGATGTCGTATGTCGAAGCCGACATACATATATATATATACATACATACATACATATACACTCACTGTCCACTTTATTAGGCACACCTGTCCAACGGCTCGTTAATGCAAATTTCTAATCAGCCAATGACGTGGCAGCAACTCAATGCATTTAAGCATATAGGTATGTGTCATATTGCGGCAGTAAAGCAAAGTGTTTTTTTTTGCTGTTTTGTCTTTCTTTGTATGGTCCATTCCTCTTTTATTTTGAAGTTGTTGTCTTGCTCCTTTCAGCTTCACACCCGGCAATGCTTCTGGGATTGGTGATCACCCCTGATTGGCGTCCAGCGATGTCTCATCATCTCCTGTGTATATATTGGCTGCATTTATCCATGTCTCCTGTCAGCACGTTGTTTCCGTACTGCTGAATTCATGTGTACATCGTTATTCTGTCCGTCAGTTTGCCATTTGTGCTATGTTAGTTCTTTGGCGAGCGGTTTTTGTTTACGAGCTGTGCTCGCCCTTTTTGCTAAGCCTCTCTGAGTGCTGTTTTGTTTTGGTTTTGTTTTGTTTCTCTCGCTTCCGGTTTTGTGAACGCGAGTTGGAAGCTCTAAATAAATTCCTCTTTTGAGTCGAGCGATTGGGTTCTGGTCCGTGTTTCACATCGTGACAGTACGTGCTGACCTGTACATGGACTCAGCCGACTCAGCTCAGTCCTGGGAGCTCCACGGGCCTCATAGCAATCGACCGATGCCCCATCTACGATGAGCTGGCCGCGGCCCTGAGAACGGGAGTCGCGGGCCTGTCAGGTATGGTCAGGATGATCTGCTGCAGTTCAAACTGAGCATCAGAATGGGGAAGAAAGGTGATTTAAGTGACTTTGAATGTGGCATGGTTGTTGATGCCAGACGGACTGGTCTGAGTATTTCAGTAACTGCTGATTTACTGGGATTTTTATACACAACCATCTCTAGGGTTTACAGAGAATGGTCCTAAAAAGAGAAAATATCCAGTGAGCAGGATTTCTGTGGGCGAAAATGCCTTGTTGATGCCAGAGGTCAGAAGAGAATGGCCAGACTGGTTTGAGCTGATAGAAAGGCAACAGAAACTCAAATAACCACTCGTTACAACCAAGGTATGCAGAAGAGCATCTCTGAACGCACAAGAAGTCGATCCTTTAGGCAGAAGACCACACCGGGTGCCATTCCTGTCAGCTAAGAACAGGAAACTGAGGCTACAATTCGCACAGGCTCACCAAAATTGGACAATAGAAGATTGGAAAAACGTTGCCTGGTCTGCTGAGTCTCGATTTCTGCTGCGACATTTGGATGGTGGGGTCAGAATTTGGCATCAACAACATGAAAGCATGGATCCTTCTTGCCTTGTATTAACGGTTCAGGCTGCTGGTGGTGGTGGTATAATGGTGTGGGGGATTTTTCTTGGCACACTTTGGGCACCTTAGTACCAATTGAGTATCGTTGCAATGCCACAGCCTACCTGAGTATTGTTGCTGACCGTGTCCATCTCTTTATGCCCACAATGTACCCATCTTCTGATGGTTACTTCTAGCAGGATAACAGGTCTAAAGCTCAAATCATATCATACTGGTTTCTTGACCATGACAATGAGTTCACTGTACTCAAATGGCCTCCAGAGTCACCAGATCTCAATCCAATAGAGCACTTTTGCAATGTGGTGGAACAGGAGATTTGCATCATGAATGTGTCAATATGGACCAAACGCTGAGGACTGTTTCCAGTACCTTGTTGAATCTATGCCAGGAAGGATTAAGACAGTTCTGAAGGCAAAAGGGGGTCCAACCCGGTACTAGCAATAAAGTGGCCTACATTTTTCTGCATAAAGTGTCATACATTTTTTAAAAGTAAGTTTTTGGCTGTAAATAAAGTAAAATATTTCCCAAGGCCAGAAAACATGGTTGCTGGGATTCTCTGAAACAGAACACAATGTAACTGAAACTGTTTTCAAGCACAACTCTAAAAATTAACTTCATTAATTATTATTTAGTATGGTATATGTTGAGTACAGCCTAAAGGGCGACAAAAACCAGTGTCTTCCTTGTGCTGGTCCCAAGCCCGGATAAATGCAGAAGGCTGTGTCAAGAAGGGCATCCGGCGTAAAAACTGTACCTAAGTCAACATGCGAATCAATTGTATGACTTCCATCCTGGGCTAACAAAGACTGCCATCAGTGCCGATAACCTACAGGGTGCTGGTGGAAATTGGGCTACTGTGGGTCGAAGATGGAGAGGAGGAAAACTGGCCCGCAGGCAGAGAGAGAAGAGGAAAGGCAAGAGTCTGGGACTAAGAGTAGGGACTTTAAATGTTGGGAATATAACAGGAAAAGCTAGAGAATTGGTTGACATGATGCAAAGGAGGAAGGTGGACAGACTGTGCGTTCAGGAGACGAGGTGGAAGGGTAGCAAGGCTAGAAGCCTAGGAGCAGGGTTCAAGCTGTTTTATCATGGTGTAGATGGGAAGAGAAATGCAGTAGGCGTTATCGTGAAGGAGGAGCTTGTTAGAAATGTTCTGGAGTTTTAACTCAAACCCAGGGCCTCCTTGTTGTGAGGCAGACATGTGAGCCAGTACACCACCATGCCGCTGCTTTCCGTTTCATTTATTCATTCATTCATTTTCTGAACCACTTAATCCTAATTAGGGTCATGGGGAGGCTGGCACCCATCTCAACCAACTCTGGGCGAGGGAGGGGTACACCCTGGACAGCTCACCAGGCAATCACAGGGCCAACACTCACACAACCATAAACACACACACTCACACTCACACATAAGGGAGATTTGGAACAGCCAATTAGCTTACTGTGCATGTTTTTGGACTATGGGAGGAAACCGGAGTACCCGGAGGAAACCCACGCAAGCATGGCGAGAACATGCAAACTACAAACAGAAACGCCCACGCTGGGAATCAAACCTCGATCTTGCTGTGAGGCGGACGTGCTAACATCTACACCACCGTGCCGCACATGCTTGTTATTATTATTATTATTATTATTATTATTATTATTATTATTGCTGTTGTTGTTGTTGTTGTTGTTTTTGTTCTTGTGAATATCATTCTCGTCATCATCATCATCATTATTATTTTATAGTAATTATAGTTGTTGTTGTTGTTCTTATGAATATCATCATCATCATCGTCATCATTGTAGTTGTTGTTGTTGCTGCTGCTGTTGTTTTTCTTGTGAATATTATCACTATTATTATTGCTGTTGTTGTTGTTGTTCTTGTGAGTATCATTATCGTCATCATCATCATTATTATTTTTATAATAATTATAGTTGTTGTTGTTCTTATGAATATCATCATCATTATCATCATTATAATAATTATAGTTGTTGTTGTTGTTGCTGCTGCTGTTGTTGTTCTTGTGAATATTATCACTATTATTATTATTATTATTATTATTATTATTATTGCTGTTGTTGTTGTTGTTGTTGTTCTTGTGAGTATCATTATCATCATCATTATTATTTTTATAATAATTATAGTTGTTGTTGTTCTTATGAATATCATCATTATAATAATTATAGTTGTTGTTGTTGTTGTTGCTGCTGCTGTTGTTGTTCTTGTGAATATTATCACTATTGTTGTTGTTGTTGTTGTTTTTGTTCTTATGAGTATCATTATCGTCATCATTATTTTTATAATAATTATAGTTGTTGTTGTTATTGCTGCTGTTGTTGTTCTTATGAATATCATCATCATCATCATTATAATAATTATAGTTGTTGTTGTTGTTGTTGTTCTTATGAATATCATCATCATCGTCATCATTATAATAATTATAGTTGTTGTTGTTGTTGTTGTTGCTGCTGTTGTTGTTATTGTGAATATTATTATTATTATTATTATTATTATTATTGCTGTTGTTGTTGTTGTTTTTGTTCTTGTGAATATCATTATCGTCGTCGTAATCATCATTATCATCATTATTATAATAATTATAGTTGTTGTTGCTGCTGCTGTTGTTGTTCTTGTGAATACTATTATTTTTATTTTATTATTATTATTGTTGTTGTTGTTGTTGTTGTTATTTTCCACAGTATCTACTGTTCAAATTTTTGTAACCATTTTTTTTTTAACTCTCTCAACGGATGAATGAGAAGCAAAACAATCCCACAGTGTCGTAATCCTATCCTGCTGTTTATCCAGTAGGCATGAGCAGCTATTTATCTGTATTTATTTACCATCTGCATCCTTTCATTAACGACACATGTTGTCATTAATGACGCAGGAACAGCAATAAACCAAAAGCAAATGAACTTCGTCAGAAGACCATTTGTCGAACAGGAGCACTGAGACAGAGACATTATTGAGTTTTAGTTAAATGGGCTTTATTATAAGGGAAGGCTCCGCCCACACGCGTCACGCCCCGCCCACCGGTGGCGCTTTAGAGCAGCGCGGAGGGAAAAGAAAGTTCAGTTCTCTCCGGAGGTGAAAGAGATTCAGGCTCTGAGCTGCGGATCGCCGTGTGAACACACAGAATGCTCCGAGGACTGCGAGAGAAAGCGGAGGATCGAAATAAAGACCGAGTTGTGCTCCTGTCCTCAAGCCTCTCCATGCATTATCTCCAATCAGTGCTCTGTATCCACGAGGTGAAGGATCACAGGAGGTAGTGATTTACTGACACTTTCTCATGTGCAGATGTGAAGACTGGATGAATGTTGGTGTTAAACTCATCTGATGAAAAATCTCTCATTTATTGGTGCATGTGAAGATTTTTTATTTATTTTTGCCTGTGCATCATTCATAAATCCCGAGCATGGAGGGTTCTGCACTGAGGCTCATCCTCTCCCTGTGGTGCCAGCTCGTGATCGCAGCTCACAGTCTGGAGATAAGTGCTTATGACTTCGAGAGAGAGAGACCGGCTAAATGTGAGCCGATCGTCATCCCAATGTGCCAGGGTATCGGATATAACATGACCAGGATGCCCAATTTCATGGACCATGACAGTCAGAAGGAGGCTGAAATTAAGCTGAACGAATTCGCCCCACTGGTGGCGTACAACTGCGATGTCCATTTGCGTTTCTTCCTCTGCTCTCTCTTCGCACCCATGTGTGCCAATGAGGTGTCCACGTCCATCCATGCCTGTAGACCTATGTGTGAACAGGCACGTCAGAAGTGCTCTCCTATCATGGAGAAGTTTAACTACGCTTGGCCTGATTCTTTGAACTGCTCCAAACTGCCCACCAGGAACGACCCGAACCAACTGTGCATGGAAGCGCCAGAAAATGACACCAAACCAGAGCCGAAGAAAGGGGAGGGAATGCTTCCGGTGCCTCCACGACCCAAACAGCCTGCACCGGGGAGTGGGCGTCCGGGGGGTCCCATAGGAGTCTGTGAGAACCCAGAAAAATTTCAGTACGTGGAGAAGAGTGAGTCGTGTGCTCCACGTTGTTCCTCGGGCGTTGATGTGTTCTGGTCCAGGCAGGACAAGGATTTTGCTTTTATCTGGATGGCTGTTTGGTCCACTTTGTGTTTCGTTTCTACGGCTTTCACGGTCCTCACCTTCCTCTTGGACCCTCATCGCTTCCAGTACCCTGAGAGGCCCATCATATTCCTCTCTATGTGCTATAATGTTTACTCTGTAGCCTTCATCATCCGTTCGGTGGCTGGGGCTGAGAACATCGCCTGCGACCGTGAGAACGGCGAGCTTTATATTATCCAAGAGGGGCTCGAGAGCACTGGCTGCACCATAGTCTTCCTCATCCTGTACTATTTCGGCATGGCCAGTTCAATATGGTGGGTCATTCTGACACTCACTTGGTTTCTGGCTGCAGGAAAAAAATGGGGCCATGAAGCCATCGAGTCTCACAGCAGCTACTTTCATATGGCGGCCTGGGGAATTCCTGCACTAAAGACCATAGTCATCCTCACGATGAGAAAAGTGGCGGGTGATGAGCTGACGGGGCTGTGCTATGTGGGCAGCATGGACGTTGGGGCGCTAACGGGCTTCGTCCTTGTGCCTCTGTCCTGCTACCTCGTCATTGGAACGTCGTTCATCCTCACTGGCTTTGTGGCACTTTTCCACATTCGGAAGGTGATGAAAACCGAAGGCACCAACACCGAAAAGCTGGAAAAGCTGATGGTTAAGATTGGCATCTACTCCATCCTTTATACTGTTCCTGCGACCTGCGTCATCATTTGCTACTTCTACGAGCGCCTGAATATGGACTACTGGAAATCTCAAGGTCTGGAGAGCAAGTGTACTACTTTCCCCGGCCGAAGGAACGAGGATTGCAGCCTGGAAACTTCCGTGCCCACAGTGGCCGTGTTCATGCTGAAGATCTTCATGTCGCTGGTGGTGGGGATCACCAGCGGTGTGTGGGTGTGGAGCTCAAAGACCTTGCAGACCTGGCAGGGGGTTTGTAGCCAGAAACTGGCGGACAGGACTAGCAGGAAGCACTGCAGCGGAGGGGGCTGCGGTAGCAGCCACTGCCATTACAAAGCCCCAGCCGTGGTATTGCACATGTCCAAGACAGACCCCTACTCGGACTGCCCTACGCATGTATGAGAAGGACTCGAGCGTGTGGCTGTGTGTGGAAGCTCCACTTGGCTGAAACGGAGAGAGTGACCTCATTTGTAATGTACTCCCTGGACTTGTACTGCTCCTCCCTACTTGTGTGACCGGGTTTGAAAACAGGCTTAAAGATCATTATTAGTTCATGCTAAGTGAAAGTGGTGGAAAAAATGGACACACACACACACACACACACACACATTCAAAATGCTAAATGCTGCAGCTCTTCGCTAAAGTATGGACTGATAATCAGTGTTTTTATAATGAAAGGTGATTTGATTATTATTGCTTTCTGTAGAAGTGCAATCGGACCTCCGTCATGCAGTTCTTTATCCGTTGCTCACACACACACACACACACACACACACACACACAAACAAATGTGCATGGAGGTACGAGTGTAAGACATGGTCCTCTCCACATTTATCTCCGTTTGTGACATTTATGTTTGTCAAATGTTCCCAGTTCTTATTTATTGTGTAAATATTTAATTTAGTTCCGTCTTGGTCTGTTCAGTGGCCTGTATTTCTTTGTAAACAAGTTACATTATTGGGCCAAATTAAGAAAAAAAGTGCCTTTTTTTGTGAAAAGAAGATATTAAATTATATTATATTTTGTATATCTGTGTCAATTGCTTTCACTAAAGTATTTTCCTTATACGCTACACGTACACCGAGGTTGACCTGCACTGATGAGATGGTTCACTGATACACACCACCAGCATTTGGAGACTGGCAGTATCAGATCCTCCCACTCTGTTCAGGAATAGTTTGTTCTGGGTGTTGATAGATTGATAGTCTGTTAAACACTTTGCAGTGCAGATAGTTTTGTTTGTATCTGCAAATTAAAAAAAATTCCCCCCTTAAGATTTATCACTCACTGATTTGAAAGATTTCTTACATTTACTAGGGTTGCCAGGAGGCTGGAGCCTATCTCAGCTAATACAGGGTGAAGACATGGTACTCTGAACAGTTCGCCAGACCATCGCAAGGTCTCCCAAAGATTAGAGAAGTGGTTTTTTTTTGTTATTGTTGTTGTTGTTTGTATTTATATAATATGTGATTTCTTTGAACTTGAAGTTCATAGTGTTTTCTTAATTTCTCTAAAACTACAAAGACCGCACACCAAGGTGTATAAGATAAGATAAGATAATCCTTTATTTGTCCGACAAACGGGGAAATTTGCATTGTTACAGCAGCAAAGTGGATAGTGCAACACAGCCTAAAAATAAGAATAACTAGAAGAAAAGTAGCAAAAACAACTAAGGAACTATATGTACATGACGGTGTATGTCGGTGACACTGACAGCACAGTTATATTTCAAAGTGTACCTGATGTTAAATACAATACAGGATGTACACCAAGCCTTAACATTAAAAACACTCACATATTAAATCAATAATTAACAATCGTTGTTGTCGTAGTACTTATTCAGAGTTTAGTACATACTACATTGAAGCATATGTAAGCTGTGCACTGGAGTACTTTTACAGTCTAAATGTTTAGTATATACTACATGGCTACACAAGGAAAAACTAACTAAAATTAGGTAAACATGATTTTTATATATTTTTCCATTTTAAAGCAGGACAATGATGACGCTTCCATAAAAAAACAGTGACAAGCAGCGAGTGCCTGTTAGTTTACATTATCCACTTGAAATAATGTTTTGTGTTTTTTTTAATTCCCTGAGAGTAGACCAATCAGAGGCAGTGGTTGCCTTAGGATAGGGTGCTGGGATTACTTATCCCAAAATTGGGGGTTCAAGCCCCACTATCACCGGGTTGTCACTGCTGTCCCCCCATTGCCGCCGGCTGGGTTATCAATGACCGGCCATGTTTCTCACTGTCTGTGGTGAGAGGGATGTAAAAGACACATTGCTGTCGTTGGTAAAGAGTAGGCTATTGGGTTGCTGTCAGCATATTTATGCACCGCGATGGTTTGGCGAGCTGCCCAGGGTGTACTCTGCCCTCGCCCAGAGTCAACTGAGATGCGAGCTAGCCTCCCGGCAACCCTAATTAGGATTAAGTGGTTAAGAAAATGAATGAATGAATGGACCAATCAGATTACACCATTCCCATTAAGTATATGTGTAAGTTCACGGCAGTGGCACCCCCTTCATTTTCATGGAATTGTTTTATATCAAACGCTAATAAATCCTGAGGTAAATAAGAAAAATATTCTATCATACAATCACAGTCTTTCTTACATGTATGAGTGGCTAAAAAAAAATTCCGACCTCAATGCCTAAAAATGTGGAGATTTTCCCTAAAAAATGGACACCAGAGCGTTTCATTTTCACCCTGTCAGTCAAAAGCTGTTTCTTGAGGGCACTAAACTCTCATTACACATTGTATTCTTTGTTATTTAGTCAATAAAAGATCAATGTTGTTTCCAAATACATCAAAACAGTCCCTAACCCACCGAAATAATGGCACAAAGTCACGTAACGTTCATCACCTATTCAACTGCATGCGTGATGAACGTTTACCTCACCAATACATCGTAGAGCACAAATAAACTGCAACAGCGCATACAGTTTTCAAGAGCAATAAATGTACCCAAATATCCCTTGCTGTTTTGTTTCGTTTCCCCTCCAGTTATGAAGACAAAGGGTTTTGTACCTGCTAATCATCTCGTGTCCAGTGCCCATGATGAACATTCACCCCCTCTAAAATCCCCTCCAGCGATGCAACCCGACTCCTCGGAACAGATTCCTCGAAACCGTTTTCCTCCAACTGCATTCTGCTTAATTTATTTATACAAATAATCAGCTGGTGACATTGACATCGACAAGACAAGACATTGTGTCCAGTCAGCGTGCTACAGAGTGCGAACGTCACGGCGTACATCCTTCATCAAAGCACCCTTCATCAAAAACGTTTTTCGTAATTTTTCATGGATCAAAAGCCAGTCATCAGTCTCTGTTGGAAGAAACTTGAAATCTTTTTCAGGATTGATAGATGTATCATGTCTGAAGTAAAGAGGACCCTTGATTTTTTTAACTACATGAAACGCTAGGGGTTGCCACTACTGTGTATTTACACATATGATAACACTGATTGTTTTGTTACACTGGTACCTGTCATGGGGCTTTTAGACAGAAAACGAAGTCAGTTCTCAAAGGTGATGTGTTGGAAGAAGGAAAAATGAGCAAGCGTAAGCATCTGATTGACTTTGAAAAGGGCGACACTGTGATGGTTAAACAACTGGGGTCTATTCATATCAAAAACGGCAGGTCTTCTGGGGTGTTCTTGGTATGCATTGGTAAGTACCTACCAAAGGTGTTTCAAGGAAGGACAACAAGTGGTAAGCGTCATGGCAGCCCATGGTTTATTAATGTGTGTGGGGAGTGAAGGCTAGTACATCTGGTCTGATCCCACAGGAGAGCTCCTGTACCACTAACTACGGAAGCTGTTAATGCTGGCTATGATAGGAAGGCGCCAGAACACACTGCACACATTGCAGCTTGCTGTGCCCAGCCCCAGACTAGTCAGGTGGCAGTAATGTTATATATGTAAACTTATATATATATATATACTAATAACCAAACCTTTTCTTTCAGAGACAGTTTATGGTTCCTTATTATAGTAGACTTTTTTATTTCTATTGTTGTTATACAGAACTAACGCAACTATATCACACTAGTCAGTGAATAGATAATGTATACGTTCAGGGTTGTAGAAGCAAAGAAGAAGAAAAGTCTCTGATTCTTGTCTCTGACTTGCCATGTTATAGTAAGACTTGGAGAAGTTGGGTGAAAGCAATGCAAATATTTAGATGAAGTATCTGGTTTGCATGTGAAAAAAGTGGGCTCTGGTTCAAATGCAAATGCAATTTTGAGAGACTCTTTCAGGAGCCCGAAATGGAGGGGGGCTCCCTTTGAAATGCCCTTTCAAACAGGGCCACTATGGGATGCGAGGTTTCTACCGAAGCACATCAAGTTTTGTTGGAAGTGTGTTAAACAAGCGTCGAGATTAGAGATTAGGATTAAGAAACCTTCGGTATCTGATTGACGTGTTGACAATTATGTCCATGTTCACCGGGTGTAATATCACAGGTTGCTCATGTGAATGTGAAAAGGACAACCTGGTGATAGTGGGGCTTGAACCCCCAACCTTGGGATCAGTAGTCCAGCACCGGGCCACCGCTGTGGACCACAACTGATACGAACAAAGTTTTGAATTGAATCGAATAAGAAATGAATCCTGAACTGATTCCCACAGTATGGAAATTATAAACACATCTGGCAGATAAATCCACAGTCCCGTGGTTAAGTATTGCACCAAAGCCTTGGGAACCTTATTTTTTCATTCATTCATTCATTCATTCATTTACTTGCCGAACTGCTTAATCCTAATAGGGAGTCTATCCCTGCTGACTCTGAGTGAAGACAGCTCGTTAGTCCATCGCAGGGCCAACACACACACATAAGCATTCATACATTCACACCGAGAAGCAATTTGTGGCAGCCAATTAGCCTCATGTGCATATCTTTGGACTGTGACAGGAAACTGGAGTATCTGGAGGAAACCCATGCAAACAACGGCAAAACACGCATGCAGAAATATCGTCGCCAAGCCTGGAACTTGAGCCCCGGAGCTTCTTACTGTGAGGTGGATGTGCTAATCACTACATTACATGCACCCCTATGTTTTCATTCTTCGTGATGCAAGCAGGATATTTGGTAAGGAAGGAAGATCTTTGGATACTAGACATCCTGTATTCATCGCTGGCCAATGATGTGGAGGATGTCAGCGATGTAAGTTAACCATTTAGGTAAGTCTGTGGGCTTTTCCACCCGAGCCCAGTGGCTCATCAGAGCCGGTGCTTATCCCCGGTTTCTGTAGCGTGAAGCGACTAGGAGTTCAACTCCTCCTGGATGGTACGCTGGTCCATCACAGGTTACCTTCCCAGTATTTTTACTGGTACCCATTTATACTGCTGGGTGGACGGAGGCGCACTTGTGGTTAAAACCTTGCAAGGGTCATAGCACGGTGCGGGTCTCACCAAGATTCGAACCCACGACCTCCTGATCATGAGCCCAGCACCCAAACCACCCTAGTTAACCATTTATTGCTCATTTAACGATTTTTTTTTTCTCATAAGGATGTATTGGAACCAGTCACTTGACCTGAATTATTAATCTGCATGAATGAATGTTAAATTAAAAAAAAATAAAAATATGAGATCTACTTGTAGAGAAAAATGTTCAAACTTCTCAAAAATTATAATTATAATACCGGTATTCTGATTTTTTTTTTGGAGTATAATCATACATAAGGCAGAATTATTGTACTAATATGATGATAATCATACACCTGGTCTCGCTGCTCCATGCAAGTCCGGCATTTTCGGTTCTTTGATGTCAGCCAGTCATGCAAATGAGATTATTTTCCCTGCTGCTTGATCCGGAGCCTGGTGCCTTCCAACTGTATTTCTTTCTGTTTTCCTCTCCAGCTGCACTTGAAGCATCTGCTGCCTTTGAAGACACACCTGAAGACTTTATCCATTAAGCTATTTTCAGCTCTGATTCATTCTATATTGGTCTGTGTAGCTGTAACACTAAGCTTTTGCTGCTTGGTTGTAAAGTTGTAAGTCTTCTGATGAATAAGAACCAAGGCACATTTGGTGACATGCTGAGTCGGCACACAGGTGAACGACAGATGCGCTTGTCGCCTGTGTAGATGTCGTGCCGTTCACACCGGCCTTACGTAACCTTAACAGAGACGTGCTTTCTTTTATTCCACACCAATTCTGTTTTTCTTTCCACCCAATATTTCGCTCTCTAAGAGAGTGTTCTTTCTGACACTTGCATCAAAGCCTGGATGGCTGGAACAGTAATTGAGCACAATGACTCTCAAGTATTGTGAGCATCCTGCCTTTCGGTAGAATACAGCGGTTCCTTGAGATATGAAATTAATCCGTTCCGGAGTGGCTTTCGTGTCATGATTTTTTCGTATAATGAATCGTGTTTTACATGTAAATCGCCTAATTCTTTCCAAGCGCTACAAAAACACCACATTATATTTTATAATAAGGGTAAAACCAGAATGAAATCAGAGCCAAAGACATTTGAATCATTCAGTATACCGAACCTAACCGTTAATACCTGGAAATGAAGTCGATAATAGAACATAATGCAAAAAAAAAGAAAGCAAATAATACAAAAATATGGAATCTTACCTTTCGAGTGAGGCGATGTCCGAGGATGAGGGCGAACAGCAGAAAAACGGCAGGAAACATTAACACTTAAACTTATTTACACTTAAAATTCTTTTTACCCTCGCCCCCCTAAGGAGAGAGAGGGTTTTGTAATCGGGTCCGTCTGTCTGTCTGTCTGTCTGTCTGTTTGTTTGTTTGTTTGTCCGTCCGAGC
>JAQNCB010000004.1:19961237-19974973 GCA_030068295.1 Euristhmus nudiceps | reverse complement strand
GAGAAGGTACATGGATGCACTGAGAGAGGACATGAAGTGAGTTGGTGTGAGACAAGAGGATGCGGAGGACAGGGATGTATGGAAACGGATGATTCGCTGCGGCAACCCCTGAGGGGAGGAGCCCAAAGAAAAGTAGTAGTTATATAAACCACACCTACAAATTTAACACAGAATTTATCATTTCTACTAAACTGGATGAAATCTTGCCCACTTTCAATCAATGCTCAAAGTGAATGCTCACAGGATACAATGGCAAAAATAATAATAGTAAGAATTATTTATTTAAAAAAAAAAAAAAAAAAGCTTTAAAAAATCAATTTGGTATGTGTGAACCTGAACTTACTTTCTCCACACAGCTTCCATCCATCCACCTTTAACAGACAGTTTTTTGCCCCTAATTTCATCACTGCAAGTCTTCCAGCTGTCCTTCCATATTCTGGCTTTCCACAGAAGGTCCTCTTGTTCTACATCTCACCTTCCAGACTCCCCCCTGTTCCTCAGTGGAAAGTTGTGGGGGCCAGTCCAAGCAGAGCAAGAGGCACAAGGTACGAGCGTAATTACCTGGTGCCACCTGAGCTCCAAGCAAAACATGAGTGGCCATAATTAAAAGAACGGAAGGAGCAGCCCTCCCCCCCATCCACAATTTGGGTGAGACACACACATACAAGGGGAAAGAAATAATTAAGAGAATAACCTTTATTTATGGAGAGAAAGGGAAAACCTCTCCTGTATGTTGTGACTGTGGCACTTCCACACCTTTGCTATGACCTAGACTTACTGCCAACATTCACTTAGTTTGGATTGTACCCAATTTACAGAGCATGCTCAACTAATCACCCTTTATATAAATCACAATGACTTACGCGCAGACAGCTGGAAGGTGAAGAAGGACAAAGACAAATTTCAAACATTATTCAAGGCTTTATTAAAAAAAACAAAAAAAAGAAAGAAAGAAAAAAAAAAAAACAAAAGTCAACTGTTCATTAGCCCCCCCACTTCTTTATTATATTACAAGGTTTTACAACTGGCAGTGATGACTCAAATAGACTGGGGAAAGTTTTACTAAACAAAACTAAACCACTTCTTACAAACTTACACAGGAAATCGTGATCAATTTACCATATATGGTGTACATGTGTGTGCGTATGAACATGTGTGCACACACACATATATATATACACTGAAATATAAAATGTGCCCACAAAGCCCTTAACACTAAAGGGAGGTGGAAACAGCTGCCAGTAAATTTCTACTAACTTTAAATTCATGCCGGAATCAGATCACAACCTTCCTACAAGAAAATCTCCAAACTCTAAACTACAGCAAGAACAAACAGCTAATCCAGGTTTCATGAGAACAGGTGCGAAAAGGTGATGGTGACGTTTATTCCACACGATCCATCACAACCTTAAATCGACAACGAGTCTCGACAAGATCATTTCAACTGAACCGAATCTTCAGTTCTATTCATCGTTTGGTAATATTCACAATTTTCTACTGATTTCATCAACTGAGGAAACTTTGCTGGGATTGGCAGAAACTCATATATACACATACCATTATTAAAAAATATATATATATTTTTTAAAAGTAACCAATACAAGCTGTAGATAAATCACTTCTTGAGGCAGCTGAAGTAAAAACTTGTCTTTCAACGTCCGTTATAACAGAACATCGTGGAGACTACATGATATTCACAAGCAGGTCACATCTTGGTGGCACTTGTAAGCAAAAGCACAAATGCTGTACGAGAGCGCCACCTGCAGGTGACTGGGATAACAGCACCATTAACGGCCCGATCCATTGTTGCTGTTTTTACTACTTCAAAGCCATTTCGGTTTGTAATCCCTGAGCACAATCAAAATCAGAGCCATGTTAGTTGTACTATCAGGATCTCTCCTCAAAGACAGATCTTCAGATGCAACTTTGGAAACTCGTGACAGTAAAAAGATCCGAGGGCATGAACCTCACATCCAAGCTTCAACCGGGCGAAGGAAATAAAAACAGATTTCTACGATTTATTAATAATATAAAAAAAAAAAAGAAAAAGAAAGAAAGACCCCACAAGTCTACTAATTCTGCAAGTACAACACAGTAATAACTTGATTTTGCACTGGTCCTTGGGGAAAGAAAGTAGAGGGACGAAAAAAAAAAAAATCATCAAGAGAGAGAACGTACAGGTGTGATTGCTATCAAAAGCACATTTTGGGAGGAAAAAAAAAAGAAAAAGGAAGAAAATGCTCTGAAAGATGGAACCATATTAAATCTTTTCAGAAATCCAGAGTGAGTACAAGGTGCACCAACACTAAGGGCCTCATTTGAAAGTTACTGTGTGAAGCACTGAGGTGTTACGGCTAACTTGGCCAACTTCTGGTAATAGTTTCGTATGATCAGGTTTACAAACCAAAATAATGTAGAATTCAGCAGACATGATTTCAGATCCAGAAAATGCTTTATTTATATGTACGTGTTACTCTGGAGGAAAAAAGAAAAAAAGAAAAAAGAAAGAAAAACAATAAATTTCAAATAATTCTTTTGGTGCTGGTTGTCAAAGAAAATAGTGTGTAGTATCGGTACACCACAAGCACAGCTGGAATTCCAATTCTAGTGCAGCATTATTAAATTTTCTTACATATATATATATATATATAAAAAAAAATAAAATAAAAATATCCCCAGGACTCTAATATTCAGTCACAGGCAACCTGCCTGGTACCTCTGGGACTCTGTAACCATCAGCCCTGCCTGGCTGGCATGGACAGATATCAAGTTATCCCAACAAAAGCTTTTTTTTTTTTGCTTGTTTTTTTTTAAATGCATATACATTTCTTAGGAGTGGCTTAAGGCCAAACTTTAACTGAAAATTTCCTTGTAAGAGCTCACAATCTCACCAGAGATCATACATTTTGTTTGGGGGAAAAAAAAAAAAAAAAAAAACACATACAAGTCACTAGTAATAAACAACTTACAAATATAAATCAGTTTCTTTTGTATTTATCAACATGAACATAAAGCATCAAGTTTACGAAAGCAAGAAAAGAAAAACAAACAGAAGCGTAAGAAATCTACATGGGGCAGAGTACGAGAAGTTCTTGTGAGAGCGGGTCCACCTTTCCTTTTGGAATTGAGGGAGGTAGAAGAACAAGGAAGGATAAGAGTCCATTTCAACAATAAAAGAAAAAAAGAAAAAAAAAAAAAAAAAAAAAAAAAAAAAAAAAAAAACACTAAATGCACCCTGGACTCTTACAGTGAGCGTTTTTGCCTCTTGGAATGCCGTTGACCGCTCGATTCGTCATCGCTACTCGCCTCGTCTTCGTCGCCCGCCCTCCTGTCCGACTTCCTCACAGCAGTCCTCCTGTTCTCTCTCTCGCTGTCACTGTCCTGCTCTCGGTAGTCCTTCCGGCCTGATGCGGCCGATGTCCGTTTGCTCCTCCGTATGACTCTGTCCTCGTCATCCTCCTCATCCTCGCTTTCGCTCTCCTCCTGTCTGCGCCGCCTCCTGGAGCGGCTGCTGCTCTCTTCCCGGCCTTTACTTTCCCGTTTTCTGTTCTGCATCTTTCTTCCTCTCCCTCTCTTTTCTTCCTCCTCCTCCTCCTCCTCGTCATCGTCGTCGTCATCATCATCATCATCATCATCATCATCGTCGTCGTCCTGCTGAGGAGCGGTGCGTTTCCGCACTTTGCGGCGCAGGTACGGGACCCCTGGTAGGATCTTCTGAAGCAGCTCGGTGAAGGTTTGCTCGGTGCGGCTCATGCACTGCAGCACGCTGCTGCCCGGCTGGTTGTACTCCTCGGCGTTACTGAACACCAGCTTCATGTCCTCGATGAAGTCTTGCGGGCTGCGGTACTGCGACGACTTGAACTTGCTCTGCATGGTGCTGAAGTCCATGGGAGTGCTGATGATATCCAGGTAGTCTTCGGCTTCCTCCGCCGACACGGGCTCTCTGCATGGGAAAGGAGAATTAGTTTTATGCACCACACAGGTCAAAAGGAAAACTGGAGCAATGTCATGGCAAAAAACCAGCATGTCGGAGAGAGAACCTGAAGGGCCAGCTGTAACGGAACTTTATCACTTTCTGGAGGAGCTCTTCACACTTCTCGAGTTCCTGCGCTTGCTTGCTTCCTCCTGTCCTGGAGCTCTGACGCACCTGCGCAAACCAAGAATAGTGACAGGTATAAGAATAGTGACCGTGAACAGGGTGAGGGGGTTTGCACACGGCTGAAACCATGCTTCATCTCTTCATCTGTGAGGGGCTTTGAAGCCGTTTAGCACATCACAACCAGTACCGAGGGATGACAAACCAGTTTGGCAACACAGACAGGAAGAAATGGAATTAATAGAGCAGATTCATTCATATGCAGTCGTGTGTGTACACATCTGTAAATTGAACACAGAAAGCCTCACCAATTCATCGATGTCTGCCTGGTGGCCCGTTCGTGATTTGGCAGCACCTTTAGGTTTCGGTGCAGTTTTGGCACTTGGTGGTGAATGCTTCTTGGACGAGGACTTGCTCTGGGATTTGTTCCTCAAGAACGATTTTATCTTCTTCCTCGGCCTCACTGAAATCAGAAACGCGTGTTAGTCGAGTGCCCAAATGTGCGGCGAGTTCAACGTCACAGTGTAGTGCAGTTCAGTGCGTACCGTCCATACCGAGAACACAGTGGAGGGTAACTGCAGACAACACCACTCTACTGCTTCTTGAAAACAAACCAGGCTACAAACCCGGCAGATTAAATGCCACAAGCACTCGTTACTGTCACTAACATTACCAGGGGTCTGGGGATCGCATCATTCTTCAACTCTACTTTTTAAAAGTAAATAAATAAAAAGATTATTTTTCTTCCCACTCCCTTTTGAGTATCATTAGTAGTATACAGTCATCCCTCGCTATACCGTGCTTCAGGTTCTGCGGATTCAGTGCATTGCAGATTTTTTTTTAAACATTCATCTAAAATAAAAAAATTAAGGGAAAATAGGGAAAGTTCAGAAAAATGCCACTAGGGGCTGTTACTGACTGATTCGGATCCCAGCCTCTTCTTTTGCTGGGAAATTTGTCCTGACCAATCAGCCTGCGATATTTAAAAACCGCGTCCCAATCCAGAGCAGGTATTGACCTTGCAGCCTTTCCCTAAACCTTTTTCACTATTAAATAGGGAAAAAAGTTAAGGGAAAGGCCACAAAGTCACTACCACTCCGGTTTGGGACGGCTCTGAAATCTCACATGCTGATTGGTCGAGATGAATTTCACAGCATTCATGTGACAGAAAAGGTGGAAATCAAGGCTTTTCTTACACTTTATTTACATCTATGTACAATTACACATATGCATTTTATAATATTTATATTTTATTTACATCTTATGCATTGTTATTACAAGCACTTAATAACACCGAATGTATTTATTGATATTATACACACATGTATATGTACGTATACGTCAGTCAGGGAGGTCGAGCCGACTTCACGGAAAAGTCGGTGTTTGCGTAGGGTCTCCACCAGGGCTGTAGTGGTGAAAAAAATAAGTGCGTACACGATGCTTGCAGCACACGGAGGGGGCGGTGCATGCTGAAACCATTAGCGTGAACAGGGTGAGGGGGTTTGTGCGCGCGCTGAAACCATGCTTCATCTCTTCACCTGTGAGGGGCTTTGAAGCCGTTTAGCGCGTCATCTCCGCCTTTTATTTACACAGTCGAGGAAATTTACGTTGATCAACTATAAAGTAGACTAAATTAAGTCAGTACATGCAACTCGGCCACTAAAACAAGTGGGTACACGGCGTATAGCCACCATTACAGCACTGAAATAAGTGAGTACACACAACTAAAACAAGTGAGTGCACGGCATGTACCGGCAGCCCTGGTCTCGACCCCCCATTAACCGCGAAAGGTGAGGGATCCCTGTACTACCATCATTACTTACATTATTCTTACTGTTGTTTTTTTTTTTTTTAGTAGTCATTATATCTTCCAAGTGATTTATTTTGTCAATGTTTGTTCCAGCCATGAACACTGCTTACTGAACACTATTTTTACATATTCTAAATAAACATTTCATTTATTAAAAAAAAAAAAAAAGTTACAGAAGCAGCTACCCTGCTGTTTCACCGTTCCTGCAGCTTCCAGAGGAAGTGTCATCATGAACTGCATTTGGACAAACGCAAGCTGACTGTGCTTGAGTGTATTGGTGTTGCACTCCAGAACACTGTCCGTACTGTGCTTATGCGGCTTTCAGCTTGAACATGAAGAGAAAACTGACAAGATATTTGTATAATTATACATCACAAACAAACTCACAGCTGTGGCCTGTATCCCTCTGCTCCTCATCCTCAGATTCATCCTCTTCAGACTCATCCACCTCTTCATCTTCATCCTCTTCATCTTCAGTGTCTTCATTATAATTTCTGTCAGTCACACACACACCAAGCTGTATATAACGGATACACACTCACGTTCCAGGAAAATTACAGGGCAGAGGTTTCCGTCTCTTACCTTCCCCGTGAGCACCGGCGGGCAATGGTCGGTTGGCAGGCTGGGCACAGCCACTCCCCCTCAGGTATACGAAAAAGCGCTGGCCTCAGGCAGAACAGGTGGAAGGCTTTGTTGCACTCATCACACAAGATTAACTTATCATCCTCCCCTACTGGAAGAACAAACAGTGGAATGATTACACAGTGCAGCTGAGCATTGTTTCTTGTTGAGCATCATTTTTTGTTGCACATCTGCAGGAGACGTACGTTATTTAAATCAAAGCTGACTTGATTATTAAAAAATACGACCGTAGTAGGTGGCGTGCTGAGCTTCTTAAATCTTACCGCACTCTGAATGCTCAGACTTTGCATTTCATTTTATGAAACCACACCAAGAATCAGATCACACAACACACATACTGTTTATTAACCGTCCCACTTCATTCCCCCCCGATCTCAACCTTACTTTGCGTGGGCATTCATTTTATATTTTCACCTTATTTGATACTAAACCTGCCACACGTTACCTTTTTTCCGACACACTTTGCAGCGAGCGTTCTCTGCCGACATGTCCCACTTGATGCATGCGTCGAGCATTCCCAGCAGCACGTGCATGCGTGAGAACGTCTGAGCCTCACGTATTGCAGATTTCCATTTCTCCACAGCAGTCGCGATCTGCAGGAAATCAAAGATGAAAATTCAGTAAATCCCACGTGTGTCAGGATGCACATCAACACTAATGACCTGCAGGTGGAAATTGACACCAAGTGTCTTATTCTGTACAAACGAAGCCACTGCCATGTTATTAAATTTGCAACCAGTCTGCACAGCAGACCTGCTGAGCACAGAGGTGACACAAACACTAAAAGAACTTGATGTTACCCCTCAAATACGCGAAGAATTCTGCACATGTTACTAAAGAACTTTACTACTCCCTTGTATGAATAGTCTAGCTTCATGTTGAATGAATATGATTATGATTTTATTACTGGAGACTTCAGTTTTGAAGGCACCGATTGTACAGGCTGAGTGACAGAAGGAAAAACACCACATCATAATGTTGATTAAAAAGTGACCGTATCTACATTTGAACCTGCTTGTCCAAGTGTTCTTGTGCCCTAAAGGTCGCTTCATGTTTTAAAATGCTAATAAATTGCAGTTACATTTTTTTGAAGAAAGATTACCATGTTAATGATCAACTAGTACTTTGTACAGAGTTAGAGCTTAGAGGATACAGACATGGCCTCCATTATATATAATAATCTAATGATTCTTTTGATACAAATTCATTATCATCACATTACCCCAAATATACAAGGACATATTCAGTTGAAGGGTAGAATACTTATCCAGCAGATTTACGAGCAGTACCTACTGAATGATGGCATCAAAAATTATAGATATTTATCAAATCACTTGGGTTTTTTTTTTTAAAGATTTGATAATTACATGATTTCCTATGGTTTGCTTTACGGGAGAACTTAAAAAGGGAATGTTTTAAACTGGAAACAGTTCAAACCTGATGTTCATGGCACCAATATTACGGAAGTTACATCCGATTTACTTCCAAAAGGCAATGGATTTGCCGACTCGGCCATTTTGACAATTTTTTCTTTTTAATTTTTAACAATAAAAAAAGACAATCTATCTACAAAAGTGAACAATAAGAGAGAAATAAGCATCTTAACATTTTTTTTTAATTTAACTGATATCCGAGGCAATTTTGCCATTTTAGAGGAAAATGGACAATAAAAATGGTTTCATATTGAAGATTTTAATATACTTTAACTTTTGCACCAATAATGGCTTCTATTAAATGAAGAATCATTTTCTTGATTTTTTCCTCTTCTTTCTGATTAACTGTTATATGAGAGACTAGTATATTAAACAAAAATGCGTTAGCCTATCTGCTAATACAGCAGTTTGGCAGTACACTGTGAAATAAAACCCATTATTTATGGATGGATGGATGTTAAGCGAGAAGCTCTTCGATTCACTTTTTTTTTTTTTTTTTTTTTAACCTGAAATGACATTCATTATAAATATTAATTTAAAAATTAAAGTGTTATCTGTAATGGTTTATTTATTTGTCTACTAAAAATATGGGAAACACCATGACTGAATAATGGTGTAATAACAGACTAAAAACACAAGTTACAGTTTACCTTATCAGTCCACACTATCGCAAAATGTTGCCATAAAGGCGAATTTTTTTTTGGGACTGGCTCCATTGAAGACTGTAATAATCTAAATATCAGTTTTAATATGGTGCTCGACACACGCACAGTCTCGCATGCAATTTTTCAAAACTACAGAAACTGCAGGCGGTCTAAAGACAGACATCGTCGACGACATTTAGGGGGGCAACCTGCCTATGGATTCAGGGAATTTCAATAACCTGATGTCCTCCTCTCTCGCACTTACCCGAGCCTCCTCTGCCAGTTTCTTCTCCTCATCCACCTCCTCGGCCTTTCCACTCTCTTCCACCGTTTGCTTCTTCTTTTTCTTGGGAGCCATGAAGCCCTGCAGAAACTTCTTAACCACACACTCCTGCAACGTGATCACACACTCGCCAAAATCCTTCAGATTTTCTAGTTGTTGCACCTGAGAGAGAGAAAAGAAGAAAAAAAAAAAACCCAAACAAACAAAAAATTCGGTACTGAAGAAATTAATGGTGATGTCAATACGCTGTTTTAACAATGTACATGTTTAAGGATACACTGGTGGTGTTTAAAATAATAATAATGTCTTCTCACACTGGGGTGATAACTACAAAATAAAAATCCTATCGACCCTCTTAAAAAAATGCAAGCATCAGACCCCCTACCCCGAAGTCCCTCACCTGCTCCTCGAATGCGGCCGTGTCTTCCATCAAGCCGAGTCCCCCCTTCCCGAGACGAGAAGATACCTCGATCAGGTCACTGCGCAAATATTTGAGAAGCTCCTGGTAGCCGTCACAGGTACGCAGGCCAGTGTTGATCTTCCGACTCAGATGGATGGAGTGTAAAATATCCTGGTACCTTTTTATGAAAACGTATTCATTTATATACACATCAATATTATATATTTATACCCAACAGTAAAAGGTGGCAACAAGCAAAACATTACACACTCACTTGACCTCCAGCCGCAGTTTCAGTTCACTCTCTCTCACACCTTGGGAGTGTAAGCTCTCAATAAGCTCATCCAGATCTTTCTGAGAGTCACACACAAACCTGGGAAGAGATGACGAGGTCAATGATTTTTAGGAAAATGGATAAAAGATCTCCCTGATTCAAAAAAGATGTTCTGAATATGTTTTGGGGAAAAATAGAAAAGAAGATCACCAACATGTGGCAGCCTACTGCTCCGAGCGAATGCATGTGTGTGTGTGTGTGTGTGTGCGCGCACGCACACACTCGCCAAGGATGAGTGAAATGAAAAGCTAATAATTTCCCTTGCGGGATTAATACACATAACTCGTTCATTTTCTTCGCCGCTTCATCTTAATTAGGCTCGCAGGTGCCCATCTCAGCCAACTATGAGTGAGGTATACCCTGGACCACTCTCCAGGCCATCGCAGGGCTAACACTCATACAGCCGTACACACTCACACTTCAGGGCGATTTGGAACAGCCAATCAGCCTACTGTGCATGGTTTTGGACTGTGGGAGGAAACCGGAGTACTCAGAGAAAACCCACGCAAGCACTGAGCAAAACTCATTGGTTATAATCTGCACAAAGCTGAGTGGCAAGTAGTGTTACAGACACACACGCACACCCTTTCCTCTGAACTCAACAATTCTGATATATGTACCAGAGGTTTTGCCCCAGCTTGGGCACAGTGGTTTCCATGCAGGTCTCTGGAGCTGGAGGCCCCTGCTGGCCACTCTCATTCGTAGCGCTGGCTATACTTCCCTCATCTTCATCCTCCATATCTGGAAACAAGAAAACCAAAAGATCAAGGCGGAGAATGCATTTAAAATAAATTCCACACGACTGTCATAGCACCACAGAAACGAGAGGTTCGTACAACACGCAAAAGCACATCAGTAAAACAAGCCTCTGGGTAAAAGGACAAGTTATTTTTACTTCTCACACACACACACACACACACACACACCATTAATTACAAATTAATAAAACCGACTGTGTTATTTCTATATGGTGACTCAGGGAATGTGAATAAGGTGCTGTATCCATAAAAGGAAGTGTGTTGTGCTGGAATGATCAGCCAAACAGCCCACTACATGAACAGATGAAAGTTACTATGCATGTTAATGCCGATGTTGCTATGACAACATGGAGACCATGAACAAGGGCAGCAGTGCTAGTGATTTTTCCCCTTAACTATTTAAAGGATTACTGAAATTATTAATGGCCTGAAACATTTGGCCACTATTTGGTATTTATTTTACTTCTCTGTGGAGGGGAAAACAAACAGGAGCATTGTTTTCAGAGTGCCATGCAGCATGGGTAATGTAACGAATAGGCTCTACATGAGTAGGTTTAATTATCCATGTGCTTGTGTGTAATTAATATACATACATACATACATACTTTCATACATACATACACACAAATTTTCTGAACCGCTTAATACCAATTAGGGTTGCGGGGGAGTCTGGCGTTTATCTCAGCCGACTCTGGGCGAGGGTGGGGTACACCCTGGACAGCTCGCCAGGCCATCGCAGGGCCACCACTTACACAACCATTCACTTGCACACAAACTCACAAATAAGGAGGATTTGGAACAGCCAATTAGGCTACTGTGCATATTTTTGGACTGTAGGAGGAAACCCACCCCAGCACAGGGAGAACATGCAAACTCCACACAGAAACACCCAGGCTGGGAATCGAACCCAGGCCTTATTGCTGTCAGGCGAACGTGCTAACCACTACACCACCGTGCCGCCCCCAACACACAGATCTGTATCTGCATCTAGGGTGAATTCACTCGTGAGCAAGGAACCCCTCCCTGGATTTCTTCAAGCGGACTCTGTCCTTTGCGATGGTTGTCCATGTTGTCCCTATGCTTTGAGTGAGGTCATAGTGCCATCTTGCTTTGGGTCACCCACGTGATCTACATCCTCTTGGCGTCAATTCACGAACGATGGACGATCAGGGCACACAGATATGTCCAAATTAAATCAATTATTTTAAGGATTTATGAGATGGCTGTGGTTATGATCTTGACCTTGTAAGGTTACACAGGGTAAATGATACTTCCCTCATTTGTCCATATACAGTGTCGTCCTAGTAGTTCCATAGTAACTGCATGTCCACGTACCCACCTTTTGAGGTCACAAGCACTCCAAATTCTGTGACCTTATTATTGACCTTTCAAGGTCACAACTCAAAAATGGGATGATTTATTCGGCAACATGGGAAATCTGCAACCTTCAATGCTTCTCAAAAACCTTATAACTGTTTCCTCATTTGAAGTGGAAGTTCTTCTGGTCCACCACCTTTGCCAGTGCCAAGAGCCCCAAGGCGAAGCCCCCAAAACCGAAAATACTTATTACTTCAGACATCAAGTTCCCTGTTGTGCTTACCCATTCATGAATTATTCCATTTTGCACTCCAATGACAATGGAACCGGGACTCGGGTGCAGAACTCAGATTAGCATGATGAATTGTTTTACACTAATATTGAGTCGTGGCATGCTCCGCAGCAATGGGGCAGATAAAATCTTGAAATTACCTGGTGCTCTGAATGCAATTATAGCTGGAGTCAGCCATCTGCACTCGTCACAGCGCAAGCTAGACCAGAGCTTGAAGCTGTTTCACTCATTGAGGCCACTCCCTCATGGCAGTTCACCCAACTACAGCGAGAAGGCTGCAGGGTTGAATCCAGTGAAAGGCGCAGCACACCATATATTTGTGCCCAAAAATATAAAAAAAAAAAAAAAAAAAAAAAAACCACACACCAAAAAAAATTTTTTTTCTTGAGTTCACACCCCCTCATTGTTTCCTCAGTGGGTGGAACATAAATGCAAGTGTGGGAAACAAGAATGCAATTTGAGGGTTGAGAAGTACCCTTTAATTCATTAATTTTCTGAACCACTTAATCCGAATAAGGGTCGCAAAAAGGCTGGCACTCATCCCAGCCAACTCCAGGCAATGGCAGAGTACACCCTGGACAGCCCGCCAGGCAATCACAGGGCAGAAGTACCCCTTGACAATCCAAAATCAAATCTGCGGGACTCATCAACCATGTTTAGTGAAAATCCTTGTGTGGGCGTGCTCGGGATTTTGTTCACAGGCACAACGATGAACACAGGTGATTCCATTTTGTGATGAACGTACAAAAAAGGCAAAGAGGGTTTTTTTTTTTCTAAAGCACAAGCTCATCACTGATAGATAACGTCTAATTCACTCATCAGCATGAGCAAATTTTAAACTGTGTGGGTGACGCAGACCTCAAAAATCACAGATAAACCATTTTGGACGGAACGCCAACCCTTTCCACAGGCCAAGTGTATGTCAGACTCCATGCTCTTTCTGTCGTCACATGACAGTGAAACCAAATACTGCAGCTGTTTGTCACTACAAGCACGCATTATCCTGTGATGAGATGGTGTTTATAAGTCATGGAGGGAACATGCTTGTAATGTGTACATGCAATCAACTTTACACTGATATTTATTCTATTAAATTATTTTCTTCCTGCTATTCAGTGCCTACTGAAAGAACATTAGGACCACTCAAGTCTAACCACAGATAATCAATCAATGTCCTTTCAAATTTCTTTAAAAAAAAAAACAAAAAAAACACAGGAAGTAACTTTAAATTGCGCTACACAGCAACAGCCTAAGGCCAAAAAAAAAAAAAAAAAAAAAAAAAAAAAAAAAAAAAAAAAAAAACCCTTTGTTTCCGGTAACATTGCAGAATAATTAGGGGTCGGCAAGTTTTGTTTTTTTTACGCCATCTTGTCATACCGGATATGTGCGATAGTGCATTTTTGTGCGTGTAGTACAGGGGTGTCAAACACGTTCCCAAAAGGGCCGTGTGGCTGCAGGTTTTTGTTTCAACCAAGCAGCAACACACCTGACGGCTCAAGTCTTCAGGCAGGTGATTGGTCAATCTCTGTAAAGAGCACACAGATTGACCAATCAACTGCCTGAACACCTGGTGAAGGACATGGAATGAGACGCATGTTTTCAGAGCTTCCCGAAGAATCCATAATATTTCCTTTAAAAAAAAAAAAAAACCAGCTGAAATCCATGCCAGAGAACGTCATTGATTGGTGATACGATTTATGAACAAAGCATGCATTCATTTTTAGGAG
>JAQNCB010000004.1:19944511-19961137 GCA_030068295.1 Euristhmus nudiceps | reverse complement strand
ACTGGGTTTACTTTACCCACACCTCCCTGTAGTTTAATGTTTAAATGTAATTCTTAAAGCCTTTGCATGAGCTACAACATGGAGACAATAGAGTGGAAATGAGTTTCAACTCCGTTAGAGGCACATATTTAGTGTGAAAGTACCCTACCCACTCATTGCTCCGTGCTTTAAACTCTTAGTGTACCTATTGACACTGAATAAAAGTCTGTTAATTAAAACCACTGAGTTACAAAAACGCATGAAAAAAAAACTTGAGTCAGCAAGAGGAGAGGGGGGGGGGAACGAGTCAGTTGGGTGACAGAAAATAAAGGTTTTTTTTTTTCTGGCCTAATCCGATTGGTCAGCTATTTCAGGACTCATTCTCAGTGGAAGTTTGAATCAAACTGACAGCCACTCACAGTTCGTCATGCTTTAAAATGGACCGGAACCATAAAGCTTTTAGTTCTTTGTTTATTTGCCTGTTTCTGTGTAATATATCACATCTTGATGGATTGTGGTTAGTTACGTTTACATGTAATATATACAAAACTCAGAGCTGGCGACAAAAATCATTATGCGCCTCAGACTTGGATGTTAAAGAATTGAACTATCCTTGGTATTGTGTCTATTCAGCAACAACCCGCTTGAATAACTAATACTAATAATAATAATCTTAGATCAGAGCACCCTCACCCTCTGTCTCTTCATCTTCCTCTTCCTCCGGTTCTCCTTGGTTCTGATCAAGTGGAAGAGTGAAGTTGTAGTCGATGCTCTCGTGCACCCAGCCCTTTTCTATGTAAAGTCCAGGAACCACGTCAGAGAACAGCCAATACCTGCACAAACAAAAACACCAATGCCGTCATAGCCGTGTCGCCATTATCCCAAACAAACCAGCCATTACACCAGGGACGAGGCAGGAGAGTCTTAACCTCATTATACGTATAGAAATATAAAAAAACAATATAGAATTTAAGGCCGGAAATTTGAGATTTTTGCTTTTATAATCAGTGTAATGGGTTGGCAATATTGAAAGATCATCATTATTATTATTTTTTTCCTTCTCCATTTTTTCCTTAATTTAGGCATATCCCAACTCCCACCGACCAGAGAGGGGTGAAATCATGCACACACCTCGTCTGACAGGTAATGCTCACAACCCACCTCTTTCCGAACTGCTGCACATGCATATTTTGGGGGAGGTCTAGCATACTCTGGGGAAAGCGCTATTCGCCCCCTTGTACAAATGAGCTTGCAGACGCCAGTGATTGGCTTGCGATCGCGGTGAGTGACAGGGAAGTGAGTGTATGCCATCCCTCCCTGCCATGAGAGCACTGCCAATCATCTCCTCCTGTCTAAGGACGGCTGTGGCATTAACCCGGATTCAAACTTGTGATCTCCAGGTTAATAGTCACATATACGAAAGAATACAGAACTCAAATTTCCCATCATTCATTGGTCAAGAGCCACACTTCAGTCCAGGTGGTGGCGGTAATACACCTCAAGTCGGTTTGTAAACAGCCAAAAAGAGGAAAAGAAGAAGAATCCGATGGAAGTTAGAAGCTTGAGTTTAATGTTTCCTGCTATTTATTTTCTGCCGTTTATATTATTTTCTTTGCCCTCCTCTTGATGGCCACTTTTGCTTTCGGACATCACCTCGCTCGAAAGGTAAGGTCTTCCTATAATTTTTTTTTTTTTTTTTTTGCATTATGTTCCATCATCTACTTCATTTACAGGTATTAACGGTTAGGTATACTGAATGATTCAAATGTAATGGGCTCTTATTTCATTCTGGTTTTACCCTTATTATAAATTTAATGTGGTGTTTTTGTAAAGCTTGGAACTAATCAGGCGATTTACATGTAAAACACGATTCATTATACGGAAAAAAAAGAAGAAAAAAAAAAAAAATCATGATACGAAAGCCACTCTGGAACGGATTAATTTCGTATCTCGAGGTACCACTGTATTCATATTTATGCCAGGGCAGCCATCTACCCTACTCATAGCTTTGACCTGATGTTTTAGCCCACTGGCACCATCTCTTGCTCGTATGTTAGATGCGTTTGCGTGTGTACCGGTTGTGATTGCGGTCAGTGCCGAGGGGCATTCTCCTTATCAGCTGTTTGGCCTTAGCGAGTCCCTCATGGAATGCACGCTCCATCGCAGCCTTCTGTTTCCTAATCCGCTCCTCCTCTGCTTCTTTCTCCATGCGCTCTACATCCAGAACAGCAGCATTACAGTAAACACAAATTAAGTTTCCCCTAAACACTCAGATTACTGTCAGGTCTGTAAATCAAACGATTAGCTTATTACAAATATATAAACATAAACCTGATACATGGATCAAACACAAACACCGCCTTGAATCTTTCAGCTTCCCTCTCCTCCATTTATGTCTCCTGCTCACCTTTGTTCAGGCGTTCAAACTCCTCCTTCTCCTTTTTCGCTTGCATGGCCATCAGCCTGCGGCTCTTTACCGTGCTGATCATATCTTCCGGCTCGGCCTGGACTTTGGATGCGGTGTCCTCCTTGTCGTTCGTCTCTTTCTTCTTCTCCTTTTTAACAGCCACCTCCTGTGTTTTCGACCCCATCTGCTCCTTGCGCTTCTGCTTCTCAGCCTTACGCCGCACATTGGCCTCCTTGAGGGCCGCGATGCGTTCCTTCCAGAGCTCCGAAGATCGCTGGTGTACTGACTCGACGTGGTCCTCCAGGGAGTAGGTCATGAGGATGCGATTACACAGAGCCACCAGCAGACTCACCTTCTCAGCTGGTGCCAGCTCGAACACCTCGGTCGTCTCGAGTCTCTCCAGGAGCTCGGCATTCACGACGTCATCGAAGCAGCCGCCGCCGTGCCAGTCGTCCGAGCCGCGTGCACTCTCGCTGCCCTGCACGTCAGTAGGGCGCAGGCACAGGCGTGCTATCTCGGACGCCGAGTGCATCGTCAGCGGGATTTCCGAAAGCGGCATGTCGAGCTCGCTGTAGGCTTCGGCCAGCTCGTCCTGTAACAATGTCTGTAGCAGCACCACCAAGACACGATTCAGGTAGAGAAAGCCTCCCTTGTCTCCTGCCAGGGCCTCCATAAGTGACTGCGCTGTGATTGGGTACTGCTTGTCGGGCAACAACAAATCAGAGTAGCAGCTGAGGAAGTCAGCGACCATGGCGATATCGCCAAACAGAGCGTTAGGCAGACCTTCGGGCATGTCCACCAGCCGGAACGTGGGTAAGCTCTTGCCAGTGAGCTCCTGATCCTCGAATCTTCTCTGCTGTTCACGCCTGAGCTGCAATTCCTTCTCGCGTCGTTCCTTCGCCTTCTCGCGCAGCTTCTCCTTCAACTCCTCCCGCTTCTTGCGCAACGCTTCCTGCCGCTCCTCCTCACTCATAAGGGTCCAGCGTCGCTTCTCTTCCAACCGCTCCCAGCGCTTCTGTACCATCTCTTTCAGCTCGTCAGGGAGGCGTCCGCGGTCCTCTGCCGACAAGGTCTTTGCTGCTCTGCTCACCAGCGACGACAGAGTGCTCTTCTTGTCCTCCTTGCCCTTGTTTTCCTTATAAAAGCGCAGCAGATGCAGAGCCATAGGATGCAGAGGTTTACCCAGCTTTGGAGTCCCGGGACCGGTACTCCGTGCTCTCTTTTTAGGACTGCCAGCAGCAGTCGGACTTTTCGCGAGATCCAGCAGGGTCATCTGCTTCATTCGGGGCTTCTTCGAGGATTTGTCATCCTTTTTCGAAGTCTTCTGGCTGTTCGCCGTTTTGGTCCCGCTGCTCTTGTGATTCTTTCTGGTATCAGAAGGTTTCTTGTTCTCTGATTTCTTGGGGGTGCCCGAATTCTTTACTTTCAGGGGAGAGCCATTTGGATTCTTCAGCTGGGATTGGGGAAAAAAAAAATAAATTAATTAAAAATAAAAAAAAAAAAAAAAAAACAAAAAAAAAAACAAATAAGAACAGAGATCAATCACATTAGTGATCCTGCTTATTATCGTCTCCTCGTTTTGGCTCCACAATGTCAAATTAGTGAAGTCTAATGCTTAGATAGAAATATTTATAACTTTCTATAGATAGACAGACAGACAGACAGACAGACAGACAGACAGAGAGAGAGCGAGCTTATCAGAACCCTTTTATTCTGGTCAGTGCTCGAGCAGGTCTGGAAAACCCATCATTCTATCACACACACACCCCGAGTGGCTATTCACCCGGAGATCACAAGTTCGAATTCAGGTTAATGCACACAGCCATCTGTGCCCGGGAGTCCTTGGGAGCTAATTGGCCGAGCTCTCAAAGGAGGGAGGAACGGCATACGCTCACTTTACTGTCACTCACAGCGATCACCAGCCAATCATGGCTGTCTGTGAGCTCATTCGCATGAGGGGGCAGAAAGCGCTTTCCCGCCGAACGTGTTAGACCGCCCCCAAAATATACATACACAACAGTTCAGAAAGACGCAGGTGGTGAGCGTTGCACGTCGGAGGGGGTGGATGCATGCTTTCACCCCTCCCTGGTCAGTGGTGGTTGTGTGACAGGGAAGGCAGTACCTGATGGGTGGGAATTAGATACAACTGAATTTTTTGAGCAAACGGGAGAAGGGGGAAAGAAAAATAAATAAAAATTTCGGGTCAATTTGGCATCATCTACCCAGTCTGGCATTTTTTCCCCACCAGTTCGGGTACTAATTAGCCACGCTTTGATTATAGACACTACATCAGCTACATGACCAAATATGAAAAACGTACCCGTTCATGAGAAACCGACGTCCAAACTTAAATTAAATTACCACATTTATTAAGCAACTGATTAGCCATTAATTCCCCCCTTAATTGGTGGAGAGATCTATTGATATTTCTTCCTGCCAGTAAAACAAGTGGAATTAACAAAAAGCATACCTGCATGTTCGCCCACAGAGTTGGACTCAGGGGCATGTTTTGGGAGTCTTGCTTTTTCTTCCGTTTTCTCTCCCTCTCTCCTTTCCCGTTCACGCCATTCGCATCCACGCCCGACTCTGAGCCCTGAAGCTTCAGCCTCTTGCTAGGCTTTCCTTCTGGTGAGCTCAGACTCCTCCTCTTCGATGACGGATTTTCTGCCAAGAACTAAACACATAAAATTCATTTGTCATTAAAAGAATCACGGCTTTCATTACATAAAGCTTCCACTTGATTTACTCAAATACCGACTGCGATTGTGAGACAAATTGAATTAACCCCACCACCCTGGTACAAGTCAGCGATTATATTATTATTATTATTATTATTATTATTATATTACCTTATGTGGGTCTAAGAGAAAGTCACTGAATTTGCTGGGAAGGTTATACTTTTTGACCAGTTCATCCTCGACCACCCAGGGGGCGCTCTCTCCCATGCCAAGCCTGAGAGCATAATGTCTGATAAAGTAGCGCATGATCTCTTTATTGGGGGGCCTCTCTGTCCGGTAGAGACTGTCAGCCGGGACGTCACTGATAACTTTGTCCTCATCAAGGAGCTTCACGTCGTATTTGTGAGGCAGGAATTTGGGCATCGCCCATTTCTTTTTCTCTTCTTTCATCGTGGTGGGAAGTTTTCTCGGGGAACGACGGGCACGATCGCCTACGAAAATAAAGGGAGAAGGAAAACCTCCATCAGACAAATAACATTGTTGTAATCTCCCCTATCACTACCTTCAGAGTAAACACACCTGCAATTCAATAAGAATTGTAGAACTCGCATTTTGTTTGCAAAATTCATGCCTCGAGGGGGCAATTAATTTAGAGCTACATTTAAATATATACATTTATTAATTAAAAAAAAAAAAAAAAAAAAAAAAAGTAATTCCACAACGTCCAGCAAAATCCCCCCCCACCCACACGCCAAAAAAAAAATCTTCCGCCGGTTAAAATTGTCCTTTAAAATGGAAAAAAATTATTTAAAAAAAAAATCCCCACAGCTTCTATTCCAGAAAAGTATCACCTCATGACCATAAAAAGTTTGCTTTGTGCTCAATTACAGCTACTTACAAAGGCTCTCCCTTCTTTTATTCTCCTCTTCTTTGGGTTGCTCCTTCTTTTGGTTTTCCTGACTGGCATTCTCCTTGTCACTTGAGGGAGAGTCACATGCTCCATCCATCTTTTTCTGAGCTTGGTCCTCCTGAACCTTTTCCAAAGGATGAATTTTCACCACCTTCACTCGCAAACTTTTCTCCTTTCCAACCTGCAAACGAGGACATCAAAACAAAATGAGCAAACTGGGAACTGTGTGCATGTGTGTGTGTGTGGGTACGACGACAATTTTACATAACCACAGGACTGTTCGGGAAAAACAAACACACATAAAAAAAAAGCAGCTCATACCAGGAAGTCACACTCCTCATCTACAGCATATTTGGTAAGAATCTCCACCCATGCCAGATCCACCAGTTTATCCAGAGATACCGTGTTATGGTGTACGATTTCCAAAACCGGCTTCTCAAACCATACAGGGTATTCCTCCTGCAGCCTGAAAAGCACAAAACAAGCAGAGATTTTAAAATTTGATGACAACCCAAAAAAAAAAAAATAAAAATCATCCCGGGGCAGCCATAGCCTAATGGTAAAAGAAACTGCTTTAGGACCGAAAGGTCGCTGGATCAAGTCCTTAATCAGAAGGAAAAACATGTGGCGGTGGGGTAGTGAGCTCCACCTTCCCTTCCCCCACATTTATGGCTGAAGTGCCCTTGAGAAAGGCACCTAACCCCCAGCTGCTTTCCAGGCACTCCAATGAGTGTGCTTACTGTGGATGGGTTACATGCAGAGGCAATAATTTCCCCTGCGGGATTAATACAGTTTATTAAATTTTAAACTAAAACTCAAAGCTGAACTATTTATTGCAACGGAATGTAGATGGCTTTTCAGCAAAACCTACAACTCAACTACAGTCATCCCTCGCTATATCGCGCTTCAGGTTCCGCGGCTTCAGTGCATCGACGAGTTTTTTTTTTTTTTTTTTAATATTCATTGAAAAATAAAAATAAGCAAAACTATGGAGAAAAGTTCAGGAAAATGCTGCTAGGGGTCGCTACTGACTCTGATTCAGATCCCAGCCTCCTTCTGCTGGGAAATTTGTCTCGACCAATCAGCTTGCGTAATTTCAGAGGCCACGTCCCAAACCGGAGTCAGTAGTCACCTTGCGGCCTTATTCTTAACTCTTTCACTATTAAATAGGGAAAAAGTTAAGGGAAAGGTGACAAGGTCACTACCGACTCCGGTTTGGGACAGCTCTGAAGACAGCATTACACCTATGTATTTTATATTATTTACATCTTATGCATTGTTTTTGAATGTTTGTTATTATAAGCATTTATAGCATTGCATATGCATTTATTGATATTAAATACGCATACATTTATGTATACATCAGTCGGGGGGAGGTCCTATCCTAAATTTGGTCTTCGTGGGGTCTCGACCCCCCCATTAGCCACGAAAAGTGTCCCTGTACTTCAAGCGATAAAGCAGGTGAAAAACTAGATTAGCTGTAACCACTCCTTCACACCAGCAGAGGGTGCTATAGGCAAAGACTAGTCACAGGCTTCATACAACTGTTTGCTCATGTACATGCATGTATACGTGGGCACAATACAATGAGATGAAAGGATTTGTCTGCCCATTACACAAAACATCATGCTTAGTTTCCAGGATGGAAAAGTGTTGTCCCACTACAGAAAGTTTCACAACATCCTACATAGAGTATAACGTGTCAGTGGAAGCCGGGAACAGGTATCTTGTCCGTTTACCTTTCAGTTTTTAACCAAGATTTGAAACTTAACCACAGATCGCCGTGTGGTTAAACAAACATCACAGCAAAATAACTCAAGCACCTTAAAAACAAACAGCATGGACTAAACCCCACTCAGTTTAACAGCGAGAGCGTCGGTTGTTCTGTCATGTTTTTGTTACTTACAGCTCAGTAACCTCCTGCTCTTCTTCCCAGGCCTCTAGGTGTGTGAGCTGGTTGCTGCCGGTACTTTTGCACGTCCAGATACGTTCGCTGTACCTCTGTAGTCGGGCCTCATACTCTCTGAGCAACGGGGTTAAAGAAAAATTTTTCCGAGACAAAAAATTTTTTTTGAAAAGCAAGAAACACCGAATTCCTGAAACACCTAGATGTGTGAAGAGGTGACAGTAGTGTGTGACCTCATGTGGAACTCTGAAACTTCGGTTCTGAGAGTGTCAAGTGAGCGACCAACAATGAGAAAGCGAGCGAGAGACACAGACTTGTCCATAATTAACAGGATTTAGTAGAGCAGCTCAATTATTAAAAAGTGTGGCATCAGGCCCAGCACAAACAGGCTTTTTGCTTTCTTCCCCCTTTTTTTAACATAAATATGATGGAAGTTTGAGTGGTTTTGACAGGCAGCTGCTTAATAATGCAAAAACTTAAGCGTCCTGTCGTCAGGTATGACAGCACCTGAAGCTCTCAAGCTCAAACCCTTTGGACACCGCATGTCCAGTCATCCAAGTAGCAGCTTCAATAGACAAAGGGGATGAGCATCTAGGAGAAAGAGTGTTAACGCTGCATGATTACAAGACAGCAGCACTCACACGACTGCGATCTGAGCAAAACAAAACTGAAAGTGAACAGAATTCAAAAATAGGTCAAATATATCAATGCTTGAGTAGTCCAGACTTACTTTGCTGTGCTTAATGGTATTTCATACTACACAGACAACTGTAAATCCTGGTCACAGGTCACTCCCTGTCATGACATCAAGCAATTTCAGATGACGTCACGCAAAGACATGACGATAACACACGGAAAGCCCGAGCCCTAGCCTGAGATCCAACAGATAACTAAAAAAAAAAACCAAAAACGTAAGGAACCTTATTGAAGACTCGTGTAACCCCTGTGTGTGTGTTTAAGTTCAAGACCAGCACTGTGAAGTAGATGGACAGGTGCACGTGTCGCGTCCATAAGTGTTTATACGTAATATCACGTCACAGGTTTACTGTTCAAACCGCATTCACTCTCAAAGTGACACAAGTGTAAAATAAACTCAATGAAGCCCATCTCACACGTAAACCCCGTTTTCTCTTACACACCTCCTCAAATCAATACTACCCTTCACACACACACACAATATCCCTCGATCTCATAGAATGTCAAAGAATCCTCCATGTGTAAGCTAGCAGCACCTGAACGACCGCATGCACACAGCCTGCAACCACGACAAGCACTTTAGGCTACATCATGTTAGCATGTATGCTAACCGGAAGATCTCTTCACGAGCTTCACTCACACACAGCACTAAAACCACACACACCATCTCCAATTAACTTCTTTATATTAAGAGAAAAACAAATGTCAAAATGCGGGGCTGTCTCGATTTGCTGCGTCATTAAATTAGCAACTTTCACAACAATACTAATTAGCGTTAGCATGTAGCAAACAGAAGCTTGCTAACTTCGACGAAGAGCAGAGTGTCATCCTAGCCTGTGTGAACTCGGGACAAAAGAAAAACGAACAATAAAAAAAGTTATTAAGCCTTAAAACACATTTACAAACATGTAAAAGATG
Organism: Euristhmus nudiceps; assembly: GCA_030068295.1. Taxonomy (NCBI): domain Eukaryota; kingdom Metazoa; phylum Chordata; class Actinopteri; order Siluriformes; family Plotosidae; genus Euristhmus; species Euristhmus nudiceps. Next base: position 19,951,643 of record JAQNCB010000004.1, on the reverse strand, counting down.
TAAACAACGAACATATTAAAAGAACTGGACTGTAAACTGATTAAACACTCAGAGAGAGCGAGAGAAGCAGCTCATTACAGCAACTGGATAACTTCACACCTGGATAAATTACCACAGAGGAAAAAAAAAATCCATAAATCTATATTTTTAATCATAATTTTACGACTCACTGTTACTTGACTAACCGTGTAGCAGTGGACAGTTATGATTTGTTGGAGTGGAAAAGCCTTAGTCAAAGCAGTTGAGCCAGTTAGCTAAGAAAGAAAGGATACTCTTTGTTGATGAAGGCCTCTTTGGTATGCGGGATGATGTAGAGCTGCTCTCCCGGGCCCGGCGACTCGGCTGGCGGCTTCGCGAGCGGGTAGGGCTTCCGGCCCAGCAGCGGTGCCATGGCGACTGTTGTTTTACAGAATAGTCTTCGGAATGGTGGAAAGCTTTAGGCTAAAACGAACGCCAGTACAAACATGTATTCCGGGAATCCAGACAGAATTCACACAAAGCGCGTTCCCTCGACATTTAACGCCTAGCTAGCATCCAAGCTAGGCTCGAGTTAGCTTAGCTTAGCTTAGCTTAAGCTCGACTTCGGTTAAATAACAATAAGTACGACGCGGTGGGATTAGCACGGTCTTCTCCTCGCGTGCCGAGTCCGGATTAAAGAATACGGCTGGGACATAGCTCGTGAACATCCAACACTTTTAAACAGGAAAGGAAAAAAACTTCATGAAAAACTGAAATGGCGAGAAAAGGAGCGGTTTAATCCGAGTCATACAGCCCGCGGTACAGTGACGGCGCCCGGCATATAGACCTCACTGTCTCCCCCGCACCCCCTCCCCCCTTGAGCGTCTCTCTATGGCGCGCTTTCTAAAACAATTCCCAGCATGCACCTCGGTCTGTCCTGACTTCCTAAATGATGTTATTCTTTTCTCCGGTTCTCCAAAACAGACACAAATAAAAGCAAGTCTTACTCCTCCAGGATGGTCGCGGGATATAATTCCCAGTAAAGAAATAATTTGAAAAATAGATAGGTTTGAGGGGAAAAAAATGGCGGGAGATACGACTCCGCCGGTAAACACACGGGCGCGCACGCACACGACCCCGAAGCACCACCGACCGGCAACGCGCGCAATCGGAATGTTTCGCCTCGCCTACTTTCCTCACCAATTGGCTCTGAGCGGTGACGCCTATCCTAGCCGAGAAATTTGATTGGTCTGTGTGTCTGACTGTCCTTATAACCACACCCACTGTGATATAATAGAAGCGCATCTGATGTAAGAACAGGATTAAGAGGAAGCGGTAAAAAGTTTTTGAAGAGTTTTGAGTGTGGTAGTAAAGAAATGGACTCTTTATAGTGTTTAAGTTGTTTGTGTGGTCAATTTAAGGAGTTCCGTTTACACAGCAGTAACATAATTATATATATGACTATCAATAATGTTTTTTAACTAAGGGTGTTTTATTATAAGTACAAAAACATGAAAGGAGCAAATAAGGCAGTCAGGTCTCTGTATGGGCAGGTAATATGATCTAAAATTAATAAGTTAGAGAAACACATTCTCTCATTTGCAGAACCGATGAATTCTGTCAAGGTCACGGGGAGGCTGGAGCCCCTCTCAGCTGACAGAGGGCAAAGGGTGGGGGGTACACCACGAACAGCTCCAATGACAGGGCCGGCATACACACAATCATTCACATTCACACCTAGGGGTAATTTGGAACAGCCAGTTAGCTTAACGAAAGTCTTTGGACTTGGAGAAAACCAGAGTACCAAGAGGAAACCCATGCAACATGCAAACTACACACAAAAGCACCCTCACCAAGCCCAGGACTCGAACCCAGGACCTTCTGACCGTGAGGTCGATGTGCTAACCACTACACCGTGGAGCGAATTCAGAGATTATAGAAAGAACTCTGTCAGAGTACAAAGGGTACAGATTTGACCTTCATTCCCTGAAAAAAAATGTTTTACAGACTCCTGTGAAGTATTTGCTGCTCAAACGGAAATAAGCCAAAAGCGACCAAAGCCTTCACAGACACGAATGAAGACTCCTTGTTCAGAGATGGGCAAATAACAGCACCTGGAGTGAGCTTCAAAAGACCAGCATTTTAAAATACCATACAATAAATATAATATTAATCTCATTTGTACGGAAAATCTCCACTCTTGTTCTTTTTTTGCAATGACTACAGTCTGAGATTTTTCTGTACTGTCCTCAAACTCGGTTAAGGAGAGGTTTCTCTACCATACTCCAGTTCTTTACATTAATGTACTCCATGATGTGGTGAGTAAACTACAAATTTGGATTGGGTTATTAAAGGTGTAATGTAATAATAATAATAATAATGTACAGTGCTTTTCAAAAGTCTAAGGCACATGCAAACAAATTCTCTAAAGCAAATGTTACCTTCAAATATAATAAAATTGTTGTTTGTCCCCAGCACCCAAAGAGAGTTTTGGCTGAGGTGTTGTAATTACTAGCACCTCCCACCCTCTCTAAGTTTGTCTGTAAACCAGAAATTCTGACCACACCTGTGCAATGAAGAACACCAAACTTGGTCGGGACAGTAGCCTACCTGAGTGCCAGAGATGGTATGACTTTGGAATGTCAAGGTCAAAGATGAAGTTCAAGGCAAGGCAACAAATTTATGGAGACAAAGTCCTTATAACTTTGAAACAAATACCAGCAGATATGCTGCTACTGCTAACTCTAATAGGAATCCATAGATGGACTTTCAGATGAAACAGTTACTTTTGACCTTGAAAGGTCACAGGTCACAAGATTTTGATCATTTATGTCTTTGAAACGAGTGCTGATAGACATGCAGTTACTATGAAGCACTGATAGGATGCCAAAAATGGACTTTCAAATGAGAACGTTAGCGTTGACCTTCAGTGACCTTGAAAGGTCAAACTCAAACCATCTTATAAGTCCTTAAAACAGGAGAGGTTTACATTCTCTAAAAGTCAATAACTGGTGTGATGACCCTTTGCTTTAAATACATAGTATTCCCAGGTTAAATGTGTTCAGCTCCATAAGAAAACGAGTGATCGTTTCGAAGACTGAACATCTTGCAGAATCAGTTAAAGTTCTGAGAATTTTGACCGTCGAACTTGCCCCCCAGCCATCATGTTTTTGTCTGAACAGTGGTCTGTTGTGTTATAATCTGATTTTTATACAGACATTTTGAGTAGAGCTATAGAAATCTATAACCAAGTATAGTTTTTAAGAGTATATTAAAAAATATGGTGTCCAAGTCTTTTTCTTCTCTGGTTACTGGTAACATCATCAGCAACGGCCAGTGATGTAAACGGCCAGTGATGAACCTTTAAAGGTAAGGTCAAGTCTTTTTACACCCGACAACCTGCTTATCCGCGGTTTCTGTAGCGTGAAGCGACTAGGAGTTCAACTCCTCCTGGATGGGACGCTAGCAGATTACCTTCCCAGTATTTTTTTTTTTACTGGTACCCATTTATACTGCTGGGTGGACCTTGCCCAGGAGTCCTAGCACAGTGGGGGTCTCACCGAGATTCGAACCCACAACCTCCTGATCATGAGCCCAGCACTCTAACCGCTATGCCACCGGCCCCATATGTACCTTTAAAGCTCTACTTTAAAAGTTCACTGCAAGACATCACATTCTTCTTCCACGGGAGAAGATACATACCAAAGGAACAAAAGTCACTTCAGTGGTACTTTGTGTGGCTCTTTAACCTCCCAGACAGAAATTAAACAATAGATGTCCTCTCTGGGCAGCACAGCACCTCAGTGGTTAGTACTGTTTCTCACAGTGAGAAGATTCTGGGTTTGAATCTTGGCCAACAGCTTTTCAGTGTAGAGTTTGCATGTTCTTCCAGTGCTTGTGCCGGTTCCTCCATGTACTCCAGTTTCCTCCCTCAATCCAGAAACATGCACAGTAGGCAAACTAGCTCCTCGGAGTTCACTACAGCTGTGAGAGGATGAAAGGTTGTTTCTCTTAGTCCTATAATCAACTGGCAACCTGCTCAGGGTGTGCCTCACCTCTCACCCATAATCGGTTAGGATTGGCGCCAGCTTTCCGCAGTGACCCTGGTGGATAAGGAGCATGGGTAATGGATGGATATCTTAATGAAACTTTGTTAGTTGCTAATTATCGTACAAAGTCACAGCTCTGAAAGAATGAGTGACGCAGATTTATAGTTTAATTTCCTTTAAAGAGCTTTTCATGAAAGTTCATGAAAGAGTTCTACAAAAATACATTTCCCATAAACAATTGCTGACAACTCCAATAACTGCCCCAAGACTTCCCTTATAAACAAGATTTGAGTAAGCATATTTTTCCGTTCCTTTTCTCAGAACAGGAAAATGTGTTGAAATTCTTGTTCATGGTAATCACACAATTTCTCCATACTTTTGTTTGATAGAAATTAAGTTGATAATCAATGGAGTGTTTCTTTGAAGCTTAATTTAAGATACACATTATTATATTCTGTTGCCCAGATTACATTGCATGTTAAAAGAAATGTACAAAAAATGTAAAAAAAAAAAAAAAAAAAAAAAAAAAAATTGACCCAAAGGTCTAAAAACCATCACATTTTTTTAAAATACTTAATCACGTGTTTTAGCATGTTCAATACATATTGTATTGATTACATTCATTCTGAAACATGCTTATCACTTATATTCAAATTTTATATAGATTTTTCCCCTATAAAGACATCTTTACACACCATTAATCCAAACCATGTAAATACCTTCATATCGGCAGTGCAAGTCTAAAAATAGGGAATTGCTCAGATTTCGTGTCAGTTGTGTATTGAAAAATAATGTAAACACCCCACAGCATGGTATTTTTTTTTCATTTTTTGTAATACTCTGTCATTGTCTCTGTTACTCTATTAAATTATCAATTTAACAATTAAATTTAAGGTACCTGAGCTGAGTCAAAAGTAAATTTGTTGAACTCTACCATTGCTAGATTTAGTTTGTAAACTAATAAAACCTGTTTGGTAAAATGTCTAAACAACCTTCTTGCATGCAGTAAAAAAAAAAAAAAAAAATCAAATAAAGCAATTCATGCAATAAAAAATGAAAGGTAAATATTCTACACAAGCTAACAAAATGTTTAAAAATGCAATAGAAACAAAAGTCGATAGTTAAATGTTGTAAAATATACTAATATGCCATGACACACTATACTATGACAGTGTACTCTCCCACTTGGAGTTATTTACAACAAATATAATACTTACAGATTTGTCTTCAAGTAAATACTTTATGGTAAAAATATGTAAAAACATGAGAGGGAAGGGGTTTAAAATAAAATTCTAACCATTTCATAGTTTGTGCCATTTCAGTCCTTTGTAGCGTTTTTGCTAGAGATCTGGAGTTGTCTCTTTGATTTGCTAATTTTACTTCTAGGAAGTGATTTCGTTCTGTCCTTCACAAATTCAAACACAGCACACAGAGGCTCAGTCCACAACATGATTGCTTATTTCAGTCCCACGTGTCCAGGTGAGCTGTACTGATCATGATGTGTCTATGATAAAACATGATTCTTAATCAAACGCCTTTTATTCTGTGCAAACTCTTTTCAGAGGCGGAGCCACCGCCACGTCCTCCTCTTCCTGTAAAAGGGATGAAGTCACACACACACACACACACACACACACACAGACACACAGACACACACACACACACACACAGTAAGGTGACTGGATTATTATAGTCGGTTTCACAATAAAATACAAGAACATATGAATTAAGTCTTCATCTCCAATATAAATTACTATACATAAAGGTATATAGAATATACCGTTTTCACTCATCAATAACCTATGTATATATACTGTTTTCACTCATTAATGTTCGCTGACCTCTCATTCACTTATATTATTTACTTATATTGTATATATGGTTCCTTAGTTGTATTTACTATTTGTTTTTTTTTCTACGTATTTTTACTTTTAGACTGTGTTACACTATCCACTTTGCTGCTGTAACAATGTATATTTCCCCGTTTGTGGGACGAATAAAGGATTATCTTATCTTATCTTATATATCACCTGAGCAGATAGAGGCAGCAAATCCTCTTTTATTAGAGTCGGAGGTTCATCTGTGACTTCGCTGCTGGTCATTGATGGCTCTGTGGGCAAAATGATGTAAGAAGATGAAACAGCCTTTAAAAAGAAATACAGTATAAATATGTATTAAGGGATACCGCTTTAGGTTTACATTGAACACATCAGAGAAGAAAAATCCTTCAGAATTAAACAGTCACTACATAAATCTGTGCATTTGTTTCCTCCAAGGTTTCAGTTAATATCAGGTTCTTCTATCAGTACATTTTGGTGGATGGGAACCTACAGCTAGAATAATTCTTATGTCACAGACAAACTCAACATGGTCTCACAAGCAACCTAAAAACAGTCTTTGGGAAAAACAGTTCTATTGTCATAAATAAACAAGACCTAGAGGCAGTCAAGTTCCCAAAAACCCCATCACTGGTCCCCAATGTTCCCAACAACCCATCATACTGGTCCCAATGCTTCCCAACAACCCATCATACTGGTCCCGAGTGCTTCCCAACAACCCATCATACTGGTCCCCAGTGCTTCCCAACAACCCATCATACTGGTCCCCAGTGCTTCCCAACAACCCATCCCCACTTTCCCTGTTCACCAATCACTCATCCTCATAGTTCCTATCAACCAATCACCAATGTTTCCCCAACAATCACCGATTGTCACTGTTCCCAACAACCAACTAGTGGTCACCACTGGTCCCAGTGCTAACTAGAGGCCCTTAATGGGGGTAAAATCACACTAGTCGCTACCTAGCTATTATTAACATTTGTCAGCCATTTTGCCACCCTTGAACTTGACCTACAATAACCTTTTCATAGAATCCTTTCAAGTTGCTATCATGGAAATCTGATGGTGACATGTCAAGAGATTCTTGAAATATAGGCATACATAGCCATAGACAGACAGACATAGATAGACAGACAGGCAGACAGCAAAAGCACAAACTGACAGAAGTGACAATAATACCGGACATGATGTCATGGATGTCAGGGCAGCAGTGGCCTGGTAGTAAGGTGCTGGATTGCTGATCCCAGGGTTGGGGGTTCAAGCCCCACTGTCAACAGTTGTCACTGC
>JAQNCB010000004.1:18798975-18809020 GCA_030068295.1 Euristhmus nudiceps | reverse complement strand
ATAGATAAGGGATAAAGAAAACATCGAAGCACAAGCCCAAGCATGAAAAGTGGCACCAGTTACTGGAGAACCTGTCAAAACATTTTATAAGGTTCTGTGAGTATCTTTTTTGCCTTGCTCCTCTGGACAAAACCTCAGTGTGCTGTGGAGCTGATATCTGCCCTGGGACCAGTAAAGAAGGATTAGAATTTGCATTGTTCCCATCAAGAAATCACATACATCATATTCCTGATTTTTATGCAATAGCATGAGATGTTGATTAGCTGGGAGTTGCAGGAGTGCATTTTATTTTTTTGTTTCTTAGCAGTAATAATATAAAAGGTCAGCTGACTTATTCTCAAGCACTGATGTGATGGCTGTGTGTATCTTTGTGTGTGTGTGTGTGTGTGTGTGTGTGTGTGTGTGTGTTGGCTTCGTGATGGATTGTCGATCTGTTCTGGATGAACATTGGCTTCACGCAGATTTGGCTGAGATGGGCTCCAGCCTCCCAATGACCCCAATAGGATTAAGAGATTCTGTGAATGATTGAATGAATGAATGATGGAGGAATTGATTTACGGTTGTTATATTCTATGAGAGGGGTGGTACAGTGGCGCAGGGTTGCTCTATTCCTGTGTTCTGTTCCCGAGCTCGGCCGTTTCTGTGTGGGGTTTGCATGTCCTCCCCATGTGTGCGTGGGTTCCCTTGGGAATTTCTCCTACAGTCCAAAACCGTGGCACAGTCGACTGATTGGCTGTTCCGAGTCTCCCTGAGCTGTGAGAGTGAGTGTGATGGTTGTATACGTGTTGACCGCGCAATGGCCCGGAAAGCTGTCCGTTGTGTACCCTCCCAAAGGAGTCGGCGGAGATGGGTGCCAGCCTCCCTCTGACCGTAATTAGGATTAATCGGCTTTGAAAATGAATGAATGAATGATTTAATGAAGGAGTGATTTAAGGTTGTTATATTGTCAGAGGGGCAGTGCGGTGGCTTAGTGATTAGCATGTCTGCCTCACAGCAAGAAGGTCCTGGGTTCGATTCCCAGCCTGGTTATTTCTGTCTGGCATTAGAATGTCCTCCCTGTGCTTGCATGCATTTCCTCCAGGTGCTCCGGTTTCCTCCGACAGTCCAAAAACATGCACAGTAGGCTAATTGGCTGTTCCAAGTCACCCCTCGGTGTGAGTATAGGTGTGAACGGGTGTGTGTGTGTGTGTGTGTGTATGCTAGCCCTGCGATGTCCTGGCAAGCTCTCCAGGGTCTACCGCACCCTCGCCCAGAGTCGGCCAAGATGGGTGCCAACCTCCCCGCGACCCTAATTTGGATAAAGCGGCTTAAAGGACGAACAATTAAATGAATAAATGTAAGAGATCTGTTTCGCGTCGCTCCTTAAACTTCTTTTCTGACCCACATGCACCACATACCCAGTGTCAAGCCGTGTATCGACCGGCTCGGTCCGACCTCGCCGTTGTACATCAGGGAGATGCCGCCGTACCTAACATTTAATAGATGTTAAAAATTGAGCAATGGATCGCTTGCACAAGAGCTTCGGTGATGATTGCGCAACATCATTCATGGGAGCTGTGCACAAGTTGTGACTTCTGTTTCTTGTGAAATCTGCCAGCATCTCAAGGGATGATAAATAGAGTAATGGGGAAGGATGAGAACAAACATGAGCGTGGGTCTTGAGGGGAAGGTGGATGGGGGGGGGGGGGGTGAAACAAACAAACAAGGAAATAAATAAAAGCAAAAAAAAGGTGTAATAACATTGTAATAAACAGATATCAGTGTAAGGGGGAATCAATAGGGTGAAATGAGTGAAGAGTGAATCAGAGTCGACCCGCCCATTCACACAGTGACGCCCAGAGAGAGAGAGAGAGAGAGAGAGAGAGAGGGAGGAAAGGAGAGGGGAGAGAAAGGATAGAGAGAATGAGTGTGTGAATGAGTGTGGAGGAGAGAAAGAGAGAGAGAGAGAGAGTGAAGAAGTTTGCGCTCGAGACATATAGGATATTGCTGGGATTTAAACACACACCCACCCACACACACACACACACACACACACACACACACACACACGCACACACACACACACACGCACGCGCGCGCGCACACACACGCACGCACGCACACGCACTGACACTATTTAGTAATTCCTAGAGGGAGCGTGTTTCTAATTCCGCCGGTAGAAACATAACGGGACTAAACCGCTGGGCTGTAAGCGCACGCGCTGCACGTGAGACCATGACGGCTGCCGTGGATATGACACCAACGTTAACGATCATCAAATCCGAGAAAGCAGACGGTAAGGGAATGCTTTAATATACTCATCCGATTTTTTTTTTTTTTTGCTGGTCTGGTGGTGGTCTTGGTGATGGTGGTGGTGATGGGCTTTCTATCTCTTCTTCCTATGCGGCTTCCTTTTCATCCAAAACAAACAGTAGCACGCGCTGACCCTGGTTGGTGCTTGATCTCAGTTTATAACACGCAAAAAAGAAAGAAAGAAAGAAAGAAAGAAAGAAAGAAGAAGAAAACAGGCGATGCTCAGCACAGCGCGCGCACCAGATGCGCCTATCAATTATTTATTAGCTTTCAGTGTGGAGTGTGGAGGGGACGCATGCAGCGTATAGGGGGGGGGCAAAGCCTTCTCATAACAGCCTGCCTGCTCCAGAGGAAACGCTTTTAATAATAATAAAGTTGCATGACTTAACAGTGCTGCAAGGACACAATGTATGCATGCATGCATGCATGGACATTCCCCTTTATTTCTATTAAAGGCTATGCTTTAACAAGAACAACTTTTTTTATTATTAGTATTTACAAAGAGTGCACTTTGGAAAGCTGGCTGCACTTCTATAATCATGTGCCTCTGTAGAAACTTTTGCTTCTTACCCCTGCACTGAGCAGCACCGACTAAGCCGCATGTTATGATGCTGCCAGTACGTCATGTCAGCGTCTCAGGCTGGCGAAAGGGCGAGGCGCATGGCCGCATGCATGCATGCATGACTACAACGGAAAGTTGCAGGCGAGGCAAAGTCAGAGCAGGTAGTTCTGCTTGGATTCACTTTCAAGCAAGTCGATGTTTGTGATGAGATACCGAATACAGCTGCACTGAAAGTGCATGCAACTTTTCTGCAGCATGCCCTGCACTGTCCGCCCTATTTGGGAAGCATGCCATTTTATGTTGCTATCATGAGATCAACTTTTATGAAAAGGCAGACATTATGGCTACGTCCTGGCACGCTGGACGTCTGCAAGGAAACGCTCCGTCGTCTCTCTCTCACGCCAGCGCTGACGGATTTACTTGTCATGGTGCTGTCTCATTACCCGGTCATCATGCCAGCCAAAGGGCGAGGCGCAAGCAAGAGCAGGGGACTGCAATTGCACGTTGACCGCAATGGAGAGAAGGCCAAGGGGTCAGGGAGGGTGTATGAGGTGCGGCTTGAGCGGTCAGCGTTATAATCCTCCCCCTCACCCTCCTGACGAGACACTCCTGTGACTTGGACTGAGGTGATGATTGCGCAGACGAGTTAATGCTTAGATAAAGGGGAGTGAGCGCCTGACCGAATATAGCCCTGCTGGATTGGACACCCGTCCAATGCACTTTTCGAACCCGACCCCTGTTTGTGCTCGGTCAGCGGAGCAGAGCGAGTTCAGTGGCCGCTGGTTTCTCCGAGCGAAAAAAGCTGACTGTTGTTATAACATCTGCGTGTGCTGCTTACTCTGTCGATCGTACATACCGCAGCAGCTGTACGTACATCATGGAAAGATGTTGCTCACACCGTACATGTCAAACTGAAAACTGGCTGCACTCTTTCGTGAGAGTGTGTGTGTGTGTGTGTGTGTGTGTGTGCGTGTATGTGTGTGTGTGTGTGTGATATGAATCACCACATAAACACACAAAACAGGGATGATCTCACCGTCTCACATGTACGTGCACAGGCAATGCTTTTATATATACAAACGTTATCAGGCGCATGGAAAAAACACTACTCCAAAAATGCTGATAGTTGCACTTGTATTGCCAAAACGCTGTGGTGGTGGTGGGATCTTGCAAAACCATTTCACAACACAGGCTCCCTGTTTGCTTGGTCAGATCGGAGAGTCCTGTGTTAGCAATCCGACTTTCTAAAGACTTGAAAATTCAGCATGGGACTTACTGTAATATTCGATGTTGCTTCATATTTTGTACCTGTTTCTCTTTGGGAGGGAAGGGGTGAAAGGATATTAGTGGAGATGTGCACGGAGAGAGCATACATAGAATGAAATAAGGCAAGAGAATGGAGCTAGGAGGAAAAACAATGATACATTTTTATACATGTATCACCGCACTGGTTTCAAAAAATGTCATTAAAAAAATAATAATTGTATTCATGTTTGAAATCAAGGTGGTGAAATGTATAGTGCTACAGGGAGCCTATTTATGTATGCATTTATTTTGATAAACTGTATTAATCCTGCAAGGGAAATTCGGATTCTGCATTTAACCCATCCAAACTGAACACTCAGACACTCAGAGCTGTGGGAGCAGTTAGGGTTAGGTGCCTTGCTCAAGGGCGTTTCAGCCATGAAGGTGGAGGAATGGAAGGTGAAGCTCACCTTCCCTGCCGCCACACTTTTTTTCCCCCTGTTGGTTCGGCAATCGAACCATCGACCTTTAGGTCCCAAACCCACTTCTTACTGGTTACCCGCTCCTTACAGCCATTCCATGTGGTAAGAGCGAATTATTATTTGTTATCTTTTTTCAAAATAAAAACGAACAAACTTTCTTTGAATTGGTTCAAGGTTTAATTCATTCATTCATTTTTTTGAACCGTTTAATCCTAATTAGGATCGCGAGGAGACTGGTGCCCATCTCAGCCAACACTGGGTGAGGGCAGAGTACACCCTGGACAGCTCGCCAGGCCATCGCAGGGCAGAAACATGCAGACGGCTATGCAGCTACTCTTGACGAAAGTCAGCAATGGTTCTTTTACATTCCTCTCACCACAGACAGTGAGAGACAGCATTTGATAACCCAGTTAGCGGCACTGGGGGGACAGCAGTGACAACCGTTGACAGTAGGGCTTGAACCCCCGACCTTAGGATCGGAAATCCACCACGCATGGTTTTATTGTGGTGTCAAATCAGGAGATTTGTGGAATTGCGATACTTACAGAATGACAATACAAATCGAATCAGCACTAAAGTATTGAGACTGACATCGTATCGGATGGTCCTTGGTGATTCCCATCCTGATTGTAAGAGCTCTTCGGCCACTCTGAATCTGAAACCAAAATCAGTAACGTTGCACGTCTGAGAATTTGTCCTGAACGCATAACACACTGACGAGCCTCCATAACGATTCACACTCCTTTGTTTTTTTTGAATAGAAATGAAGAGATAACTAGTCCAGGAAGTAAAAGTGGACCACAGGAGTAGTATCAGGTTCATTCTGAATCTGATTTCCTCAAGACAAATGGAGGAAGAACAGACAATGGAGGCTCCAAATACATGTGATGACCTTGATGTGCACATTTAGCTCGCTTTAATACGATTGTGTTTGCACATTCACATCTTGTTAGCTGGGAAAAAAAATAAATAAATAAATAATAAGCCATCCAGACTTCACAGAGGCTCCAGATAAATGTGGCTGATATACCACCGAGCCACTGACAACCAGACCTGAACGTGAACCATATGCTTGCATAGCTCGTGTCTGAAAATGCTGCCCTGAGCCATTTCAAGCCAGGCTTGTTTAAAATAGCCATCTCTCCCACCAGCATGACGGCTCGGCAAACGAAAAAAAACCCCCACGGTATCAAAAGTCCGCGTGGACGAAAAGAGCTGCGATGCGTGCTCATAACTCGTGGTGTCAAAGCACTTTGACGACAGGGTAGCTGCTTTCATCTCTGACCAAAAAGTACTTAGCACAGCCAAGTGGGTCAGCAGCAACAACACGAGAGAAAGCCAGAGGTCACATCCCACCCACTCGTTTTTTTTTTTTTTTGCTTTTCAGGCCGCAGAAAGAAGTAGCTCTTGATGAGGGTTGCTGCTTGCTTTCTTTTTCCTCTTTCTCTTTTGCTTAGCTGGAAACCAGGGCTCAGCGAGTGACAGGAATGTCTAAGGGTTGGGTAGGCTGCCTGCTTGCCCTCTTTGATCCGGTTCGGACAGTGCTTGATCATCTCAACACATAACTGCTATGTGTTCTTCAGGTCCATGGTATAGCTTGAGCACCACATGGTCCTTGCCAACAGAACGCACCAGCACTGGGTATCTGTCTGATTCCAGGACTCGTAGCTTGTAGGCGAGATGTTTCTGTATTGGTAAAGATCCAGGCTGAGGTGTTTCTCCTGCCTCGGGCTTGCTCTGCCAGACATTGGGCATGCCAAGCCTTCTGGCAGCTGTACAAACATGAGGCTTGGTGATCAGACCTCATATGATGTGGGTTGCTGGGAAAAGCAAAACAAATGACGAGGCCTTGGCTCATTTTTCGCAGGCCTCTGAATGTTTTACGAGGCACAATGAAAGTGTGCGTGTTAATGGGAGGTGTAAAGCAGTGTCTGCCAGAGCAGCCAAGTTCCCTCACACAGGATTCTTCCTGTAAGCAAAACCTGTTGGATTTGTTGATATAAAGCTGGATTTCTACTACAGTACTTGTTACATTTAGGGAGTAAAACTACCGCCAAGTGCCATTTCCTTTTTTTTTGTTGTTGTCCCCTGCTGCCTAAGGATTTGACGAAACCGTCTTGCACAGCGTTATAGTTGCTTTTGCTGTTGGCAAAACCGTCCCTGTCGGTTGAAGCGGCGCCAGTTAACAGCCATCCCTTTCAGAGCGCCTGTCTTGTGACCTCACATATTTATTGTTCTCTTTACCATGTCACCATCAAAGAAAGATAGGAAGCGTTTACTTTAAGGAGCAACCGCGTGCTAAATAGTAAGCATGTGTGAGAGTAGCCCTTGCCGACAGACATTACGATCAGTGACCGTTTTAAGACGCCTTAGCCTCCGTCGCCGCATTTTCAGATCAGGTTAGAAGTTGAGGTTGTAGTAAACGTGACCTGTTTACAGGCTTCCAAACAGCCAACTCGGGTTACATAGCTCCGCACAAGACTAAAACAAAAACAAAAGAAACAGCATGTCCCCGAGCGGGGAAGAACAAACAGACCAGAAGCCCCTTTTTATTTTTTTCTTTTCTCAACTTTTTACAACATCTCATTTCTACTCATGATCTGTCTTGCTTTTCCCCCATTCATCTTTCTTCTCCTTCTGTGGCCCACATGCTCTTCTATGTTTGCCGCGTCTCCCCGGCTCCTGATGTGGTGCCTGTCTGCTGCTTCGTCTTCTCATCCGAGCCGCCTCTAAGAGGCTAATTACCGAGTCAGAGTCTCAGGGGGCAATGTTCAAACCCACCCCCCGCCCCGCACCCCCAATGCCTAGTCGCTGGGGTTTGTGGAGCTCTCAGAGACCCACTGGTGAGTTCCAGACTTTTTCTCCTGGTGGCAGACAGCTCTAGAGGTGAATAAGACAGCCAGCAGTCTCTTTCTCAGTGCATCATCCTCCAGCTTTGACGTTATGGGCCTTAGTCAATGATGGTACGATCTGAAATTCTAGCTGTGTATCGAAGAACATTGCCTGCGATTGGACTTTCCGTGCAGGTGTTTGGCTATAGTTAGAGGATTTGTGGTTCGGCTTGTTCAGACGTCTGCAATGTGACTGGAGACACATGTTCTCGCCATTGCAGCTGGGCTTCCTTTATCTCATCGTCTACATAGCTTCTTTGACAGTGAATGGGGAGGTCTCACATCCAAGTACAGCTAGCTGCAATCCACATAGGCATCTGGATTGGCTCCCAGATGTGCCTCGTAATGAGATCTCGCCTCTGACACATTCAGTTATCTTTGTGGCATCCAGAAACCGTCTCTTTTCTCATAAAGCACCCAAGTACAGTTGGTTATTTGTAGCCAGCACTATTAGAAAATGGAGATTGTTTGCAAATATGTATATACATGTGTTGTGTTCAGAGTAGACCATGTTCCAGGGAGATGTATGCATACGCCCAGCATTCTAAGTAAAGGCACTTGGTTCTTGGGCGTCCACATGATGTTCAGGTTGTTGCTTAAATCACATTCTTGTCAAGTCATGCACTGATGATTGTAAAAGAAACCCACCGAAACAGATGTCATCTCCAGGAAGCTAATTATGTCACATAGGATTTCATTTTCATGCAAGCTAGCGTGAGGCTTGCAATTTTGGCAGCCTTCGTCAAATCAAGACCAGCACCGTGGTACTTCCTATAAATGATATGTTCTTAACTCCAACGCCCAACATAGTATTTCACTCCGAAAGCCAAGAACACGCACGCAGCGAGACACGAATGCAAAGCCCTCCACATTAGCGATAGTAAAACAAGGCAAGAATGCATGGCATGCTACATGAAAACACTGCGGTCTGCAGGGAATTCGTTTTACTTCGTATGCGTCTGCTGGACCTCGGCTGGCCTCACAGCACGCAGAAACCATTAGCCACCCCATCGCTAATTACACACACAGCTTTTTTTTTTCTTCCCGATTCAAAGGGTCGGGTTCTGCAAAAGCTGCTCAGCCAAAATAATCTCCCGTTTAAGCAGTGATGCATTTGTTCGGTGTCTTGCAGCAATCGGTGCACGTAATGGAGGTTTCTGTTTAAGTCTGGGAGGAAAGATGTTGCCAGTAAACTGTTTGCAATACTCTGTGTACTCTGTGTGTGTTTGTTTCCAAGGTCTAAATAGTGCAGGGCTCCTGAGCCGATCCGAGCCGAGCCGAGCCGTGCCGGAAGCGCGGACGACGATTTTTGTGGTGTAGGTTCATGCATTTGCAAAGTATGCAGCACTGTCGTGTTTCTGCAAGGCGTACTATCGGGCACACCTTACTATAAAGCCGGGAGATGGCGGTTATCACACGCAAGGCAAATTTTGCTGATAAAAGCTGTTGACGCTTGTACCCACCTTAAAAAAAAAATCCAGATATAGAGCTTATCTTGACATTTTAATTACTGAAACAGCTCATTTCTGGCGGTGATATCAGAACTAGCTGAGAACGATAATGAGTAGCAGTGAAAGCAAAAGTAGAACGAACAGGAATCGAGAGGTAACGTTTAGCCCCCGAACTGTTCAACACTCTTGGTTCATGAATAATGTGTGGTTTTGGTGCAGCTAGCTTCTAAGAATAGCCACAGTGTTCCGGGCTGGGAGAGCCCCCCTGCTTGTATCCTGGCCAGCCTTGGCATTGGTTCTGGGATCTGCTGCTATTCCTGGTTCAGGCATCCCTTCCATTCAGATGGAAATCAAAATAGTAGGTTAAACGAGCAGCTCTCTGAACAAGAACCCTGTTACTGCTTTCTAACTGCCCTGCTCAACCCCCCCGCCCCAAGTCCAGCTGGGTGACCCCTTCTTGTTCCTGACCAGGTTTTATAGCCATCTCCTAACTGAGAAACTGAAAGATAAAGATCTTGTAACGAAATGGGTCTGATAGTGATAGCACCGTCACGTCCGGACGCCAGCCAAGGGAGGGGCAGCTTTTAAGCCTGAACTCAGACCCCTGCAGAGACTAAAAGGCAGTGCACATTTCCCGCTTGCTATTTATTTATTTATTTATTTGTTTATTTTTCATAGTCTATGCTTGCGTGAATGCTTTATGCACATGGAAATTGTATTCCTTCTCTGGTCGTCTGACCTCTCCTGGCGCACACAAGGTCACAGGACCCAGAGCTTTTCATATGCAGAGCGCAATCCACCTACGCAATCATGCAAAAAAAAGGGGGGCAGGGGGCGAGGGGGGGGGGTCTAAAACAGGAAGTGGTACAATATGCTAATCTGACATATAGACAGAAATAAATCGGACCCAGCATGCATTCAGGCACTTAATCGTCCTTAGTTTTGAAAAGCCCACATGAGACAGTGACTTTTTTATTGCACGCCCACTCGTGGTCTCTCACGCGCCATAAGAAGGACTCTCTCTCTCTCTCTATCTCTCTCTCGCTCTCTCTCGCTCTCTCTCTCTCTCGCTCTCTCACTCTCTCTCTCGCTCTCTCTCTCCCTCCCTCCCTCTCTCTCTCT
>JAQNCB010000004.1:18732488-18745553 GCA_030068295.1 Euristhmus nudiceps | reverse complement strand
ATTTTTGACTTACCCTGCAGGGTCAGGTTCAGTCTGTCCAAGTGGCACAGCATGTCGACCAAAAAAGCCAGATCCATTGTCCACTTAAGGTCTGAGAGCTCAGGATAGTGCTTCGAGATAATCCTTCTAACCCATGAGCATTTTCAATAAACTTTCCCACTCTTTTAAAAACGTCTTGTGTTCATCTTCATATTTTCGTTTTGCTGTACATTTGTTTCCTGCCATTTTGACAGAGAATTTGGTAGGCATACACACTACTCAACGAGTTTCCCTCCAAGTCATTTGCGTCAACGTTCATGAACGTGATATGCACGTACTGAACGTAATGAAAGTAAGAGCCGGACGTAACCGGGGTTCATACTGTACTACATCCATAAATACTATTACCGTATCTCATAAAACACCCCTCAATCAATTATTATAAACATCACATTGTAAAATAATATCAACATTAATTTCAAATAAATTGAATTCAAGCAAAATAATTTCATATAAATTAATTTTAATCAAATGGTGAAGGAGAAGGAGGAGGAGGAGTCACATGAGGGCTTGTCAACATCCCTTTCAGTATAGCAGTTTCTCCATTTCTTCAATCAGCTTTCCACGTTTCTTACTTATCACCGTTGACGGCATCACCACTGAACCTTTTACATTCTCTAAGATGTGATCTTTCTGCTTATAAATGGTTCCGATGGTCTGCGGAGCCATTTGGAAGAAACGTGCAATGTTCACATGTTTTTCACCAGCATCAATTTTTTTGATAATAGCCATCTTCGTTTCAAACGAGATGCCTTTCCTTTCCTTTTCTGATGACCACTATCACTAGTAGGCTTACGCTTCTGATCAACCATATCTGCGTACTGTACGCAAAACAGTGTAAACACGAAGATAACAGAGACGACCTCTTAACGCGCGTTGTACTGGGAAGAAGCAGGCACGTTCAGTCTGTCGTTTGTAACCAATGAACGCAGTGTCATGTAAAAAATGGACGCAGCGTCTTGAGGAAGCCGCATATGAACGTCTCGTACTACGGAGAGCGCGCTAAAAACCATAAGGCAAATGAATGTAAGTTGGGGAGCGTCTGTATATCTTTTTTTAACCGTATAAAAGCAAAAGATTTCCTTTTGGTTGCTGAGGTTAATGTAAAGGTTAATGCAAACTTAACAGGCGGACGCAAAGTGTGATGGTTAAGCGAAGACGAAACCACCCTGTGCACTTTCTGTGGTTTTAGTTTTGGTTGTTGTATATTAATGCTCCAATAACAATCTGTCACATAACAGGTTCACCGAGCTTCCGTGTTTATTACCCAGTGAGCATAGCCTCTGCACGGCGTCCAAATATATTCGCTTGAATGCACAGAGTACAGATACGAAGGCAATGAAATGCAGTTAGCATCTAATAAGGAACACGGTTAGCAATGTAGCAGTGAAGAAACTAGCGAGGTAAGTTAGCATTAAGGTGTGGTGTCGGCATGCTGGTAAATAACTACAGGTCTGAACAACACGCAGAATCACTGTGTGTGTGTGTGTGTGTGTGTTTCAGGGGTGAGATCGACCCCGTCGTCAACGAAAACAATTTAGCAGACAGGCTTTCAACTGCTAGCCTGTTTGTCGAAATTTTGAGTAAATTATTTAGCAATCTTTGAAGACCATTGATGATTCTCATGTTTCATGTCCTCGAAAATAGCCATACCTCACATTTTTTTTATGTTGTAAATTCTACAAGAAACAAAGCATTTCCTTGTTGTTACTGAATTTAGCTTAGGGTTAGCTTTTAATGTAGCATCAATTAGTTACAGTACTAATTCCATCAGGGCAGTGGTGGCCCGGTGTTGAGGTGCTGGATTGCTGATCCCAGGGTAGGGGGTTCAAGCCCCACTGTCAGCAGTTGTCCCTGCTGTCCCCCCAGTGCCGCTAACTGGGTTATCAAAGGCCAGCCGTGTCTCTCACTGTCTGTGGTGAGAGGGATGTACAAGAACCATTGCTGACTTTCGTCAAGAGTAGCTGCATCGCCGTCAGCGTGTTTCTGCCCTGTGATGGCCTGGGGAGCTGTCCAGGGTACACTCTGCCCTCACCCAGAGTTGGCTGAGATAGGCTCCAGCCTCCCCTTGACCCTAATTAAGATTAAGCGGTTCGGAAAATGAATGAATGAATAATTCCATCAGTGTGAGGGCGCCAAATGTGTTATAAGTCTGTGCTCTTGTGTATTTTTTGCTTTGTTATCGTCCAATTTTAAATGGTTGAAAAATGCATCACGCAATAGTCCCATGAGTTCCTGTTTCCAAAGAAAAGGTCTCAAGGGGATTTCTTGCCTGGAAAGCGTGCAGTAGCGAAAAAGGGTGAGAGTGACGGGAACAACGCGGCCAGGCAAAAGTTCCACTTTATCAATAAAGAAATAAAGATTAACTCTATCACTAAAATGGCTCCGCCTTTGGTTTCTTGGTGGTCCTCTTGGAAGTCCTTCTATTTTTCTATGGAGATATTTTGGCTAAGACGAATCCAAGAAACCCAGCGAATATAAATACAGGTCATGTGTCGCATGGCATCCTGTTCTTCTACTGTGTTGCTCATGTATCTTGAAATGGGAATGGATAAAGTGGCAGAACGGTGAGTGGAGTGGGTGTCGTCTGGCTAGGATCCACTCAGGATCACATCCTGGGCTGTTCCCACACTGCAAGAGACGGAGGAGCTCCGAGTTCTGTAGGGTTGGGAGATAGGGATGGGGGATGGGGGTGGGAAAGGCAGGGCTCTGATGTTCTCACATTCAGTTGGGGCTAACTGTACGCAGACCAGATGTGCTTCTAAAGAAGATGAACGCCACTGCAGTCAAGCCCAGATTGCTCAAGTGTGGAGAGAGTCGGGTGCAAGGACTAGCAATGAATGCTAGTTTTTAAAGTTAGCATGTTGGCATTGCTCCATCTGTATCAGTTTTGTATTTTAATTAGCTATATTTATGCATACAGTGATACCTCGCTATATCACGCTTCAGGTTCTGCGGCTTCAGTGCATCGCTGATTTTTAAAAATATTCCTCGAAAAAAAAAAAAAATATATATATATATATATAGTTCAGGAAAATGCTACGAGGGGTCGATACGATACGTCTCGACTAATCAGCTTGCGAGATTTCAGAGGCTGCGTCCCAAACTGCGTCCGTAGTCACCTTGCGGACTTTCCCTTAAATCTTTCACAATTAAATAGTGAAATAGTTAAGGGAAAGGGAGCAAGTTCATTACCGACTCCGGTTTGGGACTCGGCGCTGAAATAACAACATTAGTAACAGAAAAGGCGGAAGTCAAGGCATTTTTTACACTTTATTTACATCTATGTACAATTACACGTCTGTATTTTATATTATTTATATTTTATTTACATCTTATGCATTGTTTTTGAAATTTTATTTGTTATAAGAATTTATAGCATTGAATATGTATTTATTTATATTATATACACATGTACATGTATGTATATGTCAGTCAAGGGGGTCGATCTTACTTTGCGGAGATTCGGTCTTTGCGGGGGTTCTCGACCCCCCATTAACCACAAAAAGTGAGGGATCCCTGTATTTAGATTTAAGCCTGAAATGGGTTTGGCCTACACTGCTTCTTTTCTTTACGCATGCCTGTAATATTTCATTTACTTTTCTAAATGTTTCCTTTTTTTAATTTTATCCTTTATCATATACTTTATTAGGGTCACAGAGAGGCTAAAGTCTATCCCAGCTGAGTCCGGGTGAAGGTAGGGTACACCATGAACAGCTCTCCATACCATCGCCAACACAGAAACACAACCATTTGCACTCACATTCATATCGAGGGGCAACTGTGAATATCCAATTTGCCTGTATGCATGTCCTTGGACTGGGGAAGGAAACCAGTGTACCCAGGGGAAACGAATACAAGCACAGGGAGAACACTTGAACTCCACATAGAAATTCCACCTGCGGGAACAAGGCTCGTACCCAGGACAGTCTTGCTATACGTCAGAATGCTGAACACCCCTGCCTACGATATTTTCTGACGTATTTCATTGGATGTGGTTTCCAAAATATTCGCAAACTAGTAACAAAGGGTTAAGATTACAAAGCACTCCGATCACCAGTGTTACGTTTACGTTGGACAACTAACTTGGAACATGCGTCACAAAACACTTGTGTCTCTTTTGTTGTTCTTGTTTGTTGTTTTGTTGTTTTTTGATGTTCTCTGGTACACACCTTAACCCTAGAACGGTTACCAGGGTGGAATTCACCCGGTGTAATTAAGGTGGTTGTGTAACTCATACGTCTGGCAGCGTGAGTATAAGTATGTAATAACTATGTCATAAGTGTGTTATTACATATAATTTAATTTAGGGTAAAATTCTCTCGGGTTTACCTTCCACGTTAGCAAATTAGAGGGGAACCTTTCTAGGGTTAGGTCTCAACCACATGGCTTGGAGAAATCTTAACCCTAGAATGGTTACCCTCTAATTTGCTAACGTGGAAGGTAAACCCGAGAGAATTTTACCCTACATTAATTAATATGTAATAACATACTAATGACATACTTATAACATACTTATAACATACTTATAGTCACGCTACCAGACATATGAGTTACACAACCACCTGAATTACACCGGGTGAATTCCACCCTGGTAACCATTTTAGGGTTAAGGCAAGAATCTTGACGAGAACATCACTTAATACCAATGAAAAGATCTTTCTGCATGGACAGTCCATTAGACTTGACAATGAAATCTTGAAATAACAAAACGTTTACTCCTACTAGGGTTGTGCAGAGCCCGGGGCGTCTCAGCTAACATTGGGCAAAGACAGAGTACACCCTTAACAGCTCTCGCCAGGCCGTTGCAGGGACAACATACATGTACATATGCACACACATTTGCCCTTTTACTCACACCCTGGCCAATTCGGAGCGGTCAGTTAGCCAAATGATGGAGGAAACTGGTTCCAAGGTGGATATAGATTTATAAATCTCAGATTTCATGTCTTGCAAATCTCCAGTAGGAGATGCGATAGAGGGCGGCACGGTGGCGTAGTGGTTAGCACGTCCGCCTCACAGCAAGAAGGCCTGGGTTCGAGTTCCAGCTTGGGCGTTTCTCTGCAGAGTCTGCATGTTCACCTCATGCCTGCATGGGTTTCCTCCGGGTACTCCGGTTTCCTCCTACAGTCCCAAAAAATGCACAGTAGGCTAACTAGCTGTTCCAAATCTCCCTTAGGTGTGAGAGTGAGTGTGAATGGTTGTATGAGTGTTCGCCATGCAATGTCTTGGCAAGTTGTCCAGGGTGTACCCTGCCCTCGCCAAGAGTCGGCTGAGATAGGTGCCATCCTCCCTGCGATCCTAAATAGGTTTACGCGGTTCAGAAAATGAATGAATGGATGATCAGTGGAGGACATAATATCTGTAAGTTTAAAATACTGAATTTGTGTTTGGTTACATTCCAAACCTCTCGCTAGGAACCACCAAAAAAAAAAATAAAACCCTTCCAGAATATTCTTTAAAAAGATAAACTTCTTAAAGGATAAGAAGAGCTCACACTGTACCATAGCGATAAGGAAACAATAGGGTACCATAATTTAAAGTTCAGCCTCTTATTGTGTATTTAATCCCATTGAAGTTGAGCAAAAACAAACACGTTTGTATTTTTACCTTCGGTTATCGTGTATCTACGGGTTAAACCAAGACAGCTTGATTTAAAATAGAAGATTAAAAAAAAAAAAAAGTCAATCTGCAGACTTGCAAACCACATTTCATAGTGCTGCATTCAAACACCTATGCTTCTGCTGCAGATTGAATGAATGCAAGAAGAGTGGGCGGCAGTGCACAAGATAAGACAAGAGAAGTGGGGGGCGAGAGAGAGAGAGAGAGAGAGAGAGAGGAAAATATGATTGCTTAAACGTCAGTGACCTTGCAGACATAAACAGTTTAGCTGAAGGCTGTGACCCGAGTCCTCTTGCGCGCCGTTCTCCTCGGACCCGAAGCCGAAGTAAGGTGATGTGCTGATGCGTGTTTACTTCGCCACCTTCCCATTTAGCAGCGATAGCACTTTCACAATCTCCGCATGCAAAGTGGAACATTGACAGGAAACCACCTTTATCAGGAGAACAGAGATGAAGCAGAGAAGACAACATTTTTTTTTTCTTTTTAAATAAAATCTTTTTTGACACACACGTTCTGGATGCAGACGACACCGTACGCATACGCTTGTGTTACTTGGATGCAGCTGCAACACCGACTGATTGTCGGTCTTTTTTGACTGTATGAGTTTTGTTTCTCTGCAAAGGCATTTAGTAAGATTTAAATAGATCTCCGAATAAACTTCCTGTCAGAACAGAGAAAACACTGTGACGCATCATTGTGATCCTATAGTGATTTTTTCCTCATAATCCATTTATTACATCCCCTTAAAAAACGTTTTCTAACCTTCTCAGATCTGAGAGGCATTACATAATAACATCCCCCATAATAATGTCTCTTAGCCCCATTAATAATAAACACATAGGCACTTATTGTCATCATGATGCAACTTACAAATTTCATAATTTTTATTCATTTATCATTCATTCATTTTCGGAGCTGTTTAATCCTGATTAGGGTCACGGGGAGGCTGGAGCCCATCTGAGCCGACTCCGGGCGAGGGCAGGGTGCACCCTGGAGAGCTCGCCAGGCCGTCACAGGGCCAACACTCACACAAGCATTCACACCTTGGGGTGAATGTGGAACAGCCAATCAGCCTACTGTGCATGTTTTTGGACAGTCGGAGGAAACCGGAGTACCCGGAGGAAACCCACACAAGCACGGGGAGACCATGGAAGCTCCACACAGAAACACCCAGGCTGGGAATCGAACCCAGGCCTTCTTGCTGTGAGGCGGACGTGCTAACCACTACACCACCGTGCCACCTGAACAAGTATTCTACCTCCTATTGAATATATATAACATCCATTCAAATTGCACTTTTGGATAGCATAGGTATTTATCCCTATCGGCATTGGCAGAACAGTGGATTGATTCTTAGCCCTCTTCCCTCACAGCAACAAGGTTCAAGGTTGGAATTCCTTTCAAGGGCCTTTCTGTGTGGAATCTGGGTACTCTGGTTTCCTCCCACAGACCAAAGGCTTGCACTTTAGCTCAACTACCTCCTCTAAATTGCCCAGAGGTGAGAAACTGAACATAAATGCTTGTTTGTTGTTGGTGTTCACCCTGCAGTAGACTGGCGACCTGTTCTCGGTGTTCAAGTTTACAATCACAATAACGAGGCTGCATGATCAGAGGATTAATTTTGCGCACATGCGATAACTTTGCAGTGCAACACAGATCCGTAGACAGTAGAAATGTTCAAGATCAAGACATACACATTACAAAGAAATAAAATGAAGGCAATGATTACTTTACTCATACTATAGCACCTGATGTACTATTCATTCCTGTGTACAGGAGTAAGCAAATCGTTTCAGAAAGACATCGTGGCCGCTTCTGTTTTATTCCAAGAGATAAAACTGTATAACATCACTTAATGAACAGATAAAGTCTGTTGGGATTTTAGACCCAAGCCTACTGGCTCACTATGGCCGAAGCTTATCCCGAATTCTGGAGCGTGAATGAACTGTAGTCTATCGCAGGTATTTTTTACTGGTACCCATTTATAATGCTAGGTGGACAGAAGTGGTTAAGACCTAGCCCAGGGGTGGAATGGGCCCCTTTTTTGTGTAGATTCATGACCCATGGTCCCAATCAAGTCCATTTAAGTAACACAACACAATGTGGGAATCTGAGAAGGGCAAATACTTTTGCAGGTCGGTATATCTTTAAGGAAACAGATTCTAGTCCAGTTTTCATCAAACAATAAGTCTAGCTGATTTATAATGAACTGGCCAAGACTGGTGGCTAAAAAACAACACCACAGCTAAAATCATCAGTGCAGCATTTCTCAGAAATCACTTAATGCTTGTGCATGACGTGTTAGAAACATCTGATAAAGTGGTACCCAAGTGATCTACACAAGTACAATTAGAACAACTTACACTGTCTTATACATTTTTGACTTGAAAGTAAACCATTGTATTTCTTGAACATTGCAAGAATCACGGCATAAAACGTTTATTGTAGGCAATAGGAATAAATGTGTCAGGCATTACTGGCCCAGTTGTGGTTGAACCGTCAGAGCCCCACACATCCAACAGCAATGCAACGGTATGCAGTGCCAACATCTGGCACACATCAGGCATTATGAGTACGCAGGTGCAGAATGAAGAAGGTTTAATAAAATAGGGATTTAAATCATCCTGGAACTTGTACATGGTAAGAAAAGACTGGTGTATTATTCAGAACCTTCTTTAGAACAAACCACTTGTGTGTGTAATAGTCCGATGATACAGTATATAACGTGATATTAGCAATAACACGGAAATCATTTTCGAACCAGTAGTTTTTAACCAGCCATGAAATAAATGGCACACTATAAAGTAAGCCAGCCATGATCACAAAATAAACCACTTGGAGGTGATTAAAGACCTCACGGCACGGTGCTGATGCTGATCTCTTCGGGTTAGAGGCAGAATGTGGCGTCTAAAATCGGTCCTTATTGCACATGATGCTCTACAATATAAGGGATGTATTACCTTCAGGTTGTATATATTCATTCATGCGTCATCGTAATTAGGGCCGCCGGGAGGCTGGTGCCCATCTCAGCCGACTCTGGGTAAGGGCAGGTTACACCCTGGACAGCTGGCCAGGCCATCACAGGGCCAACACTTACACAAACATTCACGCTCACATCTGAGGTCGATTTGGAACAGCCAATCAGCCTACTGTGCATGCTTTTGGACTGGGAGGAAACCGGAGTACCCAGAGGAAACCCATGCAAGCGCTGGAAGAACATGCAAACTCCACACAGAAACACCCAGGCTGGGAATCGATCCCAGGACCTTCTTTTGCTGTGAGGTGGACGTGCTAACATGCTCAATCATGATTGGTTGGACTAAACTTTTAATTTAAGTGTTATTTTATTTAATTTCAGAAAATACTGTTTCTACTTGTCCATCGAGGGGATTGATAATGGACCCTGCACCAAAGAACTGGTTCCTGTATGTAAATTAGATGTGTATAGTTTCACATGTTCACACTTACACATTAGCCTATTAGCCTGTCTGTCCTATATGGAATGTCCTGTTAAAATAAGTAATTATGGCTACAGTGTAGTCTCATCTTCACCATGTTGTGGCCTGGTGGTAAGGCACCAAGGTCAGGGTTCAAGCCCCACTAACACCAGGATGTCCCTGCTGTCCCCCCAAGTGCCACTAACTGGGTTACCAAACGCCGGCCGTGTCTCTCACTGTCTGTGGTGAGAGGGATGTAAAAGAACCATTGCTGACTTTCATCAAGAGTAGCTGGATAACCGTCAGCGTGTTTCTGCCCTGCGGTGGCCTGGCGAGCTGTTCAGGGTGTACTCTGCCATCGTCCAGAGTTGGCTTAGATGGGCGCCAGCCTCCCTGCGACCCTTATTAGGATGAAGCAGTTCAGAAATGAATGAATGTATACGATACAAAACAAGAAAAAGTTGACTTTGACATTGACCTTGACTTTTCCAGAACAGAAGCTAAAGCACAGGAAAGCCCAACATACAGTCAATGGTTGAAATAGTGCATGTGTGCGGTAAATGTGTACAGTGGTTGATATGGTGAATTTTCCTCTAAAGACTTGATTTTAATAAGGTTTAATGTTTGGATTCAATGTAATGAGTCACCAGTGTCAGAACACTCTAGCAGTCAGAGGAAAAGCTGTAATTTTTAGCTTTTTTCATTCATTTTCTGAACCGCTTATTCCGAATTAGAGTCACCGGGAGGCTGGTGCCCATCTCAGCCGACTCTGAGCGAGAGCTGGGTACACCCTGGACAGCTCGCCAGACCATCGCAGGGCTGACACTCACACAACCATTCACGCACACACCTAAGGGAGATTTGGAACAGCCAATCAGCCTACTGCGCATGTTTTTAGCTTTTCAACTTTAAAAAAAGTCTTTAGCATGGAGGAGTTTGTGTATTATTCATCCAACTATTTATTAATCCATCCATCCATACTTCCATCGATCCATCCATCCATCCATCCATCCTTCCACCAATTCATCCATCCATCAATCCATCCATCCATCCTTCCACCAATTCAGCCATCCATCTATCCATCCTTCCACCAATTCATCAATCCATCAATCCATCCATCCATCCATCCTTCCACCAATTCATCCTTCCATCCATCCATCCATCCTTCCACTAATTCTTCCATCCACCAATCAATCCATCCATCCATCCTTCCACCAATTCATCAATCCATCAATCCACCCATCCATCCATCCTTCCACTAATTCATCCATCCACCAATCCATCCATCCATCCATCCATCCATCCTTCCACCAATTCATCCATCCATCAATCTGCCCATCCATCCATCCTTCCACCAATTCATCAATCCATCAATCCATCCATCCATCCATCCATCCATCCATCCTTCCAGCAATTCATCCATCCATCCTTCCAGTGATTCATCCATCCATCCATTCATCCATCCATCCTTCCACCAATTCATCCATCCATCAATCAATCCATCCATCCATCAACCAATTCATCCATCCATCAATCCATCCATCCATCCATCCATCCTTCCACCGCTTCATCCATCCATCCATTGTGGACAGCACTTTTCCAACAGGGCCACAGTGGAAGCTGATGCCAATCCCGGTTGACTTTGGGTGAGAGTTGGGATACGCCCTGAAAGAGCCGGCAGTTTACTGCAGGGCTTTTTACATTTGATGCAAGAGAGAAAAGAAGGAACTACTTCTTTATAGAGTTTTTTTTTTGAGCAAACACTAAGTGATAAGAGGAACTGCTCATTTTGTTGACCTGTCCTGTCACAACAATGTGATGATAAGTGTTTAAGGAGTATGACGCGCTTCACATCTACAGAGATCCAACAAGAACAAGATTGCGACTTACTGATAATGCAAAACGGAGTGGAATCACAGAAACTCATCACTTACGAATCGTTGCCTTATTGTGAACTGAACCCGGAATGCATTATAAATACCAGACTGCAGTTTCAAAAAAAAGGGAAAGACTGTGAGGAAAGATGGGTGAAAGAACTGTTCTCTCTCTCTCTCTCTCTCTCTCTCTCTCTCTCTCTCTCTCTCTCTCTCTCTCTCTGTCTGGCTCTCTCTCTCTCTCTCTCTCTCTCTCTCTCTCTCTCTCTCTCTGGAAAATAAGGGCGTATCGAGTTTGGCGAAGACTTTTTACTTGGTACTTTCTGAAGCACGTGTAAATCGTGGTGCTGATTTTCTGGGTGCAAATTGGGCTCTGAATTCAGGCTGGTGGTTTTCCTTTGAAACAACTCAGCTGATGCAAGCGAGGAAAAGGTTTAATAAGGAGCAGAAAGTTATTGAAAAGCCTGCGTGGAATTATTATGATTATTTTATGACTCAGACTGAAATCAGGGTCATATTGAAAGCCGGCTCTTCACAACCAAACAAACTTAATAGAAACGTCTAAACGAGTTAAAAGTTTCCGAGGGGGCGGTGGGTGGGTGGGGATTTGCGCGATGGGGGGGGTGGTGCTTCCGAGCGATTAACCCGATGTCCTTAAACTAATTATCCTTCCCAATAAATGTGTGGCGAGCTGCAGAAACAACTTTCCCACAATACGATTTTGTCACGTTTATAAAGTGCGTGCCTCGATCTGGCGCTCTTCTGTGGTGCGTCTCATCCGCCAGTATATTTATAGCGCCTTAAAACCTGAGAATTAATTCTGTTCTGCGCTGAAGGACTGCTGCAGACGTCCTGAAAGCCGGGATCTGATTACAAATTGCAAAATTGAGCAGGATCATTTCCATTTGCAGCACCTTAAATCAAAACGAGACATTCTCTGCGTCGGGAAAGCCGCACTTAGCTACTCAGGGCTTAAACGTCTTTCCACACATTTGTTTAATAAACCGACTCTTTTACCTCAACACGGGCTTCGCCGGAAGCAATCGCCCGGATAAAAACGGCAATAAAAGGTGTTTCCGGTGTCATTACGGTGAAATATGTGTGTGTGTGATTTGTTTCTCTTTGCAGAAAGTTCCTCAGTACACCCTGATCATCCAGGCCACCGATATGGAAGGGAACCCAATGTATGGCCTGTCCAACACCGCCACGGCCGTTATCAGGGTAGCCGACGTCAACGACAATCCACCGGAATTCACCACCGATGCGGTAAGTCCCACTCGCTTCCCTACATGTGAATGTTTATGCACCAAACTGAATAGAATCCTCTGGAAAAATCTCCAGGGTGCATCGATTCAACGTGAGATTTCCTCGCCGTCGTCACTTTGCCGAAGTCTGTTTGATTCCAGAAGATTTGGGGCGTCTAGAGGTTAATGCCGTGGTAAGCCTCACAGCAAGAAGTCCTGGGCTCACTGGGTGACGTTTGCATGTGAGGGTTTCCTCCAGGTACTCCGGTTTCCTCCCGACAGTCCAATCACATGCACATTGAGGCGAAATGGCGGTTCCGACTTGACCCCAGGTGTGGGTGTGAGTGTGAATGGCTGTGTGCATGTTGCCCTATGATAGTCTGGTCAGATGTTCAGGGTGCACCACACCGTGACTGGTGTCGGTTGAGATAGGCTCCAGTCCCCCACCCCTGTAATGTTAGTAGTAGGATTATGTGGCTCAGCAAATGAGCGAGTGAGTCAGGAAGCTAAACTGGTTAGGCTGGAATGGTGGGGGGCGCAAACTTCTGCACACCATTTTCATAATACGGTCATCTATATATATATCCCTCGCGCGTCAGGTTCTGCGGCTTCAGTGCATTACGGATTTTTTAAAAATATTAATCCAAAAAGAAAAAATAGGGTAAAAGTTCAGGAAAATGGCGCGAGGCGTCGCTACTGATTCAGAGTCGGTTCTCGGGTTGACTCGCTCTGAAGTCTCGAGTCAAATCTCGCAAGCTGATTGGCCGAGACGAATTTCCCAGCATCCCTTCTTGTGGAACGCTTCTGATGTACGGACGTACCGCTGACTCTCGGTGTTGTTTACTACAG
>JAQNCB010000004.1:18566265-18573765 GCA_030068295.1 Euristhmus nudiceps | reverse complement strand
GAACTCCCAGTAACTGATCATTCCCTCCTCTCATCCTATATTACACTCATCCTCTCCACTACTAAGTGGTCACGTCCCATTACATCCTGTAACCTAAAAAACATTGACATGGATACTCTCACTTTCAGTATTGACCGCCTCCTGGACACTCACATCTCATCCAACCCTGATGAACTGGTTCCACATTACAACATTGGACTTCATAATATTCTCAACTCTCTGGCTCCTTTACAAAACAGCTCTGTCTCCTTCTATATCACAGCCCCCTTGTTCACTCCTGACCTTCGGCTCATGAAAGCCAAAGGTTGGCAACTTGAGAGGCTCTACAGAAGAAACAGACTGGCAATACTAAAATCACTGTTCTCTTTACTCAACTATTTTTCTGGCCCCTGAATCCTTTGCCATCCCACCTTTCCTCAAATGCTTTCTGAAAGTTCCTTATGTCATTCTTTGTTAACAAAAATCAGAAGATCCACCAGCGCCTTCTTCACTTAGTTTGCCATCTGAACTTCACTTTACGACTCGCCTATTTTCCACGATCCAGCTCCGCACTCTCCCAGAAATTTCTGACCTCATCAGAAAGTTCAAGTCATCCACCTGTCAGCCTGACCCTACAGTTTTGTTGAAAGCCTGTCTCCTCTCTTTGGTCCCCATCATTTCTTCCATCATCCACTCCTCTCTCGCCACTGTAGCCGTTTCTACATCCTTGAAAACTGCTGTAATCACTCCAGTGTTGAAAAAAACCTGGTCCTGATCCCACCAACCTCAATAACTTCCGTCCAATTTCAAATTTAGCCTTTATCTCCAAAATTCTTGAAAAAAAAAATAGTTGCTACCCAGCTCCTCTTTCATTTATCTCACAATAACCTGTATGAACTGTTCCAGTTCTGTTCCTGCCCCTTTCATAACACAGAAACTGCCCTTACAAAGATCAACAATGACCTCCTCATGGCAGCTGACTCTGGACTCTCTCTGGACTTCTTGCCATCCTCATTCTTCTTGATCTGAGTGTAGACTTTGGTACCATATGTCACACCATCCCCATTAATAGACTATTCTCCATTGATATCACCCACACTCCATTAGACTGGCTCAAATCTTACCTCTCAGGCAATACTCACATTAATAAAATTCAATTCAATTCAGTTTTATTTGTTTCGCACTTTTACAATTGACATAGTCACAAAACAGCTTTACACAGTAAAAGTACAAAAGACTTTATATATTTTTACAACCCCTACACATCCGTAATGAGCAAGCCCTTGGCAACGCTAGCAAGTCCCTCAGTTGACACGAGGAAGAAACCTTGACAGGAACCCAGCCCATAAGGGAAAGCCATTCTCGGTGAAACCATAAAGATACAAATCATATATAAGAAACTTGGGCAACGGTGGCCTGGTGGTAAGGTGCTGGATTGCGGATCCCAGGGTTGGGGGTTCAAGCCCCACTGTCAACAGTTGTCGCTGCTGCCCCCCAGTGCAGCTAACTGGGTTACCAAATGCAGGCCAAGTCTAAAAGAACCATTGCTGGAGGTTGCAAAGCCGTCAGCATGTTCTGTGATGGCCTGGCGAGCTGTCCTCTGTACTCTGTACTCTGCCCTCGCCCGGAGTTGGCTGAGATGGGCTCCAGCCTTCCCCGTGACCCTAACTAGGAATAAGCGGTTTGGAAAATAAATAAATGAATATAAGAAACTTCATTCAAGTAAAGAATGTAGTCCGGTTGTCCTAAATAATTGTTGGAAAAGAGTTTGTATCACCAGCAGTGGAAAGTCAACTCCACAGTCTGTGAGTGCACAGCCAAGTCCATATGGATCTCCATCTGTAGGAGTGAGGGGCTTTCAAGATGAGAACTCCAGCCAGGATCAGCACACCAGGAAAGACCACAGGACTAAGAAAGCAGAAGCATCAGGAAAAACACAGAGAGAGAGAGAGAGAGAGAGAGTGATAGAAAACGAGAGAGAGGTTGTTATATATACTCATAGTAGTGTAATGGAAATTGAAGAATTTATTATTGATAAATGCAAGCAGGGAGTCCGGCCTGACTGGCTATGGCAGCATGGCTAAAAAAGAGAACCAGAAGGAAGGCACCTTGTGCTGTTGGACAGTCAGACACTCCACTGTCAGGAACCTGGGTGAGCATGCAGAGTGAGGGAGCGACAGCATCCCAATATTATAGTTTAACAAAACTCTCTATGCCTGAAGACCCTCTGTTCTGCTCCTTTGCTAAATAAAAGCCTATTAATAAAATGCCTGACTAAACAAGTAAGTTTTCGATTTCGTCTTAAAAACAGCATCACCAATATCACCAAGCACCCTGCACCTTTTGATCGAAGGGTGCGTGTTAGATCATAAATCACAGGAAGTTTGCTAAGATAATCAACCTCAAGATAAGTACATCAAACTCAAATCTGTCACATCCAATCCTTCCTCTGTCACTACAGGTGTGCCCCAGGGCTCTGTCCTGGGGCCCCTTCTCTTCATCAATTACCTCCTTCCCCTTGGCAATAGTTTCTGCAAACACAAAATCAATTTCCACTGCTACTTGGATGACACTGAGCTCTACCTCACCAGGAAGCCCATTTCCACCCCTCCCTGACTGCATTACAGGAATAAAAAAAATCTGGTTCTTACTCAACTTTCCCAAATTAAACAGAGACAAAACTGAGGTTCTCCTCACTGGCACCAAATCTACACCATTTCAAACCGACAGCTTTTCTTTCTCTCATAATTGACAATGTTAAACTTTAAAGCCATTCATAACCTTGCCCTGCACATCTGTCTAAACTCCTTCATTTTCCCACTCCCTTTTGCTCCTTCAGATCTTCCTCCTCTTCACCTGCCTGTCCCCTCCACCCATCTCACCACCATGGGGAGCAGAGCATTCATCCGCTCTACTCTCCAGCTCTGGAACTCATTACCACCTGACCTAAGGAACACCACATCTTTCCCCCACTTTAAATCTGGATTCAAAACTCACCTATTTCAAACTGCTTATTCCACCTGATTTAGAATAGCCCAACTGATTTTATTCTGCTTTTTCATCTTATCTATATTTGTGTATTTTCTGTGCTGTTGTTGCTTTTATCTGTATAGCGACCTTGAGTGCCAAGAAAGGCACCTTTAAATAAAATGTATTATTATTATTATTATTATTATTATTATTATTATTATTATTATTATTATGAATATTATGAATGAATATTTGTGAATTTGTTGACTTTCTGGGACTGTGGTTCCAGCATTGGACGATTCAATAAGCTTCTTTACATGCAAAGCTGTTGTCATTGTCAATGTTATGGAATATATGGATCCATTGCAGCGAGTCCAGGGGGGACAGTGGTGCAAGCAGGTCCTTGGTTCAATTCCAGGGTGAGAACGTTTCTGAGTAGTTTGCCTGTGCTTGCACAGGTTTCCTCTGGGTTCTCCGGTTTAAACAGCTAATTAGATTTTTTTATATACCTCTACCTAGTTAAAAATCCATGCATTTGGATTGCTTGCAGCATCCCTTCCTTGGTCTCGCATCCAAGGAGGGTGCTGAATATTTTCTGGTTTTACTTTGTTTACTGTCATGGCACGGCTGAGGAGCGAAGTGTTCTTTCCTTTTTTTGTCCTCTTGGTCCACTTTTATTTTGAAGTATTGTTGTGTTCCTTTCAGCTTCCTGGTCCGTCCTCCGCTTCCTGTGTCTGGCTCCACTCCTGATGGCTCCCAGCTGCTTCTCATCATTTCTGTATATTTATTTGCTGTGTGTGCCTCTGTTCCCTGTCAGCACGTCTGGTTTGTCCCAAGTCGCTGACTAAGTATAGTATTGCTACTCTGTCGGTTGGTTTTTCTCTCGTGCCTTGCTTAAAATCTCTCCTCACCGCTGGTGAGTTTTTGTTTTGGTTTCCGAACTGTGCTCCCGTTTTGCCAGCCTCTCCGAGTGCTGTTTTGGTTCTGGTTTTTTTTCTTTTGCTTTCTTTTCATTTACCATTCGCTTCCTGTATTGTATGGACTGTGTTGGAAGCTCAATAAATTCTCTCATGGAATCGAGTGATTGGGTTCTGGTCCGTTTCTCTCACTCTGACAGTTACTTTTGGTTTACACTGAGGCATGATGTCCACAATCTCCATAATTTGGGAGAATCAAGCGTGGGGGGCTGTGGGTTCCAACCGTGACGATCTTGAGAACATTTGGTGGAATCATAGTGATTGTGGTGATCGCTTCAAAATTTTTGACTGTCAGAAATGTTATCACGATGATCCCACTTTATTACGATTTGATGCCACTTGTGGTAGAACATGAGAAGCATGGAAGAGCGCAGTAGAGCTTAACAGACCTTGATGGACCTTACCAGAACTTGATGTGTAATCGTAGGGGGTTCTGAAGAACTTAGCAACACGATTCCTTTACGTTCATCTCACGGGTGTGGGTGCGGGTCTTATTTCCCGATCGTACTTCAGGCGTGCTCATGAATCGTGGGAGCTCCAGGCTTTTCCCAATTGAGGAGATTGCCGATATCGTGCCCCAGTGTAAGCCCAGGGTTACATGACTGCAAAAGCTCGATAGAAGGTCATATAGAACGTGCAGCTGTTGAAATGTGTGTGATTATGTATGTGTATTTCTCTCCTGTGTTGGTAACCTTTAAGTGCAGAAACATTTTGGCACAAGCAGATGTTGAATCACATCAGTGGCATGATGTTGATATCGTTCTTCAAGCAGTTGCACATGAAAGCGGTCAACTCATATAGTGTGACCCTTTTTTCTAAAGAGGTGCGGAAAAAAAATAAATAAATGAATCACTGGATCCCTGACAAACAAGACTCATTAGCAGCCTGTTTATAATGATGAACTAGCTGCTTATAATTATAATTATTCACTCATCTAAAAATCAGAGTACATTTAGTGCCAAGCAGTGTCACATTCAAGTGATCACCCAGCTTCAAACGCTAAAATTACAAGCGCGTTGGAACGTTATCAATGCGCGCAACCTTCAAACTCGATGAAAACCCTTAAAGAAAATTAAATGGAAACTCTCCAGCTATTTGAGTGGCGTCAAATTCCAAATCTAATTATATTCCCCTTTATTTTCATGCTTCAGACCATTATTTTGGTTCGCTGATATACTTTATTATTTTGCACTTTTGAGCTCAGCTTCTGCACCCCAAAATAAGTGACTTCTTATTACCAGCATCTCCTCGTCACTTTTAATTACCTCTGAGGCTGCTCTTCTCTCCTGGCTGTCCTGAGATGAGGTGGGAAAAGGGAACGAGGTTTTCCTCAGAGGGAGAAGCGTGACGGAGAGACACTAGCTTCCCGAACGAAGAAGCCGCGCGCCGCTCCCGGTCTCTTCGGGGTTTTTTTCTTGCTCCCTTTGTTTTGTCCCTGTGAGGAAAGTATTTCTGCAGCGTTTGCACTTTTTACTCCATTCCGCCACTCTCGTAGTCTTTGCATATCTTTGGAATGCAAACGCTCTCACTAATTGCATTATTCTTATTTTTAACTTCGGTTCCCTTCCTCGTTTAAGCTGCATAGTTCATTAGCTGCATTTTAGAGATGCATAGGTCTCCTGAGGAGGAAAGAACGATGGCATGGTTAGTTTGTTATTGGGAAAGAGAAATACATCGAGAATGGAAGCTGCAAAGTGTAACACGGCGCTGCAGGCAAAAGTAAGTTCCCTTGAACTGCCTCTTTATCCCGTAGCTTGGTTTCATTCTTACAGACCGATATTTATTACCCCGGGGTCTCATTTCTAAAATGCTTTATCACCTGCAACAGTCTTATCGTTAACCATTTCATTCATTCGTTTTCTGAACCGCTGCATCCTCATTAGGATCGCAGGGAGGCTGGCGCCCATCTCAGCTGACGCTGTGCGAGGGTGGGGTTCACCCTGGACAGCTCTCCAGGCCATCGCAGGGCCAACACTCACATAACCATTCACACACACACACCCTCACACCTAAGGGAGGTTTGGAACAGCCAATTAGCCTACCGTGCATGGTTTTTTTGGACAGTGGGAGGAAACCGAAGTACCCGGAGGAAACCCATGCAAACTCCACACAGGCTCGAACCCAGGCCTTTTTGCTCTGAGGCGAACGTGCTAACCGCTACTCCACCATGCCGCCCTGTTAACCGTTTCAGTGCTCTATAATCACAAAGTAATGAATGGATTCTTAACAATGCTGATCATTTCACAAAATGTTTGTTTTTATATGTTCTGCTCAATTTAGCCTGTGAAAAATATTAACCCACCATCTCTATATTTAAGAAAACTACATTTTCACTACACAGGGAAGCTGGAGCCTATCTCAGCCAACTGTAGCGGAAGGGAAACAGTTTGCAAGTCTATTCCAGGACTAACACACGCAATCATTCACTCGATTATTCATCTGGGTGCATTTTGGAACACCATACGGGACACAGTAACACAGTTTTCAGGCACATGGCTCGTACCAGCAACCATCTTGCTGTGAGGCAGACGTG
The DNA here is from genome assembly GCA_030068295.1 of Euristhmus nudiceps. Lineage (NCBI taxonomy): Eukaryota > Metazoa > Chordata > Actinopteri > Siluriformes > Plotosidae > Euristhmus > Euristhmus nudiceps. The sequence goes on along the minus strand of JAQNCB010000004.1, from coordinate 18,567,306 downwards.
CTAACTACAAATCGGATTCCAAAAAAGTTGGGCAACTATACAAGTTGTGAATAAAAACTGAATGCAACGTTTCGCAAGTGACAAATTCCAATATTTTATTCGGAATTCAAGATTCAAGAGTTTTATTGTCACTAGCAAGAAATTACATTAAGCAATTACTGGCAGTGAAATGCTTAAGTCTCAAGTTCCCATCAAGAAACACACAATTGCAGTCAAGTTAAATAAATAGAGTAAAATAGAATAAAAAATATAATGTAATAAAATAAAATAGAATAAAAATATTGAATGTGAATAAAAATATGAATGTGAATATATACAGGATGTAAATAAGTGAATAGATAACATGTCAAATGTTTAAATTGAGAAAATGTATCATTTTAAGGGGAAAATATGTGATTTTAAATTCCATGGTGTCAACAAATCTCAAAACAGTTGAGACAAAGCCATTTTCACCACACTGTGAGGCATCCCATCTTCTTTTTACAACAGTCTGCAAACGTCGGGGGACCAAGGAGACAAGTTTATCAAGTATAGAAATAGGAATGCTGTCCCATTCTTGTCTAATACAGGCCTCTAACTGTTCGACTGTCTTGGGCTTTCTTTGTTGCACCTTCCTCTTTATGATACGCCAAATGTTCTCTGTAGGTGAAAGACCTGGACGGCAGGCTGGACATTTCAATACCTGGATCCTTTTGCTATTGAGACATGATGTTGTAATTAACGCCAATGTGCCACCCAGATGAAAGTTTGAATTATTCACTTGTACCTCTTGAATTATTACCTCTGCCAGTGGAAGTTATGTAATCATCGGAGTGTGTCTGTCTGTCTGTCTGTCTGTCTGTTTGTCTGTTATCAGCATAACTCAAAAAGTTATGGACGGATTTTTACCAAATTTGTACCGAATGTCCGGAAGAGCAAAAGTACCAATTGATTAGATTTTGGAGGTGATCCGGATGACTGTCTAGATCCAGGATTTTTTTGAAGGATTCTTAACTATTGAGAGATAGGGCTGGTTTTGACAAAAATGCTTCTAACTCATCA
>JAQNCB010000004.1:17550273-17560701 GCA_030068295.1 Euristhmus nudiceps | reverse complement strand
CACAAACGGGGAAATTGCATTGTTACAGCAGCAAAGTGGACAGTGCAACACAGTCTAAAAATAAGAATAACTAGAAAGAAAAGTAGCAAAAGCAACTAAGGAACTATATATACACAATATAAGTGAGTGAATAATGTAAGTGAATGCATGTTATTAACAGTATATACACATAAGTGACTTAAATGATGGCAGAATGAATGGTGGTCCACAAACCAACTGTTCACAATCTCAGTGAGATACACCTTTGACCTCATTAGCCACAGTTATTTTATTCATTAAAGGCTATACCTTATTACCATTTTTCAGAATAATAAAAACAGTATTTTTTTTTCACAGTTTTGATTATCAGCGATGAATTCAGCATCGATAATGAATTACAAGCCTTGCTGAGCATGTGGTCTTTGCTAACAGCTGTTGTGCAGTTAAATTCGGGATTGTAGATGCTACACAAGCACTGGAGGCAAGCTGTTGCTCAAGTGATCTGCAGCAAAGCAACCAACAGAAGAGAGGGCATCGTCCTGTTTACACCTACCCGCGCACCGAGCTTCCAGACTGAATGGCCATGTGATGTGCATTTTCAGGTGTGGACTAACATGCTTAGGGTGTACTCTGGCCTCGCCCAGTGTCGGCTGAGATGGATTCCAGCCTCCCCGTGACCCTAATTAGGATTAAGAGCTTCAGAAAATGAATGAATGAATGAACACCCATTCACACTCCCATCCACACCTGGGGCAATATGGAATTGCTAATTAGATTAATGTGTTTAGAGTATAGGAGGAAACCGGAGGACCCTGATGAAACCCAGAGGAAAACTTCACACAGAAACACCCGGTCGCCAGACTTAAATCTGAAGGAGCATCTTGCTGTGAGACAGACATGCTAACCTCTACAGCACTTTACCGCCGTTAATGTTTGTACTTTAAAAATATTATAAAGAGCAACAGTGACAGTAATATTCAATATTTGGTGTGGTGACCCTTGCTTTGCTTAAAAACTATATAATAAATTAATAAATATTTGTTTTTTAAACTTTAAAAAACATAACGTGCAGGGGGGATCCAGTGAACGGGGCGGGGTGCTTTCTGGCTGGTCGGGTTCCTGAGGCAGAGCCCCGTCGCAGTTTCCTGCTGATTCGGGACATAAGCTGCAAACTGGACCCACTTTTAATGCATCACACTATGTTAGGACGAACATTAAAACAATAACAAAAACAACTCAAACAGGCTTTTCAGCAGGACATGGGGTGACAACGTGTCACTATTGTTATTATTATTATTATTATTATTATTATTATTATTATTATTATTATTATTATCACTTCCACTATTTTGATCACTTATATTATTTATTATCAGTGTCTAAATTACTATCATTATCATTATTAACTTTACTGTTTTTTTATTTTATTTTATTTTATTTATTTATTTATTTAGCTATGATTTTATTTCTCTTTTTTTTTCCTTTATTTGTTTGCCATCCTAAGGAGTGTACGTACGTATATTATTTTGGTGCATCTTTTTTTTCACTTTTGCTTACTCATTGACGTGCTCTCTTTGTGTTTGGTTTTCCTCTTTCTCTTCTGTATGTTATTTTGTCTCAACAAAAAATTTTCTCTGTATGTTATTTTGTGTTCGTTTTTGTTCCTTTGTTAAAAAAAATAAATAAATAAAAAAAAATAAAAAAATTAAAGTATTCTTAGGTAGAGTGTGTAGAGTTTTATAAGGAAATGGGTTGTTGGTTTTGCAGCACTTCCAGAGGTTTTTACTGCTACACTTGGTTGTATTTTCCCAGCAGTCTTCATTGTTTTTGTCGAAAAAGTGGAGTTTTGTGTGTATTCCCTAATTAAGAATAAGAAAATGAATGAATGTCACTAGAGAGTGAGAAATGAACGGCTTCTATCATAAAGTGCCAGAAAAGGTGTACTGATAACAAATTTCTCATTCTGTACCGTTTAATTTAACAGCAGGATTCTAACAGTTAAATGAACTGCCTTTCAAATTTTTTGATAAAAAAAATCAATTATAAGTTGACACTAAATCTTTGGTAATGGATCTTCGAACAAGCTGTGGTCTCTTTGAGGTAAACCAAGCGAAGCCCCAGCCTGAGCTTTTAAAGACCAGTAAAAAACGAAAAATCAATCCCAGGCATTCAATCCTACTTTACAATGAAGGCTCTTCAGCAAATACATTTGGTTCAATAACATCTACAAGACTTCAAAATTCTAATTACTCCCCTGTAATTGTTTCCACTTTCTGTATTATCGTTGGTCGGCCAATCGGTTTCGCTGCCCGGGGCAGTTACTCCCTCCTCTGGGTTCGAAAGGCAGGTGAATATTCACGAGCAACTGCTCACATCTGGTTGTAAACGCCGTAACTCAATTTGGCTGCCATCTCAGTTGATCTCATCTCATTAGCGTCTTTGTCCCTGTGCAGGACCGAGGCAATCTGTTCCGCCACAAAGGCCTAGAACAGAGAGGAAGGAAGCCAGATATTACAGCGTATTAATCACAATGCTACTTCGCTCCAAGCTACATTTACTTTACTGCAGTATTACTGTATCAGTGATGCACAGGTCAAAAAGCAGTGCAAATGGATGGATGTTGCCGATGCTGATTGCCCTGCACATGTGTTGGCCTTGTGATGGACTGGCAGACTGCTCAGGGTGCACCCCATCTTCATCTTGAGTGGACTTCCTTGCATCTCCAGTAGGAAAAAGCAGCTCAGCAAATGAATGGATAAATGAATGAATGAACTGTTCAGGGTGTACCCTGCTCTCTCTAGCTTTGGCTGGGATAGGATTTAGATTCCTTACAACCCTAATAGGATAAAGCGGATCAGAAAATGAATGAATGAATGAGCTGTTCAGGGCATACCCTGCCTTCTCTCGGATTCGGCTGAGATAGGCTTTAGGTTCTTGCAACCATAGTAGGATAAAGTGGATCAGCAAATGAATAAGCTGTTCAAGTTGTGCCACGCCTTCTCTCGAAGTCAACAGAGATAGACTCCAGGTTTCTCTCAACCCTAGTAGGAAAAAGCAGCTCAGTGAATGAATGAATGAATGAATGAATGAATGAATGAGCTGTTCATGGTGTACCCTGCCTTCTCTCGGATTTGGCTGAGATAGGCTTTAGGGTCCTTGCAACCATGGTAGGATAAAGCGGATCAGCAAATGAATAAATTATTGTGAACGAATGAATGAATGAGCTGTTCAGGGTGTGCCATAGCTTCTCTCAGAGTCGACCAAGATAGGCTCCAGGTTTCTTGCAACCCTAGTAAGAAAAAGTTTCTCAGTGAATGAATGAATGAATGAATGAATGAATGAGCTTTTCAGGGTGCACCCTCCCTTCTCTTGGCTTCGGCTGAGATAGGCTTTAGGGTTCTTGCAACCATAGTAGGATAAAGCAGATCAGCAAATGAATAAATTAATGTGAATGAATGAATGAATGAGCTGTTCAGGGTGTGCCACGCCTTCTCTCGAAGTCGACCGAGATAGACTCCAGGTTTCTCTCAACCCTAGTAGGAAAAAGCAGCTCAGTGAATGAATGAATGAATGAATGAATGAATGAATGAATGAATTAGCTGTTCAGGGTGTACTCTGCCCTCTCTCGGATTCGGCTGAGATAGGCTTTAAGATCCTTGCAACCATAGTAGGATAAAGCGGGTCAGCAAATGAATAAATGAATATGAATGAATGAATGAGCTGTTCAGGGTGTGCCATAGCTTCTCTCAGAGTCGAGCAAGATAGGCTCCAGGTTTCTTGCAACCCTAGTAAGAAAAAGTATCTGAGTGAATGAATGAATGAATGAATGAATGAATGAACGAATGAGCTGTTCAGGGTGTACTCTGCCCTCTCTCTGATTCGGCTGAGATAGGCTTTAAGATCCTTGCAACCATAGTAGGATAAAGTGGATCAGCAAATGAATAAATGAATGTGAATGAATGAATGAGCTGTTCAGGGTGTGCCATAGCTTCTCTCGGAGTCGAGCAAGATAGGCTCCAGGTTTCTTGGAACAACTAGTAAGAAAAAGTAGCTGAGTGAATGAATGAATAAATGAATGATCTGTTCAGGCTGTGCCCTACCTTCTCTTGAGTTGACTTCCTTGCAACCCTAGTAGGACAATGTGACTCAGCAAATGAATGAATGAATGAATAGATAAATGAATGAATGAATGAATGAATGAATGAATGAATGAATGAATGAATGAGCTGGTCAGGGTGTACCTTGCCTTCTCTCAGAGTCGACCGAGATAGGCTCCAGTTTTCTTGCAACTGTAGTAGAAAAAAGCATCTCAACAAAAGAATGGATGAATGAATGAATGAATGAATGAATGAATGAATGAATGAACTGTTCAGGGTGTAACCTGCCTTCTCTCGGATTTGACTGATAGGCTCCAGGTTCCTTGCACACCTAGTAGGATAAAGCTGCAGGGCAAATAAATGAAGGAATGAATGAATGGATGGATGGATGGATGGATGGATGGATGAGTAATCCAAAGGCAATAGTGGCAAACACAGACTTCTTGAGATGCTATGAGGGAACTGCAGAGGAAGTGGACTCGAAAGGGAAACCATCCTCCTCATGGTGAGCCTGGATATTTACTGTAGCTTATATGCAGTACATGGTTCTACCCACCTACAACTCTATACTTTAAAGCCAAATGTTTTGAAAGAATTCTCAGTATGGGGAAGCAGATCATGAATAAGAGTCCTGGAATGAACATTTCTTGAGATCTGGCTCGTGATTGAAAGAACAACCTTTGGGTACAGGCAATGGAAGGGGGTTCCTTCGCAGGGTTCTTGGGTTTCTTGTCCATGACAGCTTCCCAGGCCTCAGGTTCATGTGAAGCTGGTAAGGTGGTTCAGGAACCTTAAAAGAATGTTCCTGAATCGACTCTGCCTAGATGTCCAGAAGGAGTAAAGGGGTTTATAGAGATCTTGGGACAGAGCCAGGACCCTGAGGAGAAATTCAATCTCGCAAAAGCATCTAGGAATCCTGAGATGACCTTCTCAACCTGTAGCCACCATGACCTTCGGGAAGAGGAATAGGAGATGGGATGAAGGGAGCTATACATCATGGATTATTATTCTATACGTATTAACCTCTTAAAAATGATTTGATGTGGCACAACATTTTGGACTCTCCTGCTTTTCCAATTGTCTCATGAAATCTTCCAAAAGTTCTGAAAGCAGTTCATGCATAAAGCGGTGCTAACGGACCATGTGAGCTGTCTGAATCCAGTATTGACTTGGCAGAGCCAATCAGAACAATTAACGGAGAAGCCACGGACACTTTGCTCTTCCTGTCTTTATGTCCGGCTGCTTGTCTGCGCAACATCAGAGCCTCGCATACTTTCCTGAGTGGTGAGAAGACGTTATCAGGCACCGTGAGCAAACAGTGTGATTCTTGTTTCAGTGGTTAAAAGGGAATGACCTTGATCAGCTTGTGGCTGCATTCAAACAAATGGGACTGCACTTTACTTACTCATAAACAAACACGGAATGCAGATCGATAAATCGCGAGACCATTGCTGCCTGAAGCCCTCGAGCATAAATCTCGGAAGGCCGTCCCTTCCCTCATTAAATTACAAAAGATCCATGAGCCGTGAAACTCGAACGCTGAAGGATCTTGGCAGGGAGCTAAAAATAGCACCTCGCACAACGTGATGCATATTGTTTCCCAGGAAGCCTTTTAACTTTGCATCAGTCCCAGGATGTCAGCTTGGTAGGGTCACCTTCCCATTGGATGTAGAGACTTACGGGTATGTTTTTATTGTTTAATTTTTTTTTTTTTTGGGGGGGGGGGGGTGAGGAGGTTGGTACACCAGGACTACACAACATCTCCATCACTGATGTTTGTTTATTCCTGTTTCATAGCAATTAAAATTCTACATCTGGCGCATAACTATGAAATGCTCTTGACTAAAATGGAAGCCGTGCGCCTCTTTCATGCATTTTGAAACATCTTGCTGGATTTGAGCAGACGTCCTTCTTCCAAAGCAACTTACATTTCTGAGTCATATTTATAAAGTTCCGTTGCTTAGAGTTAAGGGCCGTGCTTAAGGCCCCAACAGTTGCAGTTTGATGGTACAGGAGTCGGTAACCTACTTGCCTTTACCACTGAGGCACCACTGCCGCAGATCGCGATTTCCATTAGTTTTCTGAGCTGCTTAATCCTAATTAGGGTCGCGGGGAGGCTGGTGCCCATCTCAGCTGACTCTGGGCCAGGGAAGAGTACACCCTGGACAGCTCACCAGGCCATCGCAGGGCAGAAACACGCTGACGGCTATGCAGCTACTCTTGATGAAAGTCAGCGATGGTTCTTTTCCATCCCTCTCACCACAGACAGGGAGAGACACGGCCGGCCTTTGGTAACCCAGTTAGCGGCACTGGGGGGCAACTAGTGATTTCAGGAAATTAAACACTCTCTTACATTCCAGTTCTTCGAACAATGATAACTGTCTGATGGGACTGTCTGAGTTTTAGCAGAGCATGCAAGTAAACATTCATTTATCCATTTATTTAACAAACTGCTTTATCCTACCTTGGCTCTGGGGAGCCTGGTGCCTATCTCTGCAGACTCTGCGTAAAGGTGAAGTACTCACCAGTCCATCACACTCAGACTTAGGGGTAATCTGGAAAAGCCAATACGTGAAAGGAAACGAGTACCCAGAGGAAACCCACACAAACACAGGGAGAGCATGAACGCTCCACATGGAACTCCAGACTGGAACCCAGGAATGTCTTGCTGTGAGGTGGACATGCTAACCAGGACGTCCCTTCACCCTCATGTAACTACTAATTTTCTTTCGCGCTCCTCCCCTCAGGGGTCACCACAGCGAATCATCTGTTTCCATCCATCCCTGTCCTCCGCATCTTCTTGTCTCACACCAACTAACTTCACTATCTCAGTGCATCCATGTACCTTCTCTTTGGTTCCTCTAGGGTTCTTGCCTGGCAGTTTCCTTCGTCCTCATGTAAGAAAACTGACATTATAGAAATCCAGGATCGATATACATTTTACTGTATGTTAAAGTCGTCTATTTTGCACAATTTATACATACAGAAGGAAGATTGTCTACCAAAATGTTTTCCCACTGTGTCTCGTCGGACTTTTACAACTATTCTTTTATATAACACTTTGATAGCTAATGAAACTTGACAGGTTGTCCCTCGTGTCATGTGCTGGGATACGTTACTGCATTACTGCGTTACTGCAAATCACGCTGAGTTGTGAGTGTGAGTGTGAGCATGAATGGTTGTATGTGTGTTGGCTCTCTGATGGCCTGCGGAGCCGCTCAGGGTGTACCCCGCCCTCGTCCACAGTCGGCTGAAATGGGCGCCAGCCACCCCACAACCCCAATTTGGATAAAGCGGCGTAGAAACTGATTGAATATGGATGAACATGAATATCAACATGGATACGAGCGAGGAAACACAGTACAGTGGTACCTCGAGATAGGAAATTAATCCGTTCCGGAGTGGCTTTCATATCATGATTTTTTCGTATAATGAATCGTGTTTTACATGTAAATTGCCTAATTCGTTCCAAGCTCTATAAAAACACTGCATTCAATTTTATAATAAGGGTAAAACCAGAATGAAATAAGAGCCAAATACATTTGAATCATTCAATATACCGAACCGAACCGTTAATACCTGTACATGAAGTAGATAATAGAACATAATGCAAAAAAAGAAAAAAAAGAAAAATGTGGAACCTTACCTTTCGAGTGAGGCGATGATGTCTGAAAGCAAAAGTAGTGAGGAGGAGGGCAAAGAAAATAATAAAAACGGTAGAAAATAAATGGCAAGAAACATTAAACTTATTTACACTTAAAACACATCGGATTCTTCTTCTTCTTTTCCTTTTTATGGCGGTGTATTACCGCCATCACCTGGACTGGAGAGAAAGAGCAGGATCATGGTACTGAGCATGATGGGAAATTGTGTTCCATTTCTTTCATTTGCTGAATAATTTTTCATAAAATGAAGCGAAAAAAACTTTGCATATCATTTCATAAAATTAATGTTTCGTGTACTGAAGCTTTCATATCTCGAGGTTACACTGTATGTGTGTTGGCCCTGCAGTGGCCTGGCGAGCTACTCAGCGTCGTCCACAGTCGGCTGAGATGGGTGCCAGCCCCCAATCTGGATAAAGCGGTGTAGAAAATGAATGAACATGGATGAATATGAATATCAACATGTATACAAGCTAGGAAACACAGTATATGTGTTTTGTTTTTTTTTATTTCTACTTCCTTTACGTTTTTTATTGCTGTGCTCACTAAGCTATGTTTTGTTGCGACACAGTTTTGATGCTGACAAACTGCCTGCCTTAGAGCTTTGACAGTTGGGACATAACTGACGTTATGCCATCATCAGTCAGAGTGCATGGAAAGGTAAAAGCCATCACACAGGCCGTGGATATATTAAAGCTGCGTACTTTCATTTGAGATTTCACTTCCTGGTAACTGCACAAGGTTCATCATGGTGTACTGAGTATATCATATAATATCGCTTACCGTTTGTTTTTTAACTCCAAATTCTTCACAAACGCAACACGCAGCACAGCTCAAGACTTGTAAACACGGGCGTGCTCATGGCACCTACTGGACAAAATCCGAACTATCTTTAAAAAATAAATAAATAAATAAATAAATAAATAAATCTGAACTTGCGGACCAACGGGTTGCCCGTTCGAACCGAAATCCGGACCATCGGGGTCTGTTCGACCGAGGTTCAACTGTGTATTCATTCATTAATTTTCTGAACCACTTAATCCGAATTAGGGTCGCAGTCTTAGCCGACTCCGGGCAATGGCGGGGTACACCCTGGACAGCTCACCAGACCATCGCAGGGCCAACCCTCACACAACCATTAGAGTTATTAGCCCCAGAGTTAATCTATTTGCTTTATATATTGATTTACTGTTTGAAAGGCTCGGAGCAGTGCTGCAGCAACGACTGACCAATCAGGATTCAGTATTTAGCAGCAGTTTTTATTCGATTTTACAGACTTTGACACAAAATCAGGATGCATTCCTTTCATGAACGGCACCGTGGGTCTGCACTTTAACTCTGTAGGATGAATGAAGGTTTTAGATTTCCAGTGGCGGACGGGACAGAAATGTATGAATCTGTGATACCTGGACTGTACTGCATATAAACACAAAGGCAACAAACTCAAAAACTATTTGTTGGTTTCAAGGATTCATAAATAAATCATGGGGTTTATAAATAGAATAATACGAGATATGATCCCGTTGTTCGGCTCCCAGGACTTATGGGACGTATGAAAGACAATCCGGAGCAAAGTCGGACAGGAAACCCTGATGAATTGGAGTATGCAGGTGCCTATGTGCAGATAAATCTGAAAGCTTGTGAATATGTACCCTTGTGTGTGTGTGTGTGTGTGTGTGTGTGTAGTGCTGTTTTCGGTGAGGAAGCCCAGGACATGTGCAGAGCTGGCAGGTTGTTGAGAAAGAGTCGAGTTGGGTATTAATGTGGCCGGAGACTGTGCACCGCTGCACTTTCTCTCGTATTCAGTTTGTTTACTTAACACGCATCGCCCGCTCACATCTCAGCCAACAAACCAGGGAATAAATAAATCACGAGCCCACACTGCCTTAAAGGGAATAGAAATGTGTGCTGTCGCTTCTCGGAGACGCAGTGCTATTTAAGGAAAGCGGACGTTACTTAAGTGAACTCAATTTTCTTGTCAGTTCACCTGTAAGAGATGATATCATTCTGGAATTAAGCAAAGTGCTGTTCGTTTTGGCAGAAGATGAAAGATTACTGGAGTCACTTCAGTCTGTGCCGAGTCTCATTTTCCACACTGTGCAGGGAAACGGAACGGGAATACACATGGAATCTCTTATTATGGTTTCTCTCTCGCTCTCGCTATTTGCTGAACCGAATAATTGTATTGACGTGGCTTTAAGGCTGGAGACTATCTCAGCTGGCACTGGGCGACGACCGCGTACACCCGGAACGGCCCACCACACCATCACAGGACCTGCGCCCACACTCACACAGAAGGGCGATTTTGGAACGGCCAGTTTGCCTCATGTGCATGTCGTTGGATTATCGTAGACACCGGAGGAAACCCACGCAAACATGAGGAGAACATGCAACCTCTTCAAGAAAGGAAACGCCCAAGCCCGGGACTCGAACCCAGAGCCATCTTGTCGTAAAGCAGATCCGCGAAGCACTACACCACGGTTCCACCGTGATGCTTTACAATTGGAGCAAAATGGAATGACAAACAAAGTGTTCCTCTGAATACATGGAATATTGACAGCATTCTTTGGAAAGGTGTACAGGACGGTGGTGAGAGCAGCGATGTTGTACGGGTTAGAGACAGAGGCACTGAGGAAAAGACAGGAGGCAGAGCTGGAGGTGGCAGAGATGAAGATGCTGAGGTTCTCTTT
>JAQNCB010000004.1:17101565-17111893 GCA_030068295.1 Euristhmus nudiceps | reverse complement strand
GGCGCTAAATACAAAATCTGACTTACAGGCAACTCTGTTCGTATCTCCGAATGTTCATAAAACGAAAGTTCGTATGTTGGGGAGCGTCTGTATTTATCTGAGGTATGCAACCATAGATTAGCACTCTTGCCTTACAGTAAGAACGTTCTGAGTTTCTGTGTAGAGTTTGTGTGTAGGTTTAGTTCCGGTCCGGTGCTATGGTTTCCTCCCACAGTCCAAAGATATGCAAATTAGGCTCTTTTTTTGTTCAAGGGAGTAGATACTGCAGAGGGCTTTGAACCCACTTAGGGAGGAGGGAGGAACCTACATTGTAGCCGAAACCACAAATTTGGGTCCAGTGCATCATGGGTGCATAATTTGGTTTGGGGGGTTGTTTACTTTGTATAGTCTATTGATGTTAAATCGTTTCGGGAGTGCACTACTAGGAACTGCTTAGTTTAGGAGGTTTTGTTCCAGCCAGACTTGGGTTAACAGCTCAAACTCACCTAATCTAATTTTCCGACTCGGTGTGGCTGTCTCGAAGCTTTTCTGACACCTGCTGAAAGAGATGCCACTTAATGTCACAGCTCTGTTCACACCCAAGGATCCTGATCCTCGATGTGACATGTCAGGAAATTAACACACTTCAGGTGCTGAAACGCGGGGCATCATTCAGCTGCAATGAAAAAAACTGAAATGTATGATATGATGGAGTCTTGCCAGGGTTGATTATACAGTACAGTATGACTGCACTGACCAACCACTGGCTTCTAATGAGCCCACACAGTGTTTGTCCTATAATCTTACTGTCTTTTTTTTTTTTTTTTTTTTTTTTTTTTTTTTTTTTATCATGCAGAATTGTGAAAGAGTAAAAGTAGCCCAGTCGGATTTTGGCTCTTTACCCTGAGACACTGTGCGGCTATGTGATGTAGCTATGAATGGAAGGCTCATTCATCTCAGCTGATGTATCTGGCACACAGGTGGTCTTATGGTGGGGTTTGTATTTCTCAGATGTAGTAATGGAGCACACACACACACACACACACACACACACACACACACACACACACACACACACACACAGAGAGCACTCCCAGCAGGTGATGCATAATTAACTCACTGTTGCTGCTTACACTTTATTCTGATTTGAGGCCAAATTCAGACTAAAAATATATACCTGTGGCAAGATGGGAAAGGGGAACAGGTGCTTTAGGAAAGAAAAAATAATACTGAAATAAATAATAATAAAATAAATCTCACGGTCGTTGCTGATTTCCCAACAGACCTCTTCTATCTCATTCAAAACAGATACTACAGAAGCTTGTTAGCTACAAATGAGTGTATTGACAGGCAGACGTTAATTACACCCTCCTGTACTTTCATGCCGCATTAATGTTGCGGTCCTACAGTCGTAATGATCAAACCATGATCATGCAGCATCAGTGTCCAGTTCCCACTCAGAGCTCACTGTCAAAGAGAAGATAAAGTCAATGTCACACCTGACTGGCCAGTTTCTCCGACGCCTGCTGCAGCCGGGCTCTAATGGTAATCCTGCCTCGGCGCTTCATCCACAGACCTGAAAGCGATTTGTTCGGGCTTTTGGTTTGTTCTCTGATGAGCTGTCATGAAGCTGGCAGCTATGATTATGGTGCTGAAACAAAGGCAGTGGAATTGACAGGAGCAGAGTGGTGCTGGATATGCTAATGAGCAGAAAGCAGGAGTCACGATAAGAGGAGAAGAAATGTCCGACTGTGCAGAACTGAAGGGTAGAGCTTTCACATTAAGGTTCCATTAACGTGTTATTTACTGCAGTAATTACGAAGCAAGTGTTGAACTTGTGTTTCAGCATTCGCATGAGCGAGATGGAAGAGATTGGGCGGCGGCGGGGTGGTGTCGTGGTTTTGTGGTTAGCACATCCGCCTCACAGCAGGAAGGCCCTGGGTTTGAGTTTTGAGACCCAGGCTCAGGCATTTCTGTGTGGAGCATCCATGTTCTCCTCTATGCTTGCATGGTTTTCTTCCGGGTGCTTCAATTTCCAAAGTTGAAAGACATTTGGCTACATTGGTAGTTCTAAATTAGTGTGGGTGTTGGCGTGAATGTGTGTGTGTGTTGGCCCTGTGACGGTCTGGCGTGCTGTTCGGGGGGTACCCTGCTTTTACCTAGACTCACCCAGAGCCTTCCCATGACCCTAATACAGTGCTTCTCAAATAGAGGGGTGCGGCATGATGCCAGGGGGGGCACGTGTGATCCTTGGGAACATGCTTTTGTTGCCATACTATACTACAGTGGAAGTGTAATTGCACCTCCACTACAGTGGGTGGCAGTGACGCTCTGACTGTTGCGCTATGGTGTCGGGGATTTCAGTAGAGAGCAAGTGATATGAAGCAAGCGATATAAACAGGAATGAAGAGAAAGGCAGAGAGAGGATTTTTATTTTTCACTATCAAATGGTGCAATAAGTTGTCAAAAAATATTTACAGTTTAAATGAGGATGTATTTTTTTTTTATTTCAGGCAAATTGGTTCACTTTAAATATTTTCTGGTACAGGTTAAAAAATAAGGATACACTGTTATGCAGAGGTGTACTACTAATAATTTTATAGACAAATAATATTTATAGTCAAGCACGCGTGTGGGGCGGCACAAAATTTTTTCTTCTTCCTGGGGGGGCGTCACAGAAAACAATTGAGAAGCACTGCCCTAATAGGATAAAGTGGTTCAGCAAATAATTAAATGATTAAATGTATTAATATATGGAATATGGCAATATAATATATTACAGTTCCTCTGATGCGGGGTATCCATCTGTTATTTGTACAGCTTTTCTAACAGGGTCGCGGGGAAGCCGGAGCTAATCACTGATGACTCTATGTACTCATGCACTGACCACCAGTTTTCAAGGTTATCTCAGATAATTAAACAAATTGATGAACAACTACATTAACATTCACACCTAAGGGCACTTCATTGTAGCCATTTGACCGAATCTGCATGTTTTTTTTTTTTTTTTTTTTTTTTTTTTTTGTTTTTGTTGTTTTTTTTTTTTTTGGAGAAAACCAGGGCACCCAGAGGAACAGAATACTCAGGCACAGGAATAAAGTGAACACACTGCAAAGAAAAGCTCCAGTTGAATATGAGCATCTGACCCATATTTATTACATATTTAGTAGTTTTTACCCAAGATACCATGTGCTGGATTTTCAAAATACATGTAACTTGTGAAATTTTTGTTTGTGATTATTACGCATCAACTCATTAAATTCTGTCTACTTCTGTAAAATAAAGTCGCACCTAAACCATATTGGAAAAAGTGTAGTCGTTATATAGCTATTCATTCAATCAATTTCTAAGCAGCTTAATCCTAATTAGGGTCGCAGGGAGGCTGGCGCCCATCTCAGTCAACTCTGGGTGAGGGCAGGGTACACCCTGGACAGCTCACCAGGCCATCGCAGGGCCAACACATACACACACACACACACATACACACACACACACACGATCACACCTAAGGGAGATTTGGAACAGCCAATCAGCCTACTGTGCATGTTTTTGGACTGTGGGAGGAAACCGGAGTACCCGGAGGAAACCCACGCAGGTACGGGGAGAACATGCAAACTCCACACAGATACGCCCAGGCTGGGAATCGAACCCATGCCTTCTTGCTGTGAGGCGGACGTGCTAACCACTACACCACCGTGCTACCTTGTATAGATACGTATATTGATATCTATTTTTAAAGTGTTTTATTTTCATTAAAAGTGTACATATAAACTCAAAACCTATTTATTTTTAGTGAACTGTCTTTCATGTGCTTTGATAACAGAGTAAGCTCTTGTTTCTTGTCTGACATGAGCATTGGGATTTTACTCCTACTGAAATTTCTTGATCATGATCTCAACAGAGTTGAGGCTGTACACTGGGAAACCGACTCTGAAAAAATCTATTCAGGGGGGAATCATAAATAAACATGCCGCTGGCTTGAGCTGATGAAGTGAGTTGACTCGCGCTGTACTGTGAAGCACCTTTATGGTAAACACCTTTACAGGTGATCATACTGTACCTGTCGTGTCAGTAGAATCAATCTGTTGAAAGATGTTGCCTACGCACTGCATTGTGGGATGAGGGTGCTTTGCCAGATGGCTGTTTGTATCATGAATAATCCAGAAGCTATTTTAAAACATATTCATGGGTGCTTGTTGGAGCAAATCCAATTCTGAATAGCTTTTGAGAAACCATAGGACCTAGATTGTTGTATTGGTTGGATGTCAAGCAAGCAAATTATTTTAAGGTATTTATAATTTTTTTTCATGTGATTGCAATACTGATATATAATGAGGCAATATTATGGGATGCATAACCGTACCCTCGACAGGTTGTAAAGCACAACCTGATGAATGATTGTACGATAAAACCCACACACAATGTATATGTATGTATCTAGTGTATACACACACACACACACACACACACACACACACACACACACACAGCTGCCTTCACACTACACAGTAATCAGTGTCTGACCGGTCCCTTACTAGCATGCTGACAGAATTCCGGCTTAGTGTGGATTTCAATTTGAGGAAGCTCCTGGAACGGAAAATAGAATTTACAGACTTCAGGGATGAAGCTGTTACGAACTGGGTTTCAAAGTCAGGGTTTCTGATAATGTACCAGAAAACAAGCGGTCCCGTGTCGTACCACCTCCCCTCGGGTTATTTCTGTTCGTGTCTGTAAATGCTGCCGTTGCCGTATGCTGTCTGCTCGGAAGTCAGTACAAGTTCGTTAGAATCCTCAGGTCCGGTTAAGTGTTGAGCAGAATACCAGCTCCAGTCAATTATAAACCGAGGGGTCGGTGTTCACAGTTCAGCCATGTGTGTCAGCGCTATTTACATTCTGTACCGAATTGGATTTCCTTCGCATGGACTGGATGAGATTACTGACTTGCGGGTTGTGGAATTTTTTTCCCCCATTCCTCAGCCAGAGCTGCGTGAAGCTCAAGGATATTCCCAAGGCGAGCATGTGGTCAAGTCACTTTTAATTAATTGGCCGAGAGTCCATGGGAGCTGATTGGCCGAGCTCTTACGGGAGGGAGGGACGGCATACGCTGACTTCCCTGTCACTCACAGCGATCAGCAGCCAATCACGGGCGTCTGTGAGCTCATTTGTATGAGGGGGCGGGTGGTGCTTTCCCTCCGAGTGTGTCAGACCACAACCAAATACACATGCGCAGCAGTTCAGAAAGAGGCGGGTGGATAGCATTGCATGTCACGGAGGGGGCGTGTGCATGCTTTTTACCCCTCTCTAGTCGGTGGTGGTTGTGTGAGGTTGATGTGAGGTGAACCTGCCGACTGTTCTTTCGAAACAATTGACCTCTGTACAAAAATAATATACAGACATGCATGGCGTAAAAACGGCACACCGGTTAGAGTTCTCTTAATAGGTGTCTGAGCCTGGGTTTGCTCTTTATTGCTTTTCCGATTTCAGCTTTTATTTGTATTGCCTGCCTCGTTTAGTATCCGTTTAACAAGTTCATGTTCTGTCATGCCTCTGATTTTGGTATTTTCTCCATTAATATTTAGTTAATATTCCTGTAAGTTTGTCTGCCTACCTGGGTTAGACTGTGTTGTGTATTTTATTATGTGTGAGTCTCAAGCGTGGTCCATGAGCTTTTTTTTTTTTTTTCTTTTTTGGTGAGTTCAAGTTTCATTATTAATAGTAAATCTGTTTGGGGTTTTTTTTCTGCCTATAATCATTCTGTAGCCTTACAGTGATGTACAGCAAATTAGCATCAATTCAGAAATGTGGCAGCCTCATTGGGTTTTCTGTGTTGGGTGTGTTGGAACACTAGACAGGAGACACAGGGCAACCATCCAAGCTGTTTCATGGCTAGGATGCTCCGCTCGGCAGCTCCACTAGGATGAAACCTGACATAAAATAAGTAAATAAATAAAATCCCATTTTTAACATGTTGCCTTTCTAGTTTCGGTCGAAATGAAGTGCTACCAACATCCTACGCTCTTTCTCCTTCAGTGAAATTTTTTTTTTCTAAAAGGTAAATTTTATTTGTGTTTGGTTCGAGCTTTCCTTTGGTGAGAAAGGCACACAGGCTCAATCCTAAGTAAACACTTCGGTTTAAGCCTCATATCTGAACCATCATCATCTTTGTTTTTTTTTTTTTTAATATTAAATAGAAGAAAACATCCGTATCGTTTACACTTCCTGGCGCAAGTCCCACTTTAATTATTTTCACACAGTATTAGCAGCATGCAATCAATACACGTGATGGAGAAACGAGGAGATTAATTGCGCATTCCCTGATTTAAACCCAGGCCATATGTCATCCAGGGTTGTTGTTGTTGTAGTCTTTAAGCCTGGGTTGACCCCGAACATGCTGTTTGAAACCTTCGCCTCGTACTTTTTGATTCGCGTGACCTCTGAAAGAGGAAACATGGTGACTGGTAGGATTAATGCATGTCCTTATCAGCATGACATCACTGCTCTGCTTGGCCTCAGGGATCAGCACCACACCCCGGCACAGGCAGCTAGTGTGCTCCTTTAATTCAGCAAACAGATTTGATTTGCAGCAGTGCAAAATATAGTTTTTGTTGAAAGAGACAAGAGCGAGAGAGAAAGTGAGAGACAGCGATTAGGAGGATTATGTGCTGCTAGGATACATCAGTAAACATCAGTATAATAAGATACTGCTGCTGTATACAGTGTGTGTACATGTTGACAGCGAGAGCTGCAGAGACAAACACACACACACACACACACACACACACACACACACACACACACACACAGCTGTCTAATCTGATGTAGAAACTCCATAATGCCTTTGTAACCTGTTGTCATTCTTTGCAAAGCGAATAAGAGAATATGATTTATGTGCGAATTACTTTAAGTACAGATGGAACTGTTTCACTGGAGCAAAACAGAGTCAGAGAGTTGTGATTGGTTTTGCTCCAGTTGCTAAGCATTTCAGAGAGAGAGAGAGAGAGAGAGAGAGAGAGAGAGAGAGAGAGAGAGAGAGAGAGAAAGAGAGAGAATGTGATATAAAAGACCCCGCTTGATGTCAATAGATTTATTTTGGAAAACAGATGAAAGCTAGACCGAGACCGAGGGATCTATAGGATAATAGGATTTATAAGATATAATAATATTATATATGTATCATTCATTCATTTTATGAACCACTTAATCCTAATTAGGATCACGGGGAGGCTGGCGCCAATCTCAGCCGACACTGGGCGAGGGCAGAGTACACCCTGGACAGCTCGCCATATTTTATATATATATATTATAATAATAGAATCTATAAAATATAATAATATAATATATTATATATGTAATATATATATAATAATAATAGGATTTATAAGACATAATAATATTATATATATATATAAGGGCGAGGGCGGGGTGCACCCTGGTCAGCTCGCCAAGCCATAGTGTGTATATATATATATACATGTGTGTAATATATTTATAATAATAGAATTTATAAGATGTAATAATATAATATATTATGTATATAATATATTTATAATAATAATAGGATTTATAAGATGTAATAATATATTCATTCATTCATTTTCCAAACTGCTTATTCCTAATTAGGGTCACGGGGAGGCTGGCGCCCATCTCAGCCAACTCTGGGCGAGGGCAGAGTACACCCTGGACAGCTCGCCATATTATATATATATATATATTATAATAATAGAATCTATAAAATATAATAATATAATATATTATATGTATGTAATATATATATAATAATAATAGGATTTATAAGACAATAATATATATATATATATATATAAGGGGTTCAAAAGTATTATTCGAATGAATGAATGGATAAACAATTCACTCGGTCATTTGCTGAACTGCTTAATGCTATTAAGGTTGCAGAGAGGTGGGTGCCTATCTCAGCCATCAGTGGACAAAGGTGGTGTACACCCTGAACATCTCATCAGACTACACCTAGCCATTCACACTCACACCAAAGGGGCAGTTTAGGATTTTAGGGCAGCTGCAGCCAAATGGTTAGAGAAGCGACATTGGGATCGAAAGGTCGCTGGTTTGATTCCCAAACCAGCAGGAAAAATGTGTGGTGGTGGTGGTGGGAGATTGAGCTGCACCTTTCCTTCCTTCACTTTTACGGCTAAAGTGCCCTTGAGGAAGGCACCTAACCCACAACTGCTCTCCGGGTACCACGGTCTGGGACAGCCCATTGCTTCGAACCCACTTTGGATGGGTTGCATGTGGAAGCCCAAGTTTCCATTGTGGAATCAGTACGGTATGATTTGTTTTTAAACAGTGAATTAGCCTCCTACAGTATAAAAACATGCACAGTAGGCTAATTGGCTGTTCCATATCGCCCCTAGGTGTGAGTGTGTGTGTGTGTGTGTGTGTGTGTGTGTGTGTGTGTGTTGGTCCTGCAATGGCCTGGCGAGCTGTCCAGGGTGTACCCAACCCTCGCCTAGAGTTGGCTGAGATAGCCGCCAGCCTCCCTGCAGCCGTAATTAGGATTAATCAGTTCAGAAAATGAATGATTGAAACCCACACAAGCACAGGGAGAACATGTAAACTCCACGGCTGTGACTCGAACCCAGGACCTTCTCGGTTCAGGGTTCAAGGCAGATGTGCCAACCTCTGCACTACGGTCCCCTACACTCCCCATTGATAAATAATTTTTTTAAAAAGTTAAATAATTCTGGTGACAGCGAGTTGTTTTTATGGATGACACAGTGGTGTCGTGATAAGCATATCTGCCTCACAGCAAGAAGGTCCTGGGTTCAAGCCCCAGGTTCGGCAAGGCTGTTTCTGCGTGGTGGGTTTCCTCTCAGCATTGCTGTTTCCTCCCATAGACCAAAGATTATCATAATGCGGCTCCAAGTTGCCCCTAGATTTTTGTGCTCTCATGCGGGTTTTTCCTGGGTATTCCGGTTTCCTCCTCCAGTCCAAAGATCCAGTTAACTGTCTGTGTTCCAAATGGAATGCTCTGGGTGTTGTTGACCCCGCAATGGATTGGTGAACTGTTGCCCGTCTTTACCCAGAGTCGGCGAGGATTGGCCGATGGATGAATTGTTGGTGCAGTACCTTCCTCCTCAGTCCCTGCCTTTTGTATGTTTATCAGGAGGGAGTAAGAAGAGTAAAACGCGATGCTCTGGTTGTAATTAGTAGCCGGGAACGCTCGCGAGTGGTTTCGTGGAGCGCGGAATGCGAGTAACGCCTCTGTTTGGTTGTCGACGCTGAAATAGCACCATGTGGTTTGATGAACGTGCAGCTAATGCCTGAAGCGCCGTGGGCAGCATTTCTCACCCATCAGCCCTCACTTCGAGACAAATTTTGTACCGATTGTATCCACTGATTGTGTCGGTAGTTTTCAGCCACAGAGCAACTTCTTCCTGCTACTGTTTATCGTTCCCGATTCCCTTTCCCTCGCCCCTCACCCCCGCTTCTCTCCTCGTCTCTCCTCCTCCAGCCTCTCCGTCCCTGCCTTTCTGCTTGAGTGATGCGCAGAGTGGTTGTGGTGGTTAATGCGAGGTCCCAAATTATTACTAAAATGTGAAGAATGTTTTGCGGAGGCTGAAGTGGAACTTGTGTGTGTGTGTGTGTGTGTGTGTGTGTGTGTGTGTGTGTGGATAGTGCAACAGTTATCGCCGATTTAGGAACTATTGCTGTAGTGTTACCTCATTTACAAAAGTAAAAGACAGATTTGCTCTTGAAATCTCCTCTAGCCAGAGGGCTTACTGCAGTGTCGTCATGCTGCCAGGAGATCTCTCGGAAAAACAGCTCGCTGCTCAGGCTCGCTTTGGTTTCCTCTTGTTCTCTGTCTTGTTTTCTGCTGCCTCTCTCTCTCTCTCTCTCTCTCTCTGTCTGTCTCTCTCTCTGTCTGTCTCTCTCTCTCTCTCTCTGTAACGTGCCGCACCATTATTTTGGAGCTCAAACAAATCTGCCTGAATGGAATTCTGTTTGTGAGTCATCCTCGTGTTTCTCTTGACAACCCAGAGTTCAGATGTGTTGCGAGGTTTGTGTTCGAGAGGGGTGATTTACTCGGGCGTTTTATCCAGCTTTGATGTAGTTCTTACTAAGAATAGTGGCGATGGAGATTGAGGCAAAACAGAGAGAGGAAGAGGGGACAAGGAAAGCATTTTTACACTCGGGCACTTTGATGAATGAAACCCTTAAGAAGGCCAGAAGCCCCGAATGGCATTAAAAAAAAACTTCTGCATCGTCGTACAACCAGAGAGAAAACGGCTCATCATCCAGATTCTCTCTCTCTCTCTCTCTCTCTCTCTCTCTCTCTCTCTCTCTCTCTCTCTCTCTCTCTCTCTCTCTCTCTC
>JAQNCB010000004.1:16652248-16667278 GCA_030068295.1 Euristhmus nudiceps | reverse complement strand
TGTGTGTTTCTTTGCACTGTTTGGGAACTAGAGACTTAAGCATTTCACTGCCAGTAATTGCTTCATGTAATTATCTTTCTAGTGACAATAAAATCCTTGAATCCTTATCTTTTCTACGAATGTTATTTATGTTATGTTCCTTTTATATCGTTTCATCTTTGCACTAAGCACCTTGTGGAGCAGCACTTCTAATTTCGTTATATGCAATAAAGGCTTTTTGATTTGATTTGATTTATATTGGGTGGTCTTCCAGTCACTTATTTTCTAGATTTTCATGAATTTTGCAAATTTAGAAAGCATATCCATACCTGGAACTAATAAATCGAACTGTGCGTAACAGATTAGATAACGTTTGCTTACATACAAATAAATGCGTCTAGATGTATAATTACGCAGACGCATACTTGTACCCATGCTCATGTTTTGTTAAACATGTTTAACTTATTGTTTGCTGTGCTTACTTTGAGCTGTCCATTTCCTCCGACAATCCGCAAAGTTGTTCATGCAGTACATTGATTCAGGGGGAAGTTCGCCTTGCAGTGTATATCACTCATTCACTCACTCACTTGTTGAACAGCTTAATCCTACTGTGGTCACAGGGAGCCTGGAGCCTATCACAGCCAACATTGGGTGACGGCGTGGTCACACCCTGAACAGCTCATCAGACCATCAGGTCAACACACACACACACACACACACACACACACACACACACACACACACACACAAAACCATTTACTTTCACACTTACATCTCGGGTCAATTTGGAAAAGCCAGTAAGCCTAACATGTATGTCTTTGAACTGTGGAAGGAAACCGGAACACCCAGAGGAAACCCACGCAAGCACAATAAGAACATGCAAACACACAGAAATGCCTGTTGGAGGCTATTAGATAGACACCTTCTTCTTATTGCCTTGTGAATGATTATGAATGTTATATTTAATATATTTTATATTCGTTCATTCATTGTCTGAACTGCTTAATCCTAATTATGGTCATGGGGAGGCTGGCGCCCATCTCAGCCGACTCTGGCAAGGGTGGGATACACCCTGGACAGCACGCCAGGCTATCGCAGGCCTCACACAACCATTCACCCACACCTAAGGGAGATTTGGAACAGCCAATTAGCTTCTGTGCATGTTTTTGGACTGTCGGAGGAAACCGGAGTACCCGGAGGAAACCCACGCAAGCACGGGGAGAACATGCAAACTCCACACAGAAACTGCCAGACTGGGAATCGAACCCAGGCCTTCTTGCTGTGAGGCGAACGTGCCAACCACTACACCACTGTGCCGCCTATATATTTTATATATTATATTTTTACTTTAAGTTTAGTGTACAGAATTGCTTGTGTTTATATTCTGCTCTTGACAGCAACAATTGCGGTTTATTGTCTCGTTTACACCTTTTTAACTTGTTTGTAAATTCTACTGCTGAAAGCCTCATACGAAATTTGGTTATGTGTGAACATAATGACAATAAAGAATCTTGAATCTATTCAAGAATAATTTGGAATGCGGACTGTTGGCTAATCCCAGACGATAAGGAAGTTATCCACCAGAGCACTATCTATAACTTGGCTGACCTTTCTGTAGATGTTTTTTTTCCATGGTTATGAAAAAAAATCGAATTATATGTTTCCATTTAACATCCATCCAATGACCTGAGCTGAAAGTGGTCGGTTGGGTCTTGATAATCAACCTGTCCTGTTCAGAGATGGATATTTTGGCTTTTTTTTCCCTCCCATTTTTCTTTGACATAAAGTGTGGCTATCGCACTGTGTGACTGTAAACATGAATATATTTTATCACCCATTCTTCTGAAAGTGGTTATGTTTTACACGTGGCTTCTGTATTTGTTTGTTTGTTAGTTTTTTAGCAGGATTACACAAAATTTATATGTGGATTTGGATCAAATTTCTTTCAAAAGTTCGGCTTTTTGAAGAAAGAAGACTTTTTGGACAATCTGGAGCAAATTGTGACCTGAGGAATTTTTTAACGATTCTTTAACATTGTGAGATTTTTGCTCTTTTGGTATGTATGGAATGTACAAATTGCTGGCCTTGGAGGACGTTTATGCCCTCCGAGTGCTCTTGTTTCCATTTTGGTCTCTAATGTGGCCAATGAAGTCAAGTGTAATGGAAACACATGTCCTGCCTCCTGATCAAGCTTCAAGCACTGAACCATGTCTGAGTAAATTAATGATTTGATTATTATTATTTTTTACTTGATTTCATATCCAATGAAGGCTGAAAGCAGGAAACGCAGAAGATAAATTTAAGAATCGCAGCTGTTCTGGATGCTCTCCATACAGGACTTGAAGTAATTGAACTGTAAAATCCTCATGCTGTACTTCTGCCTGGAGCATTATGCTGTGGATGGTCCCACATGGACATGAAGATTTACACTCGACAGAAAGAGTTCAAGCCCAAGTCTCATCATTTCCCAGCGGATATTTCACCTGGATGCTGACGATTAAAAATAAATTCCCAGGAATGATATTTACAATCGTCTCTTATTAAATAGCCTTTAGACAAACTACTTATCTTTCACACCTGTGGGCTAAAGATTCAAGAGGCAAGTTTAGGACTAAAAGGTGGCTAGTTTGATTCCTTGAACCGTTAAACCAGGTATAAAAAAACATGCGTGTGTTGAGAGGGAGAAAACAAGTGTCTCCTCCCTCCACTTTCACGGCTGAAGTGGCCTTGAGCAAGGCACCTAAACCCTGACTGCTTCCCGCAACGTGGCTACTTGCTGTTCCCATGTGTGGTGTGTTTGGTGTGTGTGTGTGTGTGTGTGTTTTCACTGGCTTAGATAGATTAAATACAGAGCATAATTTTTCCATATGGGATTAATAAAATAAAATAAAAAAAACCAACAAAAATGAATCCTGCAGTGATTTATATCCGCGCTATCGAATGTCACCCAAAGGATGGGTTCACTTTTAGAGTCCGGTTCCTCTCAAGAGCTCTTTCTCATGCCGTCTTCAAGGTATTAGAGCTGTATGATAGTACTAAATTCTGAACAAACACATGTTCACGTGTAATTCAGGTATGAGATAAAAGGCAACCTCGAATCTGCAGCTAGTAACCTGATCTGGTCTAATATAATGCGCCTTTTAGGTGCATCTATGAATTCACGATCTATAGTGCGTTTTCATCACAGATGTGGGAACGCTGAAGTCAATCACATCTGACTTTGAGCAGAAGGCAGCTACGCCCTGGGCAGGTTAGCAGCACCGAGCAGTCTGCAGCGGCGAACACATCCCAAATACACTATTCAAATACTGCGTTAAAGCTGCAGACCAAGTTGCACAACAGGCCCAAGACAGAGGATTGGGCAAAACAAAACTCTCCTGTTGTTCAAAGCGTGTGGTTTCCTTCTGTCAACGGGACTGGAAATTTAGTTGAAGACGTTTCGCTACCTATCCAGGGAGCTTCTTCAGTTCTGAAAACTCATACAGGCAACCAGAATTTATACTCTGTGGTTCAGGGCCTAGGTGAAACTAACACCTCTTAGGAAGAGTCCTGAACAACAGAGTATAAATTCTGGTTGCCTGCGTGAGTTTTTAGAACTGAAGAAGCTCCCTGGATAGGGAGCGAAACGTCTTCAACCAAATTTCCAGTCCAGTTGACAGAAGGAAACCACACGCTTTGGATACTATGACCTGGAAGACTCGGAATCTTCACAGACACTCTCCTATTGTTGAACCAAAAATGTCGATGTAGACTCTTGTGATGGAGTTTTGAATATGTTAAAAAGAATTTCCTCTCATAGTTAGTTCTTGATGCCAGATCATTTCATATTTCATTTTGTAGATCTGTTTTTTGATGGACCAACGATCCTACAGATGTATTATAACAGATATATGAACTTCATATGCTTTTTGGGTCATCTGATGCACTTTGACTACTGTGGTTTTCGTAATAGTCCCATGACTGCCCTACATTAAACCCATGGACTTCCTTATATACCCTTGTGCATCATACAACATTTTTACAACAGTATACGTCCTTGCACATAAAAAAAAGCTATTATTATTACGGGCTTGTTCGCAAAGAAAAAAGAGTAATAGATCCTCATATGGGGGTGCCACTGTACTGCGAAAAATCGCACATGATTCATGTCAAAGCTGTGGTAAACACAAAAGTGATTTAAATATGAATGACATGTGGAACATACCATACGTGGATGGAAATGAGTAGACATTTGTCTGATGTATGTAAACATAAGCTAGTATCATGTGCAGGTGTTTCATTTATTCAGAAGTTCACAAGTTTATATATGACTTGTTAGGTTAATATCTGTATACTGTTATTTTTGTCGTTATCTTGCCTTATGTGAACTTAGGTTTTCATGTCCTCACATTTCTCGTGATGTCGTGTGGTGGTGACAGTGAAACGGACTACGAATGGCGGCCCTTGTAAACTGGCAACTGCAAATTATTTAACAGATTTTACCAGATTGCAACTTTTAATATATAAGTAAAAACCACCTCATGATGAAAATTAACATATTTTCAGTGTAACAGAAGCGTCTAAAAGGCTTTCCTGTCATTTACAAGGGTTCCTTTTCAGCAGGAGATAGCCAGCCAACTTGGCAGCCTTCAGAAATCACCTCCAACACAAGTGTCCTACACAAGTGTGTACTGTATAGATAATGGTGGCCACCATTTGAGGATCTAATCTTTTCCAAAAAACCTTTTCAAGATGTACAAATTCATTTTTGGCCCAGTCCCCAGTCTGACACCATGCGAAATATGAAATATTGCTTCAGCCACAACAGAAAAACATACATTTTAAAAAGATATGCACTAAAATTCTTTAGAATTTTTGACTTGGTGAAAGAAGCTTACACTTTGCCAGACAATTTTGTGATTCTGTAGATTTTTGGCAGGTAGAAAATACAAAGTGTAGGAGACAGTAATTACTATGGATCACACGTCATATACAGAAAACCCTCCATCCATTCATCGCTGAACCACTTAATCCTACTTGGTGCATGAGGACACTGAAGCCTATCTCAGCCTTTGGGGCGAAGGCAGGGGACACCATGAGAACATGCAAACTCCATGCAAAAATGCTCTCACCAAGTCCAGGACCTTCTTGCTGTGAGGTGGACATGCTAGCCATTATGCCACGGTGGCGCCCTATGAACAGAAATGTGGACGTGTACTGAAACCCATAATAAGCGAGTCACAGGTGAGGTTGATGCGAAAGAGCCCTGAGATGATGCAAGGATGAAATCCTGAGAGAACCAGATCCCAAGAGTCCCAGGTTGACTACAAGACTGGGAATCTTTTTGATCACAGCAGTTAGATCCAAATCCACAATCAAACCTCCAGATGACATGAGGTCAGAATAAATCACGGAGACGCGGAGTGCTAGAGAAGTAGCCGAAGCAATAGATGGGCATCAGTCACAGGCACGCAGACAGATTTTAGTGCTGTAATTATTTAACATTCCCATGAGTCTCTCTCTGTCCGTCATAGATGACTTACACTCGCTCCATGTCTTCCCTGATTCAGAGCTCTGAGGAGTATCATGGCTGTCAGTGTACGCTTGTGAGAGACGGTGAGAGGGGATATAGTACGTGTGTTCAGATGTGATAGCTCCATAGCGGCTGGATTTCAGGTCCCACGTCTCTCGGCTTAACAAGAGCACTACAGACACCCGGGACACAATGCAGAAACCAGATGGACATATAGGACAGGGAAAAGACAGCAGGAGATAGAGGGAAAGACAGAAACAGCACTAGGGACAACTCAACAACCACATGTTATCTGGGGGGTTTTTTTTGGTTTTTTTCTTTACAATACTGCACCGAACTGGATTTCCCATACACCCTCACACCCACCTGCACTCTTCTTCTGCTCAACTACACATCCAAACACTTTCTTCCCGCACATAAAGGAGCCTTTTCCTGCTCCGGTGTAGGGAGCGTCTGGAGGCCGTTTTCCCTGGGACACAGGATTGATTCAGGTAGCAGCAGGAAGTTTTTCTGTGGTTACGGGGCAAGCGAGGGGGATTTACAGACACTTTGTAAGTCTCCGGGCGTCTCTCAAATGCTACTCCCAATTTGCATTCCTGGCGTTAATCATTAGTGAAGTGAACGTCAGAGAATGAGTGCACGACGTGGACTGAACCTTCAGCTGCAAAAATATTTCATTTTTCTTTTTATTCCTCTATGATTTGAACACATCAAGATCAGACATGTTGCTGCAGTGGTTAGCACGCTTGCCTCAGAGCAAGAAGGTCCTGGGTTCGAGTCCTGGGTGTAACTGTGTGAAGTTTGGGTTTCCTTTGAGTACTCTGGTTTCCTCCTACACGCCAAAGACATGCATGTTAGGTAGAAGTGAATAGTTGTGTGTGTGTGTGTGTGTGTGTGTTGGCCTTGCGGCAGTCTGGCGAGCTGTACATGGGGTATCCCGCCTTTCGGGATACTAAAGTTGGCTGAGAGAGGTGCCAGGAGCCATCCAACCCCAGTAGGATTAAGCGGTTTGGCAAATGAACGAGCGAATGAATGAATTATCATCGAGATCTGCTTAATACTACAAATCTCGATCAACTATTCTACAAAGGAGCTGTCTGCGAAAAGGGATACAGTAACTCCCAGGCTCCTGGGAAAACTGCTGGAATGAAGCTGTAAACTAGACGCTTCACAGCCTGATAGTCAAACCTGACTAAAGGAACAGCTCCAAAAACAACTCGCTTATTCCGGTGCAAGGGGAAGGCAAGTGACGGAATTGTGTTCCATGCTGTGTATACTACAGCATTCTCAAATTTTCTATACAAGCAACTATGACAGTTGTTGTGGCGTCGGAAAATCAAATCACGCAGTAGCTTCATATCAATGCACTCCGATGAATATGACATCATTTCCATGGTAACAAATCAATCCCAGGGATGTATATGGTGGACACTATGTCTATAACAATCAGATTAAAAATGTGTTGCTCTCCCATCCATCCATCATGGGAAATTTACAGTAGGCAGGCTGAAAGGCTTTCGACTGTTGGAGGAAACTGGAGGTCTCTGGAGGAAACTCAAATAATGTAAAAATGGCATGATTTGTACGTTTCATCATTAATTCATAACGGATCAGCTGATAACGGTGGGTTCGATCAGTACCACAGCCTGCCTCGCCCAGGTTTTCTTTGGACATTTTCACTGGCTGAAATTAGAGCACGGTTGCTTGATGGTGGTCACAATGGAATCAGTTTGACATCAAGTGATCTTGATATCCAAGGTGGAGTAAATCAGTGCGCAAAAAAAAAAAAATTTGGAAAAATATGCGGTTCTCTGGTTTGAGAAGCTGAAATAGCGATCTTTCCTCCAGTGTGCGCTAAATCGTGCATTTATTTATTTCTTTTCCCCCCCTGTAAATAAAGTTTACCACGAATGGCTGGGATCCTGTTCGTACAGAACGGTTGAGTTACACACACCGTATGCGATTCCTCATATTGGAGACTCCTTATAATCTTACAAAAAAACCCACAAAGCCACAGGATTTGTCCGACTGTTTTCCTTCTTGAGCCGTGTGGAATTCGACCCATTGAGGGAAAGACCAGAACAAGCCACAGTGAGAGAAGAAAGAGAGACTTTGCCTCCTTAACGTATTGGCGCTTTCCTCATTTAGGGCTGGATTCAGTCTGTGAACTTCAAAAGGTACATCAATATTTACGCAGGGGAAAATTCACGCTGGATTTACGCAGGTGTACGGGTTGATTTTCCGAGCAATCAGTGTACGTCTGTGTACTTCCATAACCCGGGAAACACCGACATGCCTATATGAAAATTTAAGCATGGCCTTAAGGGATCAATCCAGTGGTTTCTGACTTCATCTGTAACTGAATATCGAAAGCAGGAATTTATACACTTTCACCTTAATGGAGAAAACATTCACTCATATCTTCATTCATTCATTTTCCAAACCGTTTAATCCTAAGTAAGGTCACAGGGAGGCTTGTGCCTATCTCAGCCGACTCTGGGTGAGGGCGGGGTACACCCTGGACAGCTTGCCAGGCCATCGCAGGGCCAACACTCACACCTAGCGAATATTTTGAACAGCCAATCAGCCTACTGTGCATGTTTTTGCACTGTCGGAGGAAACCGGAGTACCCGGAGGAAACCCACGCAAGCACGGGGAGAACATGCAAACTCCACACAGAAACACCCAGGCTGGGAGTCGAACCCAGGCCTTCTTGCTGTGAGGCGAACGTGCTAACCGCTACACCACCGTGTCGCCTCACTCAAATCTTGCTAGCAGTAAATATATATATAATATTATACATCGTGTTTATTGGAGATGGACTTCTTCCATGTGCAAAAGGTACTAAAGGAACCGTTTAATACTGCTATGGTTGCGGGGAGTCTGGAGCCTATCTCAGCCGACACCGGGCGAAGGCATGGTACAACCTGAACAGCACGCCAGACCATCACATGGCCGACGTAAACACACACACACACAAATAAATAAATAAATAAATAAATAAATAAATAAAAACATTCACACTTCCACCTCATAGTAATTTTGAACAGCCAATTATCCGAAAGTCCAAGTCTTTGGACTGTAGGAAGTAACTGCACTACCTGGAGGAAGCTGATGCAAGCACAGGAAGAGCATGAAAACATAAAAATGCTCAAGCCTGGGATTTGAACCCAAGACCTTCTTACTGTGCAGTGAGCATGCTCACTGTTCCGCCCCGGTATTGGCACGTCCCTAGGAAACAGTGCATACTTTTACAGTATTGTTCCAATGTTGGCAGGTTGGGTATCTTGGTAAGAACATTGATGTGTGGCGTTCCTTTATGTTTGGCTCAACATTTCAGCACACGGATACCACGACAGAGGCGATGAGGCTGGAGGAAAAACTGGAATCACCCTCCAAAAACTCAAAAGAGTGATCGAGTGTTCTCTCCTTAAAGTCGTGTGTACATTCAGAGGGCTGCCTCGCCTTTAATCACTCAGCGCTCACTGGAGAAGGAGAAGCATTTACGGATTTTCAGCCGAGTCAGAAAAAAGGTTGAAATTGTCACAGCATGAAATGTTGCTTCTTCTCTACAGGAGTCACTGCTACTATTAAAGCAGAGGTCCCCAACTACCGGGCCGTAGTCCGGCCGGTACCAGTCCATGGGTCATTTGGTACCTGGGCTTCACAACAGCTGATTAAAAAAAATATTTAATTAATTATCGGAATCTGAAAGATGTTTTATTTTTAAAAACCACCGTCATGGCCGGGAATCCATTCATTCATTGATTTTCTGAACTGCTTATCCTAAATAGGGTCACGGGGGGAGCTGGCGCCCATCTCAGCCGACTCTGGGCGAGAGCTGGGTACACCCTGGACAGCTCGCCGGGCCATCGTAGGACCGACACTCACACAACCATTCACACCTAGGGGTGATCTGGAACAGCCAATTAGCCTACTGTGCATGTTTTTGGGCTGTGGGAGGAAACCCGAGTACACGGAAACCCACACAGGCACAGGGAGAACATGCAAACTCCACACAGAAACACCCAGGCTGGGAATTGAACCCAGGCCATCTTGCGGTGATGCTAACGTGCTAACCGCTACGCCACTGTGCCGCCTATAAATATATATATATATATATATATATATAAGTAAAGGCACAGAGTACCAAATGGCCCACTTTGAGTGATGCTGAGCTTCGCATGCCAGGTTACATTTGTCATCTTGGACAGTTTTTTCAGTTTTTTTTTTAAATTCAGAAATGCCTGCATGGAAAACAGAGTTGCAGAGCTAAGCTGCGCTGAAGAGTCAATAAGAACAGGGTTTCGCTTTTTTCATCTTTACAGGACGTTCGAGAACTCCAGCATGTCTGGAGCCAAGAAGGGATTCAAGAGATTCATGTTTGATCCCCAGCCTGAAGGGTGGTTCCAAAAAGCTCTTGCCGTTTTCTCTGCCTGAGACAGATGATGAAGCCGGTGTTGTGGGAAAGTCAGCTGTGCCCGCTCTCTGATTGAGTGTCTACATCCCTCCAAAAACAAGCGCTACACTCTGTTTCATTATGTACGGGACCGCAGTAGACATTTGTGGTTGATTTTATTTGTAGTTTCATTCTGACGATATTGCGATGTTGGAAAGCGAGACGGAGCAACGGGGCTGTAGCATGAAAACAACCACACGCTAGCTCTCGCTCGCTCTCTCTCTCTCTCTCTCACACACACACACACACACACACAAACACACACACACACACACACACACACACACACACAGAGACATAGTTGAAAGGAAATGGTTTTGGTCTGTAAGGCGAACATCTATATTCTGAAATGAATGCGGTTTGCACTTGCGTAGCGTTGTTCCAGCATTAGCGTGCTGTAATATGAGATCCGTAGTGTAAACACACATCCTGTAGAAATGTGTGTTCACGGAAAGAAACTCTTTTAAAAGAAACAACTGGAAGCAAAATAAATTTCTCTTCTTTCAATTTCGTGGCGGCGCAGTGGTTAGCACGTCTGCCTCGCAGCCAGACGATCCCGGGTTCGAGTCCCAGGCGCCATGAAGGCCTTGCTGTGTGGAGCTTGTATGCTATTCCTGTGCTTATGTGGGTTTTCTCTGGGTGCTCCAGTTTCCTCCTCCAGTCCAAACACAAGCACATTATTCATTCATTCATTCATGTTTTAAGCCACTTAATCGTACTTAGGGTCGCGGGAGGCTGGCGCCCATCTCAGCCGACTCTGGGTGAGGGCGAGGTACACCCTGAACATCTCGCCAGACCACCGCATGGTCAACACACACACACACACACATACACACACACACACAGACACAGACACACACTCCATCTCACAACTAGGGGTGATTTGGAACAGCCAGTTAACCAACTGTGCATGTTTTTGGACTGTGAGAGGAAACCGGAGTACCCAGAGGAAACCCACACAAGCATGTGAAAAACATCCAAACTCCACACAGAAACGCCCCAATCCTGGGAATCGAACCCGTACCCTTTTTGCTGTGAGGTGGACGTGCTAACCATTGTGCCACCGTGCCACCCGACACTCTCTACTGCCCAAGGTGTGAATGTGAGGGCAAATGGTTGTGTGCGAGTGTGATGGATCGGAAAGCTGTTCAGGTTGTACTCCACCTTCGTCTGGGGTCAGCTGAGGTGGGCTCCAGCCTCCCAGCGACACTTATAAAAGATAAATCGGTTCATAAAATTACATGTCACATGCAGGGCTCTAGTGGTGGGTACACGCTGTGCATGTTGCATGTACAGTTGCATGTACTGACTTAATTTGGTCTACTTTATAGTTGATCAACGTAAATTTCCACAAATGTGTAATTAAAAAGCGGAGAAGAAGTGATAAATAGTTTCAAAGCCCCTCCAAGACGTGGAGATGAAGTGCTAAATAGTTTCAAAGCCCCTCCCAGACGCGGAGATGAAGTGCTAAATAGTTTCAAAGCACACCCCCACCCCCTCTGGGTTTCCTCTGGGTACTCCGGTTTCCTCCAACATTCCAAAAACATGGACAGTAGGCTAATTGGTGGTTCCAAATCTCCCTTGAGCACGAATGTGAATGGTTGTGTGAGTGTTGGCCCTGAGATTGACCCGGTTAAGGGTGTAGCCCACCTTCGCCCAGCGTCGGCTGAGATGGGCACTAGCCTTCCCGCCACCCTAATTAGGATTAAGAGACTTAGAAAATGAATGAATGTGACAAATTATTTCTTCTTCTAATTACTTACAACATACAGTACAACCTGAGCTGAAGGTTTCTTTAAACAACCCGCCTTAAACAGAAGAACTTTGATAACAGTCTTTCTTCATATAGTGCACCGCCCATTCACCCATTCACCTGTTTCTCATCCATCCGTTCATTAAAAATGGTGTCAAATAGTCGTGTCATCTCTTGAACGGAGCTCTAATTATTGCTGCTTCAGTCGAGAACAAATTCAGCTTGTCAGTATGGAGGCTTCGTCGCAGACCACAAACCCACCATAAATAAATAAGACCACATAAAACACCAGCAGTACTCCAATCGAGCACACATGACATCATTCATTCAGCTCCACTCAACCAATCATTATCGCCATAGCAACACTGGCTACACGCGTTGGTCTGTGCCTTGGCGTAATTTACGATGCTGACCTCTCGCAATCTCCAACGCCGTGCATTCCCGGGCAGCAAGGACAAATCCGAGCAACCCCCGCTCACATTCCTGCATGCAAGGGCAAGACTACAATCAGTGCTGCGGGACATGGAGCGAAGGATCCAATCAAATCCGAAAAAAAAAAAAAAATCACGTCTTAACTAAATATCTGCCTTTTAAACAGCGCAGAAAGGCGGTACAACCAACCAGCAGTACACAGAGTCGAACAAACAGCTCCAAGGGCAACAAACCCCCTGCTCAGTGAAATCCAGTAGTGGGCCATTGATTTTCACAGAGCCCCAAAGGCATCCAAACCTACCAGCATCCACAGAGTCATAACTGTTAGAGCAGTAAAGCTTGTTAGATTCAAACACAGTTTAAAAAGCACCCCAGTGGCCTTTGGAGACATACACCGGCCAAAAAGAATTAAAAATCTCTTCAGTGTTCCTTAAAGTCACAGCCCCTAAGGCATCACGACTCACACTGGTTGGCCACACAATCACACACAGCTCCAAAACAAAAGGAACCTACCACTGACCCATAGCATCACATAAAATCAGGAACCTTAACAGTGACCTACAAAGTCCAACACAGCCCCAAAGGCAAAGAAACCTTACCAAAGATCACATTTCTATTACCCCTCTCTCTTTTTCACACATTACTGATTTTCCCCAATGTAAGGAAGCATAAGGGGCACTGCATCACATATTACCAACCTTTTTTGAAACCTAGAGCACAGTCTCATGTTTCCCTTCATAAATGGACACCCAAGAGTTTACAAGATCTCTAACGGGTAAACAGGGGGCATCATATATGGCCCTTTATCGAGTTCCTACACATGTAGCAGAACCCTAACAGGCACTTCACCATGTTCTCTCAGAAGTAGCACCACCTACACCTAATGGACACTTCATGTACTCTTGCATGTAGCACCATCCTAAAGGGCATTTTGGTATGTTCTCTTGCATGTGTCATCACCCTATAGGGCACTTCATATTCTGTTGCATGTAATAACACCCTAGAAAGCACTGGACCATGTATTCTTGCATGTAGTACCATCCTAAGGGGCACGTTGGTATGTTCTCATGCATGTGTCATCACCCTGTAGGGCACTTCATATTCTATTACATGTAATAACACCATTACATGTAATGGACACCTCATCATGTACTATTGCATGTAGTACCATCCTAAAGGGCACTTTGGTGTGTTCTTGTGCATATGTCATCACCCTGTAGGGCACTTCACATTCTATTGCATGTAATAATACCCTAGAAAGCAATTGACCATGTTCTCTCAGAAGTGGCACCACCTTCACCTAATCGACACATCATCATGTACTCTTGCATGTAGTACCATCCTAAAGGGCATTTTGGTAGGTTCTCTTGCATGTGTCATCACCCTATAGGGCACTTCATATTCTGTTGCATGTAATAACACCCTAGAAAGCACTTGATCATGTATTCTTGCATTTAGTACCATCCTAAAGGGCACTTTGGTATGTTCTCGTGCATGTGT
The DNA here is from genome assembly GCA_030068295.1 of Euristhmus nudiceps. Taxonomy (NCBI): domain Eukaryota; kingdom Metazoa; phylum Chordata; class Actinopteri; order Siluriformes; family Plotosidae; genus Euristhmus; species Euristhmus nudiceps. The sequence continues at coordinate 16,653,643 of JAQNCB010000004.1, read as the reverse complement.
CATCACCCTGTAGGGCACTTCATATTCTGTTACATGTAATAACACCCTAGAAAGCACTTGACCATGTTCTCTCAGAAGTAGCACCACCTACACCTAATGGACACCTCATCATGTACTCTTGCATGTAGTACCATCCTAAAGGGCATTTTGGTATGTTCTCTTGCATGTGTCATCACCCTATAGGGCACTTCATATTCTGTTGCATGTAATAACACCCTAGAACGCACTTGATCATGTATTCTTGCATTTACTACCATCCTAACGGGCACTTTGGTATGTTCTCGTGCATGTGTCATCACCCTGTAGGGCACTTCATATTCTATTGCATGTAATAACACCCTAGAAAGCACTTGACCATGTTCTCTCAGAAGTAGCACCACCTACACCTAATGGATACTTCGTCATGTACTCTTGCATGTAGTATCATCCTAAAGGGCACTTTGGTGTGTTCTTGTGCATATGTCATCACCCTATAAGGCACTTCATATTCTATTGCATGTAATACCACCCTATAAAGCACTTGACCATGTTCTCTTGCATGTATAAGCGCCCAAAGGAACACTTCACCATGTTATTTTGCATGAACTACACCTTAGTGAGCACGATTACATGTTTTCTTACATGTATCGCTCATTCTAAAGGGGAAATTCAATATGTTCTCTCATATGTTGCAGCATCCTAAAGGGCACGTCATCGGTCTCTTTTGCATGAGCAGCACCTTCGAGGGGCACTTCATCATTTTTAGTGACATAGGGCACCATCCTAGAGGGCACCTCATGATGTTTTCTCACATATAGAGACTCCTAGAGAGCATTTTTTCATGATTTTCTCCATTTGAAAAATAGCCATTGTGGCATTTCATCATGTTTTCACAACATTCAGGGCAACCGATACGGATTTGTTTTATTCATCTTGATCTGCAAGTTATCAACTGCCTCTTATATAACAGAATGTTTTCACATTCTGTGTGCATCAAAAGTCGAAACTGTGGAGCCAGCAGTGTGAGTTTCATCAGTCCTCGTGAAGGATTTAAGTAAACGCAAACGCTCAAATAAAAACCCAGCAAAGCAAAACTGGACGAGAGTAGAAGCCAAGTACAATAAAGAAGGCCAAACCTAACAGATGACAACTGAGTGCGTGCATGCGTGCGTGCGTGTGTGTGTGTGTGTGTGTGTGTGTGTCTTGGGGCGGCAATCACCCTCTTTTTTGGTGAAATCTAACGCAGTTGGTGTATATAAACTCACAGCAAAACCTGGGGAATAAAAAACCTCGACTTGGTTGTACTTTACTGCCTCCTGCTGGTCACTGGGCTCATGACACTTACTATACATAGCATATACAAGGGGTAGTCAAAAAGTTCTCAGACAAATGCCATAATTTCTTTATGGCATTTGT
>JAQNCB010000004.1:16554478-16565769 GCA_030068295.1 Euristhmus nudiceps | reverse complement strand
CTACTCCCTGTAACCTCATTGTTCCACTTGGGTCCCTCTCGTTCACACACATGTATTCTGTCTTGGTTTGGCTAATCATCATTCCTCTCCTTTCCAGGGCATACCTCCACCTCTCGAGGTTTCCCTCCACCTGCTCTTTACTCTCACTACAGGTCACAATGTCATCTGCAAACATCATAATCCATGGAGATTCCTGTCTAATCTCATCTCTCAGCCTAGCCATCACCTTAGCAAACAAGAAAGGGCTCAGAGCCGATCCTTGGTGCAGACCCACCTCCACCTTGAACTTCTCTGTCATGCCTACAGGACACCTCACCATTGTCTTACAGCTTCCATACATGTTCTGTACATAACATATTTCTAACATATTTCTCTGCCACTGTAGACTTCCTCAGACAATGCCACAGTTCCTCTCTCGGCACCCTGTCATATGCTTTCTCCAGATCAACAAAGACAAAAAGCAGCTCCTTCTGACATTCTCTGTATTTCTCAATTAGCAACCTCAAACCAAATACTGCATCTGTAGTACTCTTTCTTGGCATGAAACCATACTGCTGCTCACAAGTGCTCACTTCTGCCCTTAGTCTAGCCTCCACTACTCTTTCCCATAACCTCATTGTATAGCTCATAAAGTTCATTCCTCGGTAGTTGCCACAACTCTGCATGGCTCCTTTGTTCTTACAGATCGGCACCAGCACACTTCTCCATTCCTCAGGAATCCTCTCGCTCTCTAGCATCTTGTTTAACAACCTGGTAAAAAAACTCTACAGACCCCTCTCCTAGGCACTTCCATACCTCCACAGGTATATCATCAGGCCCAACTGCCTTTCCACTCTTCATCCTCTTCAGTGCCCTCCTAACTTCACCCTTACTAATCTTTTCTATCTCCTGGTCTATAATGGTCACCTCTTCTACTCTTCGCTATCTCTCGTTTTCCCTCATTCATCAACTCTTCAAAGTACTCTTTCCATCTTCCTTTCACACTTCCAGCACCTGTCGATACATTCCCATCCCTGTCCTTGATCACCCTAACCTGCTGCACATCCTTCCCATCTCTATCTCTCTGCCCTGCCAACCTGTTATAAATCATTCTGTCCTTCCTTGCTATCCAACCAAGCATTTAAGTCATGGTAAGCCCTTTGTTTGGCCTTTGTCACCTCTACTTTCACCTTACACTGTATTTCTCTGTACTCCTGTTTACTCTCTTCAGTCCTCTCAGTGTCCCACTTCTTTGCTAACATCTTTCTTTGTATACACTCCTGCACTTCCTCATTACAGCACCAAGTTTCCTTATCTTCTTTCCTTCCAGTATAACTTAGTTCCAGTGGCCTTCAAAATAGGTGTGCAAACTGACTTTAAATATTTCTGATTAGTCATCTTCATTACATGAAATAGGGCACACTGGTATTTCCAGTCATATTGGGGACTATTGTTAGCTTTCTGTTTTAAAGTTAGTCTGATGGTAGGCATGAACCTACCCATCCTGCCAAGAAATTAGATGTAGCATTTCTAAAATTCAATTGTGTCTATTTTGGACTGTCAAGGAAGTAATATGAACTGCCTGTGTAGCTTTAGAAAACATCACAGTCAACAAATGGTAATTTACAAAATAATTCTGTTCTTACAGAATTGCCACTATGAGAGAGCGAGCGAGAGAGAGAGAGAGAGAGAGAGAGAGAGAGAGAGAGAGAGAGAGAGAGAGAGAGATGTTTAGATATTCATAGTTAATTCCTAGGAACACACCCTGCCCTTTTCTCCAAGTACTGCTTTCCTTTCGCAGTTCAAATGTATGCACATTATGCTAATTGGTGCTTCTTAATTGTCCCTAGGTGTGAATGCGTATCTGAATAGATAATTAGATTTTGATCTAAATTTATTATTCAAGAGAACAGGTTTTGCAGGGGGCTTGCAAAACATTCAGATAAAAACCCACATTGCATGTTGCAGCAGAAACCACAGAAGTGACCCAATGCATCATGGGTGAGGAATAAGAAGTGAGTGAGACTCACAATCTGAAGGATCGTATTTGCTTGAGAAAAAGGATCATTTTTTTCCACACAAAATTCCATTATGTGTGAACATAATGACAATACTACTACTACTTATCTTTCAGCTTCTCCCCTCAGGGGTCGCCACAGCGAATCATCTGCTTCCATCCATCCCTGTCCTCCGCATCCTCTTGTCTCACACCAACTAACTAAATAAGGACTCTTGAATTTCACATTAGGGTACATCTATCCATGTCTCTCCAACAAAGTTCACTATAGTATAACAGGCTGTATTATATATATATGACAGCAATGTTGTGTTTGTGAATCTAATTGGTCAGAAGCTTTTATTCATTTTCTATTTCAATAGCTCTGACTATACTGAATAGATAACCAAAATTTAATATATAAATAGCTAATAAAAATTACTAGCTTTTTACAAGTGAGATGTGTAGTGGTTAGCATGTCTGCCTCAAAACAAGAAGGTCCGGTAAGGGTGTTACTGTGTGGGGTTTGCATGTTCTCCCCGAGCTTGCATGGGTTTCCTACGACAAGCCAAAGATAATGCACATTAGGATAATATGTGTGTGTGTGTGTGTGTGTGTGTGTGTGTGTGTGTGTGTGCTTTGGCCCTGTGATGGATTGGCAAGCTGTTCAGGCAGTACCCCTGTCAGCTGAGATACTCTCCATCCTTCCCGCGGCTTTGTTAGGATCAAGCAGTTCAGCGAATGAATGAATTCCTCTATGAATGCACTCATTGGAATCCACGTCTCTTTCTACAGTAATGGTTAATTTACTAGAACTTGCGCTGCCAATGATGAACTTAATCAAAGCCAAGCAATAAACAAATTGAAAAATAAATGTGGAAAGGGGAATTTATTTGTTTTTGCATCAGAACTGTTCTACTGACTGTAGAAGGTGTTTAGGACAGAGGAGTCGGTGCTTTCTCGTTTCCGAGTAACATACCGGTAATAAACTGTGTAGGAGTGTGTTTTCTGTTTGTTTTGTCTTTTGTTTCTTGTCTTTTAACTTCTGGAAGGCCGAGGAAGATAAGCTGGTGATAAGCTGGTGACAGACAAACTATTTATAGTGACATTTACAGCATTTAGCAGACGCTTTTATCCAGAGCGACTTACAGAAGCACTTTAAAGTCACTATCAGTGAATATATTCTTATACCGGTTTATTAGAACACGGGCTAAATATACCATCAGTCAAGCTCAGTCGGTAGGTGTTGTGTGTGTGTGTGTGTGTTTTTTTTTTTTTTTGTGTGTGTGTGTGTGTAAGGCGTAATGCAAATCTAACTACTGCCGAAAAGGTAAGTCTTCAGCCGTCGTTTGAAGACACCAAGTGATTCAGATGTCCAGACATCCAGAGGAAGTTCATTCCATCACCTTGGAGCCAGAACAGAGAAGAGTTTAGATCCATTTGGCTCTCAGTTGAAGGAGGGATCAGTCCAGCAGTACTAGAGGATCTAAGAGAACGCGATGCAGTGCGGGATGTGATGAGTGCTTTGAGATAGGAAGGTGCAGGTCCATTTTTGCCTTTGTAGGCAAGAATTAATGTTTTAAATCTAATGCGAGCAGCTACAGGAAGCCAGTGGAGAGATAGTAACAGTGGTGTGATGTGGGAAAATTTGCGAAGGTTGAAACCAAGCCGTGCAGCTGCATTCTGGATCAGTTGCAGAGGTTGAATAGCATGCAAAGGTAGACCTGCCAGGAATGAGTTGCACTCGTCTAGTCTTGAGATGACAACAGATTGAACGAGTATCTGAGTGGCTTCAGTGGAAGGAAATGGACGAATCCTTCGGATGTTAAAGAAGAAAAAGCGACATGATCGAGATAGATTCGTGATATGAGAAGAGAAGGACAGGTACTGGGACTTGAACCCCTGACTTTCGGCTCAGTAATTCAGAGCCTTAACCGCTGCCTATTTATAGCTGCTGTAGTATAAGTGATAACAGAAACTAACTTTTCTCGCTGCTGTTTCTCAACATTAAATGGAACTGTAAACAGTATACAAGCTAAACATTGCTATTATGTGCAAATTGCTGTTGTATAATATTAACAAAAGACTTCCTGATGTCCTGTTTTTGGAAAATAATCAACTTTCGGGTGCTAACTCGGCTTCATGCCACCCTTTCATTATAAATAGCACATCCTGGAGTGCTGTGCTCCTTACATTGTGGCAGTCCAATGACAAGTAAATTATATGTTGTTGTGCTTTTGCTTTTCCTAGAATATGGGTAGAATAATTATGCATAAAGCAAGCCTCGTTATTGATTAGGGACTGCTGCTATTTGTGCATTACACATGAGGACTTGCTCGGTCTTAACTCTCCAGGGTGCAGGAGTCTGTCTATAAATATCCTTACTGAGTCACAGACTGGGAGGGAGGTGCGGCGCTGCAACATGTATCCAAGCAGCACGCCATCAAATGGAGGATTTAAACACAAAGGAGCAAAGGCATGGCTGGAGAAGGTCAGAAAAACACCCAGAACAAGGCAGACAGCTGAAGCAGTAACGGGGCGTTTAGAGAATGACAGCTTATGAGCACAAAAACACAATGATGTCATTAGTTTGCATATTGACACTGGTGCTGGGTTACATCTCTATGAGCCTCACAGTGAGCTCATCAAGCACAGACACAACAGAATATAGGATCCATTAGATATTAATGTTAATTACGTGCCTAATTGTCTTGGTTCAGAATAATAAGTTATGGTTGTCACTTCTATAAATAGCATGCAGATCAAAAAGCCAAGCCTCTCTTTTATTGCATGCAAATTCTCTTTGAAATGAAAGCCCCTTTCTGAGAGCCATGCCTGCAGCAGCTTTGCTTTTTGCGTATCATCAGCATTCTCGTCACAGAGCTGGTGTGACGTACCACAGCCTGTCTTCTCAAGTGTGCAGGAGGACTTCTCAATGATGCACATCAGCTCGTGCTTTGAACTATGGCCTGAGTGGTGGCTCTTATTCCCTATTTTTTTTTTATTATTGTTATTATTATTTAAGCAATACAGACCTTTATAAGATTTTGCAGCAAGTTGCAATATGTAAATCAGTTTTTCTGCTGCATGCTGTGGCCTGGTGTCTCATGTTTTCCTGCAGATTTTTATTGATGCACCATTTTACTGACAAAATTATCTGGTGCATATAATTAAATTTGAACACTAAAAGACTGACGTGTGTGTGTGTGTGTGTGTGTGTGTGTGTGTGTTTTTTATTTTTTTTCTCTCCTTGCCCCCAAAACAAATCCTCTCAGAGTCCCAGTGGCAAAGCTTCTTAACCAGCTGGTATTACAGGAAAAGTGGGTCGAACCGTTTAATTACTGCAGCAACTGCCTCCTAATTGTTCAATTACTTTCAGGTGAATTTTGTAGGACCTTAAATGCTATATAAGTTATTTGCACCAAAAATGAGGTGCTGGGCTCCTTTATTCGTGCAAGAAAAAAAAGGAGGAAGAAAGAAAGAAGGAAAGAGAGAGAAAGGGGGGAAAAAAAATATATAATAATAATAATAATAATCCCAACTCCCATAGCAGCAATAATAATAATAATAATAATAATAAGGGTGATGCAGGTTTTAGTGAACGCCTTCTTGCGCTTGCTCTCCTTCCTGCTTCCTCCCTCTTGGCTCCAGCTCGCGTTTCGCTGGTGGGTTGGGGGAGATGAGTGCGGAGGCTCTCCGTGGCCTCATCGCGGCGCTTCTTCCGCGCGCAGAAAGCCTCTTATTGCGCACGAGGAAGTGACAGCGCGAGGCGACTCCCGTCCTGCCGGTCGCGTCTCGCCTGCCGCTGCTCCTCCTGCACCCTCCGCCGCCGCCCCCACACCTCCTCCTCCTTCTCCTCCTCTTTCTCCTTCTTCAGCTGCTCCTGCGGACGGCCCGGGATTTCCGTGGCGCCGAACCCGGGAAGCCGCGGGGCTCGTTTTGGCGGCTCCTCTCGTCATTTCCGAGCGCCGGTGCCGAGAAGCGCGAAGCTCGCTGTCGAAGTGCGATCATCCGGGAGGCGTCTCCGAGCACACGGAAGCACCGCGTAGAGCGCGCTGGTCCGATCCGGTCATGAGCGCGGCTACGGAGCTGACGAGCCCGGTGGAGATCGTGGGTGCCGCGGCTGTTGGCTTCACGGAACAACGCCTGCACGAGATGGGGACCCCGGTAACCATAACCGTGGCCATCCAGGCGGCGGAGGACGAGGAGCCCGACGAAGAGGAAACGATCAACAGTGAAGACGAGATCTTGAGGCACGAGAAATCGAGGTGTGTTTTTGTTTTTCTTTATTATTTAAACAATCTCTAGGATCTTTTTCTTTCTTCCTTCCTTTCTTTTTCTTCAGTAGTTCTAGTAGCCCGACAATAGACACCCACCCCCCAAAGCAGTGTGGTAGTCCTATTTGACATCTTGTTTTGAAAACATTTTTGTTTTAACTTTAATTGAACATGCAAATAATCTCCCCCTCCCCTCCCAAAAAAAGCAAACATTGCATAATTCTGATGGATGGATGCTAGATTTTCCCCATCAGGAAATTCACTTGACAAACCTCCAGACCTCCTTTCTTCTCTTTAATTAATCCTTGCATTAATTTCCTGATCATACTGCTCATGCGACTTGTACATTCCATGAACTTGGCCGATAATCACCGCCCCTGACTAAAACTTATGGCCCAGCAAATAACTGAGCACCTGTAAATCGTGCCTTTCTGACGTCACCGGTGGGAATGGTACCACACCTGTTGCTCCAATTCCTCTCTTTACGTCATCAGGGTTTGATTATTTACGGCACATCCGCCTTCCTGACCACAGTAAACACACGAGCATGTCTCAGATCTGGACTTGTTTTCCACTCCTCCATAGCCAGTTGTTCCCAGTCCTGCTGGTCTTGTTGTGATTGCTCGTCTTTTTATAAATGACTCTTCCACATCTCCACCCAAACACCAGCTTCTTAAGTACTTCAGAAATGGGGCCAAGAATTAAAATGTGAGGTCAGCGAGCAGCATTGGGAAGCAATTCAAAATCTGTCTCATTCCAGAGTAAGCCTTTTTTGGCAAGCTGTCAAGTTTTCTGGGTTGTTAGTGGAACACAATATGTGTTGGGCTATGTCTATTAAATAAATGGCTTCATAGTGTTATGTATAGTAAAGTTTTGCATGTGAGATTCTGGGGTTTGAATATGGACACTTCCTATTACAAAAGTGTCTGGATGTATTTTAGCAGTTGTTTGGGGAACTGGGTTTTTTTTTTTGGGGCTGCCTCTTTGTCACTGAAGGGTTTCCCCTCTTGCCATCCACTTGTTGAATGCGGTGAATGCTTTCATTTGATGACATCCATCTCTTAAAGGGTGTAGGAGTCCAGAGAAAGCCAATGAGTCATCCGTTTTAATTTGATTCATGGCTCTTATTCGGAGCCATCATGCAGGCAACTGGTGCAATCATGAGCATGCCTTTTTAATTGCGAGCTGAGAAAAGGAAGATGGAAATGCTGATTTGTGTTTTGAGTGCATGCCTTCTCTGAAGGCTCCTGGCAAGATAATGTACTCGTGATCACTTGGCAGCCACCATCCTGTCAGATGGAGAAGGCTTGACTCTTAATGGCACGCGTCCAAAAATCCCAGGGTTGAATCTGACACTGTAGACTTGGAGTTTCACTGTTTGAGATGCTCTAGTCTTCAAACCTAACCCTGATGTTCTGTCTTTCTCAGCGGTGCTGGTACAAGTGGTGGAGAGTTGGAGGAGGAGAGCTGGCAGCCCCCGGACCCCGAACTGACCCAGAAGCTGATAGCTCAGATCGAGTACTACCTGTCGGACGAGAACCTGGAGCACGACGCCTTCCTGCTCAAGCATGTCCGACGCAATAAGCTCGGCTTCGTCAGCGTCAAGCTGCTTACGTCTTTCAAGAAGGTTGGTTGTGAGGACGGATCTGCTCTGACAGTCTAATGCTACAGCCGTGTGAACTGACAACTGTTGTGTAAGCTGTCAATTGGGTGTATGAATCATGTGTTCAAGAAAGGCTGTACTTCAGACACGCAGCACTCCCTTTCCAATGGTGTTGACTGGCATTTTCATTTCAATATAAATAGCATGGTCTTCAACATGCACACCCACAGGCTGTAGTTAAACTTGCACATGTTTTCTTGTAGGAACGGTTATTTTAGATGAAATGGACTTGGGTAAACAGGTGTGGTGCTCCTCGTAATTTTCTCTTCTAGATGACTGTAGCATCTCTTGTACAGTATAGGAGTTTGAAGTGCAGTGGATGCAGTTTTGCTTGCTTATGTTGTAACCTGCATTCTGACTTCCCGTTTTGTTTCCTGCTTCTGTGATGCAAAACTCGGATGGTTGACAGTATGGGAAGTTAACAGTCAATGTGTGGCGGAGGCTGGGTTTATTGCAGTTCAAGCATGTAGCAGATTTGGCAAAGTTGTGCCATTCAGGTCTAAATTAACCGATATAATAACTAGGGTGCAAGTGTGATGCATCCCTGGTAATTGACAACCTTGTAGGTAATTGGTAGTACTGCATGGGCTGTTGACTGAAGAGGTTTTGCTCCCCCTCCCATTACTGTTTCCTCGGACTGTACCGGACACATCCGTGTCCTGGAGTTGCATTGGCAAATTGGCAAAGGTTAATAAATATGCAGATTTTAACAGGTCTTAAATTTCAAAGCCATATGTTTTGCCTAAATCTTTCTTGGGTAATGTTTTGGTTTAAAATAGCCCTGCTAACAACCCGATCTGGATCATTGTAGTGCATTTGTTTGAATCCCCTTGTTGGAGTGTGGTCATAAACTCAAGAATTGTGTTGCAGTATTTTTTGACGAATATTTGCAATGGATCTTTTTTGTCCTTTTAGGTAAAGCACTTGACGAGGGACTGGAGGACAACGGCGTACGCGCTGCGCCATTCCACGCTACTGGAGCTCAATGAAGAAGGTCGGAAAGTTCGACGCAGGACAAGTGTGCCGGTGTTTGCCAGCGAGTCTCTGCCGAGCCGCATGCTGCTCCTGAGTGAGCTACAGCGCTGGCCTGAGCTAGGTGTGGCTTTGGCAGGTGGGGGTGGGGCCGGAGATGGGAGCCCTGGGGCGAACCCTGCCCAGCAGGAGCGTCTCATGGAGCTTCTGCTTAAGGCCTTTGGTGTGTATGGCGCGATCGCTTCGGTGCGTGTGCTGAAGCCTGGCAAAGACCTGCCACCTGATCTAAAGAAGCTCAGCGGACGCTACTCACAGTTGGGTAGTGAAGAGTGTGCCATTGTCGAGTTTGAGGAGGTGGAGGCAGCTGTCAAAGCCCACGAGGCCTATACAGGTCAGCAAGGAGATGGGAAGGGCTCAATGGGGCTCAAGGTGGTACTGATTGGCACCAAGCCGCCTAAAAAGAAGGTACCCAAGGAGAGGCAGCGGGAGGAGAATGGGAATGCTGGAGGAGGAATTCGCAAGAGCCGTTCGCTAAACTGTCGTGTGCGTGAGCTTCAGTATCATGGAGAAGACTCTGCCTGCAGCTCCTCGGAAACAGAAAGCAACCCAACCTCTCCTCGACTTGGACGCAAGTCGCGTTCGTGCAATAAGCTGAGTCCCGGTGGCTTCCACTTGAGCCCGGCCGTGTCTCCCCGTTCAAGCCCGTGGAACAGCCCACGAGCCAGTCCTTGTGCTCAGCGCAAAGCCCCTCCGAATGCCCGCTCACCTCTGGCCAGCGAAGGCAGGTTGAGCCCTGAGGCTGGACGTCGCTGGGCTGATTATTCCTCGGACAGCAGCTTGACCCCTTCAGGAAGCCCGTGGGTACAGCGCAGGAAGCAGGTAGCCAGTCAGGAGAGCAGCCCAGTGGGGAGTCCAATGATGGGCAGAAAAATCCAAAATGCAGATGGCCTTCCCTTTGGCGTTGTGCGCCTGCCTAGGGGTCCGGATGGCACACGTGGGTTTCATGCAGTCTTGGTGGCAGAAAGGGGCAAAACTGCAGCCACTCAAACCTGACTTGAGCCGGGGGGCCCTTCACTTCTCCTAAAACGGCAGCACTGAACTATAGCAGTGAGGTTTCTACGCAGTACACTTGGGGTTATTCTGCAAACATAGACCATTGATCTGTTCCACCATTTGTCTGTTATTTCCTTGTAATACCTTTTTTATATGGATATTTCTTTTCTCTTTTTGTTTTATGAACATTATCAGAATTGGTTTGGTATTACAAGAAAGCGATATCTGCAAAGATGGTTATTCCATACTGGATTAAAAAAAAATGTATATAAATTTTTGTTGATGTGGACAGTGGTTTAGGATGTGGATTTGATCACTTGATGCCTTGTTGCACCCAAAAAGCAGCAATGAAGGACATTTTTTTTGTGGCCATAGTTTATTTCCTGGAGTTACGCTTGAATAGTAATCTCTTAAGAAAATGGTTTGTCTTATTTTAGGTTTTAAGTTTTGCTTTTTATTCTTTTTCCTGCCTTTTCTCGACTGTTCTAGTATTCTAAGGGATTACTATTTTTAGCAGGGATGTGGTCCATAGGCTCCGAAGCCCTATCTGTTGTGTTCCAGTGTAGCCTGTACGGGATGGGAGGGTAGTGAGGGCCCCAGCTTGGCTCTAGCATGTAAATATGCTTTGCTTTTGCCTTGACTGAGTGGAGGCAAAGTACTGCACATTTCATACTGTACAAAATAAATCACTGCGATGGCATTCATTTTGAATTGGTGTTCATTGCTTCCTCTCAACCTCAAGCCATGTTTGCTCTATGGTGTATTCTTCATAATGGTAATCTCATGTTAAAGTGTGCTTTGGGATGACCAATGGCGGTTCATGACTTTGTTCTGCTCTACACATCAGTTGGATGATAAATTTGAATAATTGTTTGCTCGAAGCTATAATTAAAAATGAATGTTAGATATTTATTAAGGAAACGCCGGCGAGTGCTTGTTTTAATCTCGGACTGTGGCCTCTTTCAAGCCGTTCATGGTGAACTTGCGATGGCTTCAGAATATAGACTTGGTAAGGTACGTAAGTCTGTGGGCTTTTCCACCCAAGCCTAGTGGCTCATATTGGGCTTTTACACCCATGCCTAGAGGATCATCAGCTGGTGCTTTTCCCTGGTTTCTGTAGCATGAAGTGACTAGTTCAACTCCTCCTGGATGGGATGCTGGTCCATCGCAGGTTACCTTCCCAGTTTTTTTATTAAATTGGTACCCATTTATACTTCTGGGTGGACAGAGGCACACTTGTGGTTAAGACCTTGACCAGGGGTCTTAGCACGGTTGGGGTCTCACCGAGATTGGAACCCACGTCCTCCTGATCATGAGCCCAGCACTCTAACCGCTATGCCACCAGCCCTGA
>JAQNCB010000004.1:16131281-16144485 GCA_030068295.1 Euristhmus nudiceps | reverse complement strand
TCAAAAATCATTAAAAGTTCCTGGAGCTAGAGTTTGATCAGGACCATCTCCAAAATCCAACCGAGTCTTTCTTGTCCTTCACCAAAACTTTCTTGTCCTTTCTTCACCAAACTGTCTGCAAATACCACTTTCAAAAAATCATAATATCTCATGATGGTAACAAATGCTTTATAAAATTCAGGAATTTGATCTGGGATCATTTTCAAATTCCAAACAATTTAATTTTGAGTTTGAGGCATCTGGCATTCAGACATCTATTGACAGCATTTTGGGTTCTCGGGGAGGTTGCAAGGTGGTGAAGTGGATAGCACGTCCAACTCAGCAAAAAAGTCATGGGCTCGATTCCCAGTCTTGCATGTTTCTATGTGTGGTTTGCATGTTCTCCCCATGCTTGTGTGGGTTTCCTATGTCAATAAACGTATGTTGCTGTTATTTTTCTTTTTAGATAATGGTAATATTCATAAAATCCTGGAACAAGAGGGTGGCACCTTTATTATCACAGAGTATAAGCCCTTTAAATCCCGTACAAGGATCTCCAGCATGTTGATCGACACTGTGACAGTAAGTACCACCAGTCCAGCCCACACCCCTTCTTCAATTTTAATTATGGTCAATTCCAGCCCACCATCCAGCTCTACCTCTCATTAACAGAAGCCAACCAGGGAGGTGAAGGTAAACACATGGCACATTCTGTGTTACAGGGTAGCGCAACACACTCAGGGGAGAGTGCTATCCCCCCCCTACTGCATCCATGAATGATTAGTGCTACTGTGATTGATTATTGATTTGACATTGTAATATTGGGGAGAGAGGGTCATATCCCAAACTTTTCATTTGCACCACTTGTGAGAGCAAAACTGTATTTTGAAGGGTACTTGGAAGCAAATAAAGCAAATCTATCTATCTCTCTATTCTTATCTCTTCTTATATCAACTGTTGATTGATTTCCAAGTATATATGTGTAATAAAACTAGTACAGAAACTATGGTAGGCGCTAGGCAGCTAAGATAGCTGGCTCAGACTAGCCTTTAAGCTAATGGTTATCCATCGTTATCGTTATTGGTGTAATTGGTAGCTCAGATGTATTTCGAGTAAATGAAGGGTAAAAAAAAATGTATCCAAATCCAATTCATGGTGCTGATGCTGTCGCTACAACTCCGCTCTGCGGTCTAAAGTCGGGGTTGGTGGTGTTTACAGCAAGGCAGCGTGTTACAGGTGTGCAAACTTTTGCGCTGCATGTGCGATAATTTTACTACAGTTTATTCATTTAAAATGTGTTCCTGCAGAAAAACCTATTTGTGAGCTCCGGCAGTGAGGTGATCCAGATCAACCTTTACACCTGCAGTCTGTACGGGGATCACTGTGACTCATGTGTGATGGCCCAAGACCCATACTGTGGCTGGAACCAGACAGTGTGTACCGCGAATGATGGGTATGTGAAACTCACTAAAGTTTTTGACTCTGAACATATTAATTGCTTTCAAAAACTATAAGTATTTCTAAAAAGACAATTAATGTTTAGGAACAGGGTGGGAAAAAATAAGTGCACTCTAGAATTCAGTACAAACAGCTTTAAAGTGAACTCCACTGTTAGACACGAGAATACATATATATTTTCATTATCAGGTGGTTTTTTCTTACATTTTGCAAAGTTGCAATCTGCTATGATTTTGTTTTGTAGTTTGCATTAGCCAGTTTGAAAAGGCTGCGATTTCACTTTTGTGAGTGTGCCAAATCACGAGATTAGGATGTGAATTTGTCGGTTTATATAAGGCAGGGTAATGGCAAAAATAACAGTATACAGATATTAAACTAACAAATCAGATATAAAGTAGTGAACTTCTGAATAAAATAAAATTAAGCACATCTACGCATAGCATGAACCATCATTATTCAAATGTAGAGCTGATGACTAAACATCTCTGCCTTGGTCTCATGAGTCCAAAGGTTACAGTTCTAGAACGTTTGTGGTTTGTTCGGATGGAATTTTGTAAATCTAAATCATTGTACTATGTTTGTTTTGGAATGAAGATGTGTGTGTTTTTTTTTTTTTTAAACACCATTCACATGAAAGCGAGACTTGTTCAGCCTTTTTCTGATAATCCTGTCATGAATTTCTACATTGAATGTGCTTATAGAGGCCTGTAGGTTTTTCTTTATATCTCTGAGCATTAGCTCTTCTGATTTTGGGCTTTATTTACTGCACACACTCCTGGGAAAAATAGCGACCATGTCTCTGTTTGTAATCTAAAATCTTTCTCACTGTTGAACGGTAAATTTTAGATTGTTTGGAAATCACCTTATAAACCTTCCAATATTGAGTCACATCAGGTTTGCTAACACTGATAACCTGATAATATTTGTTTCCTTTTTAAAATGATTTATTTTGGTTTTTTAGGTTATTTAGGGCCTAATAAATAAAACCGGAGAATTTAAGGATGGTGTACTTTCTTTTTTTATGATTGCGGGTTCTTCTAACACATAAATCAGCCTCTGTTTTCTCCTTCGCTTGAAGTTACTAAAACGAAAGTACACAGCATGTCATGTGATTTAGAAACTGCAAAGCACAAGACCATCATATGGTGCAAAGCTCATTGGCTGTTACGAAACTGGCACTCGAGACCACTTCAGTAAAAATATCTGTACACATAATGTCACCATATCATTGATTACGCTTTAATAGTTTACTATTGCTTTGGAAATTGGTTTGATTATCAGTCTTAGATGAAATCAGTCACGCCTCTCTCAATAAACTGCGATATAAATATCAACACATTACAAGCAAACATTTCAAAACATTTAAGTTTTTGTCATATTTAAAAATTAAACGACATATTCTGACCAATGATGGTGCAGTCATGCAGTGGTTAGCATGTTCGCCTCACACCAAGAAGGTCCTGGGTTCGATGCCCATGCTCAGGGTGTTTCCTTGTTGAGTTTGCCTGTGTGGGTTTCATCAGGGTACTCTAGTTTCCTCCCAACTTTGGCTGTACCAAATCACCCCTAGGTGTGTATGGTTGTGTGTGTGTTGCCCAGTGATGGACTGGCGAGCGGTCCAGGGTGTACCCTGCCACGGCTCAGAGACGGCTGAGATGGGTCCCAGCCTCTCCGCGACCCTAGTTAGGATTAAGCGGCTCAGAAAATGAATGAATTGCAGCGAATCAGATTTGTGAATCCAGCAGCACTCTGGTATCCCTGAGGTGAATTATTGTTTTAGTGTATACTGCATGGAAGCATAAAAAAAAGCATTTGTTTATTTGTTTGTTTACTTTATTTTTCATTTTTTAATATGACAATGATCGTCCCACACGCTCCATTGCAACAATCATATGCAGTTTATTAGTGCATCGTTTAGAAGCTTGAAAAGATTGGTCGTGGGGAGGCTGGCACCCATCTCAGCTGACTCTGGGTGAGGGCATAGTACACCCTGGACAGCTCGGCAGGCCATCGCAGGGCAGAAATATGGTGACAGCGATGCAGCTACTCTTGATGAAAGTCAGCGATGGTTCTTTTCCGTCCCTCTCACCTCAGACAGTGAGAGACACCGCCGGCCTTTCATAACCCCGTTAGCGGCACTGGGGGGACAGCAGGGACAACCGCTGACAGTGGGGCTTGAACCCCCAACCCTGGGATCAGTAATCCAGCACCTTATCACCGTACCCCGTGCTTGAAAAAAATATTTTTTTCATATTTTTTTTACAGGTTCCTACTTGCGGCTGCTTCACGATGTTTATTGTAAAACTTTCATGATCGAAAATTCTAATTATTTTGTTCACTGTTTATTACAGATCCATTGAACAAGATGTGATCCATGGAAACCATTCTTTATGTGAAAATGGTATGTGTGTGTGTGTGTGTGTGTGTGTGTGTGGGGGGGGGGGAGGTGGGATTTAAGACTCTCTGTATTAAACTTTATATTAAAATATTAAACTGGTGGGAACGCAGGCTCTGTCCACATGTAGTTTTTTTTCTAGGTTGTGTTTCTTTCCTACACTCAGTCATGATTATTCACAGTCCTGTCCATAAAGAACCTTAATGTTATTCCACTCTATAAATGGTCTTATTGTCTCATACTGAGGGAAAACTTGCCTTGACTCGGCTGGGAGTTCTGCACCGTGATGGTAGTAATGTTGTTCTGATCTCTCTCTATTTATCTTTTGCAGGCGTCCAGAAAACCAATGGGTCCCAAAATACTTCTAACATCGTCCCTCAGGAGTCCAAATTCTACCTGAAATGCCCCACGGAATCCCAGCATGCCTCATATTACTGGGTCCATCAGGGCAGGAGAAGGGGGTGTGTCTCAACTGATCCCGACTGCCTTCTCCTGATCGACCGCATGAGTGAGAAGGACGAGGGTGTTTATGAATGTATCGCCACAGAGAACGGCTATAACAGGACGATCGTCCTTCAGAGGCTGCAGATGAGCGGCGCCGCTGAGACCGGAGCGACCCGCGTAGCTTTAGCATTAGCGTGCCTTCTGTTCCTGATCTCTGCGGTCTGCTAGCCCTGTGTGGGAGTCATATTTAACGAGTACCCTTTGAATATCATCCAAAATTTGATTTATTTCAGTAATTCAGTTCAAAAAGGTGAAACTCTGTATATTATATGGATTTAATACACACAGACTGATATATTTTAAGTGTGTATTTCATTAATTTTGATGATTATAACTTACAGCTGATGAAAACCCAAAATTCAGTATGTCAGAAAATTAGAATATTCCTTAAAACCAATTTAAAAAAAAAAAGCATTTTTAACACAGAAATGTTGGACTAGTTAAAAGTATGAACATGTTTAGCACTCAGTACATGGTTGGAGCTCCTTTTACATAAATCATTGTAACAGTGAGAAATGGTCTGGAGATGGTCAGGCTGTGGCTCTGCTGAGGTGTGATGGAGGATCAGGTTGCTCTGATAGCGGTCTTCGGCTCTTCTGCATTGTTGGATCTGGTGTCTCGCTTCTTCCTCTTCACAATACCACATAGATTCTCTCTGGGGGTTAGATCAGGTGAGTTTGCTGGCCGATCAATCACAGGGATACCATGGTCCTTAAACCAGGAATTGGTAGTTTTGTCAGTGTGGGCAGGTACCAGGTCCTGCTGGAAAATGAAATCAGCATTTCCATAAATCTGGCCAGTAGAGGGAGGCATGAAGTGCTCTAAAACTTCCTGGGAGACGTCTGCGCTGACCTTCGACCTGAGAAAACGCAGTGGATCAACACCAGCAGATGACATGACTCACCAAACTACCACTAACTGGGGAAACCTTACACTGGACCTCAAATAACTTGGATTCTGCGCCTCTCGTGTCTTCCTCCAGACTCTGGGACCTTGATTTCCAAAAGAAATGCAAAATTTACTTTCATCTGAAAAAAGAACTTTGGAGCACTGAGCAACACTCCAGTTCCTTTTGTCCTTAGCCCGGGTAAGATCCCTCTGACATTGTTTCTGGTTTCGAGAGAGGTTTGATGCACTGACTCCAGCAGCCAGCCACTCCTTGTGAATCTCCCTCAAATTGTTAAACGGGTTTCGTTCCACAATCCTCACACGGCTGCGGTTATCTCTGATGCTTGTACACCATTTTCTACCAGTTTTTCCTTTCACGCCACTTTCCATTAACGTGCCCGGATACAGCACACTGTGAACTTCTAGCTTCTTTAGCGATCACTTTTTGTGTTTACCCTCCACGTGCAGGGGGTCAGTGATCGTCTTTTGGATAACTGTCATGTCCACAGTCTTCCCCATGATTGTGGGTTTACTGATTCAGACTGGCAGGGCATTTATAGGCTCAGGAAACCTTTGCAGGTGTTTGGAGTTAATTATCTGATTAGAGTGGAACACCAGGAGACTCCAGTATTGAACTTTTCACAATATTCTAATTTTATGAGATTCTGGATTTTGGGTTTTTATTAGCTGCAAGTTATAATCATCAAAATGAATGAAATAAACACTTGAAATATATCAGTCTGTGTGTAATGAATCTATATAACATAGAGTTTCACTTTTTCAACTGATTACTGAAATAAATCAAATTTTGGATGATATTCTAATTTATTGAGATGCACTAGTACTGTTAATTGAATTTACGTAGCGAACTCCTTGTTCTGGACATGTGCTGGAGGTGATCACACCCCCAGAAATGACTGACGAATCACAGACTCATACTTGAATTCAGCCCATTCACACAGTCTGGCAAAAGTGCACACAATCTGTACTCAAGCACAAGCGCAGTGACCGATGAACAGTTCACTGTAATGTGAAGAAAAAGTTTGTTTTTTTAGTATTAAAGTGAAATGACCTTTTTTTTATTTTGCTATTCTGTATTAATCCCGCAAGGCAGATTATTGCCTCTGCATTTAACGCATCTGGTAAACAGTGAGCGCACACACTCGGAGGCAGTTGGCTGTCTCTCCTGTTTGGTTTTGCTTTTCCTCGTCCCTCACTTCACCCCAATCGGCTTCAGTACATTTTTCAAAGCGTCAGAAGCAAGCAAGGAGCGCCACAGTTGGTAAAGTTGGTTAGATTGTTGTGCCTCACATAAAACCTTTTTTTTCCCTTTTCATCCCTCCATGCTTCCCTTTAATACCAATTGATTTTACTCCTTCTACTGGATCAGAATCAGAATATTTTATTGATCCTTGAGGAAATTATGTACATCTACAGGTCACTAAAAAAAAGGAGCCTGGTATGTGGATTAAACTGCAACAGTTCTACAATGTTCTGCTTTTCATGCTAATGACCCTACCATCCCTCCATCATTCCAGAGCAATCCACCGATTTTACTCCTTCAACTTTTAACATAGAACATCCAGGCTTCATATGTAGAATCTATCTATCTATCGATCTGTCAGTCCATCTATCTCTCTGTCTGTCCATCTTTCTATCTATCTGTCTGTCTGTCTATCTATCTATCTATCGATCTGTCTGTCTGTCCATCTATCTGTCTGTCTATCTATCTGTCTGTCTGTCCATCTATCTATCTATTGATCTGTCTGTCTGTCCATCTATCTGTCTGTTTGTCTGTCCATCTATCTATCTGTCTGTCCATCTGTCTGTATGTCCATCTATCTATCGATCTGTCTGTCTGTCTGTCTATCTATCTATCTATTGGTCTGTCTATCTATCTATTGATCTGTCTGTCTGTCTATCTATCTGTCTGTCTGTCTGTCCATCTATCTATCTATTTATTGATCTGTCTGTCTGTCCACCTATCTATCTATCTATTGATCTGTCTGTCCATCTATCCATCTATCTATCTATCGATCTGTCTGTCCGTCTATCTATCTGTCTGTATGTCTGTCTGTCTGTCTAGCTATCGATCTGTCTGTCCATCTATCTATCTATCTGTCTATATATCTATCTACCTGTCTACCTATCTGTCTATCTATAAATATCTATCTTCACCAAAGTTGGCTTCACCAACTTTCCCTTATTTCCTAATTTCTTTGTTTTTCTGTGTATAATCAATGTCTTCATTTTCATTATCTTTCTGTCTCTCTCTCTCTCTGTATCTCTCTCTCTCTCTCTCACACTAAATCAATTTTTCAATCAAACTTTTTATTTTTGAATTTGTTGCTGGTAAATTCCTTCAGAAAAATCTCGATCTAATTTATTATATTTTTTGTTTTGTTGTACATAACTTTTTTAGTTTTATGCATAGAAAAAAAATACTTTTACTCAGAAATAAAAATCATTTTTTAATGAAGCGCTTTGTCCTGTTGGGCTATAGATAAGTTAAAGCAGGTGGTATTGATCCCGGTGTGTCCCACACCGTCAGGGTGGAAACATTACAGGTACACAGTTTACAGTGATGCACTAAATCTCAACTTTGTTCCATTTATAACCAGGAGCGAACAGCACAATCTACACACACACACACACACTACGGTACTTTATTACATCTGAGCATGTTTGTTGGTTTGAAAATGAATGAAGGAATAAAATCTAATGTTAGTGTTGGGTTTTAATGATGTGGTGTTTCATTGCTGACGTCGTTATATTCCATCCACTTGGGCTGATTTTAGGGAAACTGACTGCAGAATGAAACTGATTTTGTGAATGAGGGAGTGAAGAAACCTCAGAGCACGCACATCGCGTGGATGGATCGAGGAATCACTCACACCAGTCATGTGAATGTGTAAATTTATGGTCGGAAATCTGAGGGAAAATCTCATTTCTGCTTTTATGAACTGCTTTATTAGTAAAGTCGTAAATCTGTGAGTGTGCAGTTTGTGCAGAAATACAAACAGTCATGTTTTGCTCAGTATTGGGATTGTAGAGCAAGTCTGGGTCAAGAAGGAACTAAATTTGAAAAAGGGGAAAGACAGTGTTAATGTAATGGGCTGAAATAGGCTCCAGCCAAACCCACAACACTAATAAGTATAACTGGGGGGGGGTTATATTCCTAAGACTTTTATCTCGACAGTTTAGCTTTAGAACATGGCACTTTTTGTTTGAACTCACCAATTTTTCACTCTGTTGTTCATTTTCTGAGCTGTTGAACAATAATTAGGGTCACAGGGAGGCTGCCGCCCACCTCAGCCGACTCTGGGTGAGGGCAGGGTCCACTTGGACTGCTCACCGGACACGGCAGAAACCCGCTGATGGCAATCTAATGGCCTACCCTTTACGAACGTCAACAATGGTTCCTTTACATGCGTCTCACTACAGGCAGTGAGAAACATGGCGGCCTTTAATAACCCAGTTAGCTGCACTGGGGGGGTCAGTATCATGTAACAGGAAAATTAAGCCGCAGTTAGAATTTGTTTGATTTGGAAATCAGACATTTTTTAACCGTTTCATTAAATTTCCAACCAGCATCTGGACCCCCTGGGGTTCCCTCCAGCTCAAGCACATGCAATTGATGCACAGGCTTGTTGCACTTTTGCGAGACACGCCCCTTTTCTTCAGTGTCAATAATCACTCTCAACGTCTCTTTAATAATTCTATCCAGGACTGTAAATCGCTGTAGCTGGAGATATTTCATCAGTGGCGCTTTTACACGAGGGCTTACAGTGGCAAGTGCACCCACCCACCTGCTGACTGAATAATAAAATTATATATTTTTACGATAATATGCCGCACAGGAAAAAGCGGACCTTATGTCACTCAACATTCTACATCAGCCTTGGGCATCATACGGCCTGCAGGCCACATCCAGCCCTTTGTTCTTTTTAATCTGGCCTGCCAAAGATTGATTGGTACAGAATTCATGTTTGATGTGAATGATTGATTGCATTCATTTCACTTTGGCTTGTAATGACAGCATTTCAACACCAGGTGGCGCATTGGGCAAACAGTGCATAGACAGCAAGTATTTTGTGTCCAGAGAGGAAGAACAAAGATGGAAAAAATTAAATAATCATGCAGGACAGTGACTCAGCGTATTGAACTAATTGGATGAACACTTAACTAGCAAGCTGAACAAAAAAGCGGATTTTTATCAGAGGGATTTATGAAAACTTAGAGAAAACGGAAGCTCACCAACGTTACCACAAATGGATCACCAAATCTGATGGGGGGAAAAAACGTCGGTATGCTCAAAAGAATCCAGGACAGGGTAAAAGAGGACAACCCTGAGCAGGAGGTAATTTTCCTACACTGCATAATTCACCAGGAAGCACTGTGTAAATCCATGTTGCAGCTTGACCACATAGTGAAGCCAGTTGTGAAACTTGTTAACTTTATTCGAGCGAGGGGACTTTACCATCGTCACTTTATTCATTTTCTTCAAGAAACTTATGCTGATCACAGGGACTTACTTTACCATTCTAATGCCCGCTGGTTAAGTTTGGAGAAAGTATGTCAACGAGTCTGGGAGCTCAAACAGGAGATTATTTCATTTTTGGAGCTACTTGAGAACACTGAATGACACAGCTTGTCTTTGTGATTTAGCTTTTACTGTGGACATAATGACACACATGAACAAGTTGAATGTGTTTGTGCATGAAATGAAAGCAAACATCAGAACCTTGAAACCCAGGATAGTTTTATTCTCAAAGCAAATGTAAGACAAGTCATTCACTCATTTCCCCACACTGGCTACGTAATAAGAGGCTCCGCAACATGTGAAAAAGGAGTTTGCATGTTCTGCGTGCTTGTGTGGGTCGCCTCCGGGTACTCCGGTTTCCTCCCACGGTCCAAAAACATGTAGAGTGGGCCAATTGGCTGTTCCAAATCTCCCTTAGGTGTGAGTATGAGTGTGAATGGTTGTGTGTATGTGTCGGCCCTGCGATGGACTGGCGAGCTGTCCAGGGAGTACCCGGCCCTCACCCAGAGTCGGCTGCG
Organism: Euristhmus nudiceps; assembly: GCA_030068295.1. Taxonomy (NCBI): domain Eukaryota; kingdom Metazoa; phylum Chordata; class Actinopteri; order Siluriformes; family Plotosidae; genus Euristhmus; species Euristhmus nudiceps. Next base: position 16,134,200 of record JAQNCB010000004.1, on the reverse strand, counting down.
ATGGGCACCAGCCTCCCTACAACCCTAATTAGGATTACGCGGTTCAGAAAAGGAATGAATTTAGTTCAGCCTATTGGGCTGGCTCTCCACAACATTTCCTGTTTCTCGTGTGGCCCCTTGGGAACATTAATTTCCCACCCCTGTTCTACATGGACGTAGACATGGCCGTAGCTGTACTGGCAGTCAGCGTTCAGATTTTTTGAAATATTTCTCATTTCATTGCGATTACAGTTTACAATTTAAATCAGTTGGGTTTTATTTTCAACAATATGTTTATTGAAGCTTTTATAGAAATACAAGAGACACACAAACACATGATTCAAACAAAACGCAAACATCAGATACATTCAGAGAAGGCACTCGAGTCCATGACAGCCCCACCAGGTGTTATAGAGTAATGGTTTCAGATTCCAGCACATGATTGTGGTCCTGTACAGAGAACTGTTGTGCGGTTCCCATTTCCTGCAGTAAACAATACAAGCCATTGTTCTTAATATACTGAACGGAGCACTCCCACACCGTCTGAAATATTTTTGTTTATCTTATAGAATACTCTAGTACAGACGCTCCCCAGCTTACGAACGTGTTACGTCCCGAACGGCCGTTAGTTCGGTGAATTAGTTCGTAAGTTGTTCGTATGTGTATAAGTAACGCAGTGCTTCTCAATTATTTTCGGTGATGCCCCCCCCCTCCCCCTCCAGAAGAAGAAAAAATTTCGCCCGCCCCCCTGCACATGTAACTATAAATAGTATTATTTGTTTATAAAATTATTAGTACACCTCTGCATAACAGTGTATCCTTATTAACATTAAAAACAAAAAATAAATATAGTTCAACTTACAACAAAGAAAAACCTCATTAACTTTCTTTCTCTTTTCACTTCATATCGTTTGCTCACTGCAGAAATCCCGAACACCATAGCACGACAATGAGAGCGTCACCAACTAGTGCCATCTAGTGTAGCGGAGGTGCAATTACGCTTAATTCTAGTACAGTATGGCAAAAAAGCATGCTCCTCAGGGTCACACGCCCACCCTCCCTGGAATCACATCATTCCCCCAAGGGGGCGTTCCCCACTATGGGCAGAGGAGAGTGATGCTGGGAGGAAGGTTTGTTTACGATCACAGCGTCGGGCGTTGGTATCAGCGGTGGAAAGACGTGCTACACCGGAAAAGGCACTAAATACAAAATCTGACTTACAGGCAACTCTGTTCGTATCTTTGAATGTTTGTAAAACGAAAATTCGTAAGTTGGGAGCGTCTGTATATGTGATTTTTTTTTTCCAATGGTAAACATTGCGTTTGAAGTATTTACGGGGTGGGGTGCTGATCCCACATCCAACCCTCCCTGTTTCTCTCTTTCTTACATTGTATTCTTTGTTATTTACTCAATGAAAGATCAATGTATGGCAACCTTTTTTTCAAATCCATCAAAACAGTCCCCAACCTGCCGAAATAATGGCCCAAAGTCACGTAACGTTCATCACCTATTCAAATGCACGCATGATGAGCGTTCACCTCACCAATACATCGTACAGTACAAATAAACTGCAACAGCGCATACAGGTTTCAATAGCAATAAATGTACACAAATATCCCTTGTGGTTTTGTTTTGATTCCCCGCCAGTTATGGAGAAAAAGGGGTTTGTACCTGCTATTCATCTCCAGTCCCCGTGATGAATGTTCACCCCTTCCAAAAATCCCCTCCAGCGACGTGACCCGACTCCCCAGAACAGTCTCGTCCAAACCATTTTGCTCAAACTGGTTAATTTATTTATGCATATAATCAAATGATGACGTTGACATCGACAAGACAAGGCATTGTGTCCATCCGGCATGCTATATATGTCAGGGTTTCTGATGGCGGGCATGCGGAGTGTCCATATGCAGGAGTAGCAGAGGCGGCTTTAGTATAAACAAAGTCTTTATTCAAAATGCTAGGGAGTGCCATTACCGTGGATTTACATATATACTTAAATTTACTAGGCGAGCTGTACAGGTCGTACTCTGCCCTCACCCAGGGTCGGCTGAGATGGGTTTCAGCCTCTCTGTGACCCTCCCTGTGAATTAGGATTAAACAGTTTAGAAAATAGAGAATAAATGACTGAATATGGTTTCTGTTAAATTCTGATACCTGCATTGTGTCCAGCCGGTGTGCTATAGAGTGTGAACGTGACGATGTGCATCCTTCATCAAAGATGTTTTTCATCGCTTTTCACAGATCACAAGTCTCCACTGGAAGAAACTTGAAATCATTTTCAGGACTGATAGATGGAGTACTTGTCTGAAGTAAAGGGGACCCTTTATTTTTTTTTTAACTCCATGAAATGCAAATGGGTTTCACTACTGTGTCTTTACACATATACAGGATGGACAGAGAAACAGAGAAGAAAGATTTTCAAATATGTTTTTCCTTTATATGTCCACTAGAGGACCTTAGAACAGTTCAGCAGTACAAATGATTCTTTCACTGATTTACTGTGGTATAAGTCAGCCAGCATTTTTCAAACAGTTCACACTGACGATGGCATTCAGACGAGTATACTTACTGCTTTTAGCTTTAACCTGGTGTGCATTAATCAGATCCACACCTGGGACACATCGGTTCAAGCCAAGGATCAAAATCAAGAGAGGCGGTAAGAGATCCTCTGATTATTTACAACAGGTTACTCCCTGCAAACTTTATATTTTGTCTTTACGGGTTTATACAGAATGAGTGTTGTGTTATTGCAGTGTATATCTTTATGATTGAGATTAGAAACTTTGCTGGTGTATGAATGTATACAGTTTAATATCTCAATTAATTACAAGCCTTCAGCTGTCAAGTGAAAGTGAGTGAACATGTCATATGTTCAAAGAACAATTCTATTATATATATATATATATGTATATAATGATAAAGAATTATATATAATGATAT
>JAQNCB010000004.1:16095468-16105496 GCA_030068295.1 Euristhmus nudiceps | reverse complement strand
CACACACACACACACACACACACACACACACACACACACACACACACACACACACACACACACACACACACACGTTGCTCTAGAACAGCACAAAAAAAAAGCCATATTACATGGAACTATAGCTCAGTCATCATCATGTAGAGAATGGGTATGAAACTCATCCTCATTGAGGGCCACATACATAAATTTTGAATAATCACTCAACATCTATTCAAAATAGGCAACCATGAAATCTGCACATACATATTTTTCGTATACGCATTTTCCCTCTTTTCCTTTATTCACTTTTCTTTTTCTGACAGTACTTCATGGTGACAAGCCAACTTACAATCTTTCCTGAGTCCTGACTCAGAAAAGATTGTAAGTTGTACTTAAAATAAGTTGGCTCCACCTAGTGGGTAGATGGCGAATTACATTTTATGGTAACGGTTGATGCAAAGAATGCATAATAACCATACACTTTAAAAGCTCTCACGGGCCACATAAAATGAGTTTAGATGGCCTGGTTTGGTCTGCGGCCCTTGAGTTTGACACCTGTGATCTAGAGCAGAGGTCCCCAGGTACCGGTCCATGGGTCATTTGGTACCGGGCCACACAACAGGTGAATAAAAAAAAAAAACTATTAATTACCTGTGTCTGAAAGATCTTTTCTTTTGAAAAAAAATTCTTTCGAGCGCTCATGGGAAAGAGGAACGGCATACGCTCACTTCCCTGTCACTCACAGCAATCGCCAGCCAATCATGGGTGTCTGTGAGCTCATTTGTGTGAGGAGTGGATAGCGTTTTCCCTCCGAGTGTTAGACCGCCCCCAAATACGCATGGTGCCGCAGTTCGAAAAGGTGGCCAGCGTTGCATGTCACAGAGGGGGCATGTACTCGCTTTCGCCCTTCCCTGGTCAGTGGGGTCCGTATGACACCTGATGGGTGGGAATTGGACTAAATGATGGAGAAAATGGGGAAGAATCCAAAAAAACCCAAACTCACTTATCTCAATCACCTGATGTGGTACATCAAAAAAAAAATCAGCCAGACTACCAAGAATGAGTAAAAAGAAAACGTCTTTGCGATCTTCCCACTAATCAGCGAGATGGTGAGTTGTATTTTTTTTATTTTTTTTTTTCAGTTGTTTCTGTACCGGTCCGTGAAAGTAATGTTTTACATGAAACTTTACGGTCCATAAAGGTTGGGTACCGCTGATCTACAGCATTTAGCGGCACTACTCTGGGTTCTTCACCGCACATCTGCATTAATTTTTACCCCAAACATCAACAATAATGTTTATACCCATGTTTACTTCCCCATCTTTACTAGCAAAGCAATGAAGCTTATATATTACAGATACAATTAAAACATGTGAAAGAATAATCACAGGTGGGGGATGTATAGGGAATAACGTGCTGCCCAACACGTGAATAATTAAACCCGACGCGCTGTGATGAAAGGGAGTGACAGTAACCAGCCTGTGGTTGGTAATTATCCTACAGCAGTACACGCGGGTGTGTTTTAATCCTATTCTATTACAACTATTTACAATAATTAACTCTTACAATGAGTGTTCGGATGTTCGGAAGCTCAAACGATTTCTCCATAAAAGCCTTTTCTTTAGTGCTAATGCACAAATATTGAGGCTCGAGTGGATATATATATATATATATTTTTTTGTATATATTTATCATAAAACAACATGAACAGCTCTCTTTCCGGCATGTCGCGTTTCCCGTGCGCTGCGTACACACGCCGTTCCAGGGAGCGTTCGTATTTCTAGGATGACACGCTCGACCCGACCACAGATGGCTCTGTGCTGTAGTACACTCAGGTAACTCTTATTTGATGCCGTGCCAAAGGAAGTGTCTTCTGTTATCACCTCGCCAATCCGCCTTTATTTCCATTGTCAACAAAACAAACAAACAAAATACCGGAAACTTTAATCTCGCAGAGAGAAAATGAGACAACATTCCGGAAGCCATTTATGAAGATCAGCTGCCAGTCAACTCTGCACAAGTACGTTATTAGAGAAACACTATTTCGGACTGGGTAATATTGAAAACAAATAAACAAACAAACAAACACATAAAAAAATAAATAAATAAAAAACACCACCACCACCAATACCTATATAAATATAATAATCCTTTCGGCGGCACGGTGGCGTAGTGGTTAGCACGATGGTTTCACAGCAAGAAGGCCCGGGGTTCAATTCCCTGGCCCGGACATTTCTGTGTGGATTTCCTCTGGGTGCTCAGGTTTCCTCCCACAGTCCAAAAACATGCTGACAGGCTGTTCTGAATCGCCCCTAGGTGTGTGTGTGTGTGTGTGTGTGTGTGTGTGTGTGTGTGTTGGCCCTGCGATGGCCTACCGAGCTGTCCAGGGCATGATCCACCCTCACCCAGAGTCGGTTGAGATGGACGCCAGCCTCCCTACATCCCTAATTAGCAAAAAGTGGCTATGAATGAAAGAAAGTAACTTGAAATTAACTATTTTTAATAGACTGTATGTATACATACATAAAATTCAAACATAATGCAACTAGAAAATTGCACAATTAATGAATTAATTTTAATTTATATTTGAATAGAGTTTAAAAAAAAGTCACAGCTCCACCTATAGTAAAAAATTCAATTCATGGTTCCCTTAAATAAGATACATAAATAAATGATTGAAAACCCTTTTTGTGCCATTTTCTATATGGCACCATTAAACACATTCAACTAAAAATAAACAAAACTAAATAAAATTAAACGGTTAACATTCAGATTCATTGCACAGTAAAAAACGTGGGATTATAATGTGGATGATAAACACACGTGCCTCAGAAAAAAGGCGAGGCATTATTTATCCTGATATTGATATCATATCATCAGAAGATAAATGGTCCTGTCATGGCACTGAGCGCTTTAATGGATACACACTGAGCTGGACATTTATTAAGTCACCAAATGGTACCATTTAAAAGTCTACGCTTCGACACTAATGCACAGCAAATGCATGTTCTAAGAGAGATCCCAGGCATTAACACACACACACACACACACACACACACACAGCTGGACTGTGGACCCTATAGCTAACACTCTGCCTCCGTGTAATGGCTGCACACGGCTGCTGCCGAGCCTGCTCTAATTGGCCACAGGCTCTGCCATCCCATCATGCCCTGCCCCTTTGATTTCCCCCCTGGGAGTGTCCGATCAGGAGTGGAGAGATTAATGGCAGCGGGGGTCAGAGGTCATGCTGGTGGGAAACCCTGCAGTTGGGGCCCCGCAGGAGGACGAATCACTCAGTAGGGAGAAAGGAAGGAGGGCAGGATTTAAGATATGACGACTGAGACCTGAGCAGGAACAGTAAAGTGGAAAGAAACAAATAAAAGCGATAAAACGGGGTAGAGGGACTCGGACAAGTAGAGAGAGAGAAAAATCAGCAGATCAAAACAATAATTTAAAAACAAGTATTTTATCCTGAGAACCAAGATATACACAAGGTAAAATGTAATTTTATATCAAGAAATTTTATAATATAATTTTACCAACCAACCAACAGATCAACCAACTAATGAATGAACATACAAACCAACCAAACTTTCGATCCAAAACCAACTAACTAACAAACCTACCAAGTTACTGTAAACCAAACAAACCAAATCAGCAAGAAATTAACGAATGCGCCAAACAAACCAACCAAACAACCAATCACATAATCAATGAAGTTGATAAAATTATCAGTGTTATAGTGGTTAAAATGCCTTTTACAGAGACATCAGAATTAAAACTATATGTCTGTCAGTGTGTGTGTGTGTGTGTGTGTGTGTGTGTGTGTACACATTGGATGCATGTCCCCCACATCAATCACATGGCCTGGCCATTTATAGAGAAACACTTGTACAATGCGAGACATTAATAGCTCTTATAGCTGCTGCTCAAATCGAGCTCAGAGACTCGGGACCAGGATGAACTCGATAATCAGCTCGCAGCTGTTCGCTTCACATTCATGAAACCATGACAAAGATAGAAAGCAGAGGTAAAGTGAAATCCATGCTATCACACCGAACACTGAGCTAATTGGAGCAGACAGCTGCTCGCCTGTATGGACCACTGTATGTACATATATTTGGCTGTGTAATTTTATATATATATATATATATATATATATAAAAATAAAAACTGTATGGGGCTCAGGATCCGCCCCTGATGTCGGTGTTTGAATGAAATATTACTGATTTCACATTAGGGACATTCCTTAAATAATTAAAGCGCCGGGAGTGCCTGATAAGATGACCGGGATTAATTTTTCAGTGAGCATGGAACGCCGGCAGCATGGTGTGAGGTTTCAGCTACACACTCGCGAAAAGGCAGACAGAGAGAGAAGAGGATGATGAAAAAGGAACAGCAACTAACTATCTGGCTACTGCATTCCATAATGCAACACAGTGATTTCCATCATCTCAAATATCTTCTTTAAAAAAAAAAAAAAAAACATGGCGGACAACAGCAGTGCCTTTGACTCCAGCTCTGAACACGTTACAGAACACGAGGTGCACCACTGTGTAGAACTGCAGCCTCTGGAGTCTTAATGGGAATTTTTGATGACTTTAACCCTGTGACCTTGAAAAACAGGTCAAGGTGACCCCGTTTCGATAGGTTGGTAAGGCATACCGCAGAGACCATTCAACATGAATATAAAATAATCCCAGAAAGCCTTGCTAGTGTGTTAACAGGAAGTGCCTGCGGCAGCGGACATCCTCTGAGAACATCGTATCTCCTTCGCTTTGTGGGGGTTACAATAGATCATAAACACAAGTCAAGCGTCACTTGCACACTCTGGTGTTGGAAGCTTTACGTTTTCTTATTTTTTTTACCCCTTACACTACAGCAGCTATAAACGTCTGTTCCTTCAGCGGTGTCTATTTCTATTTCTTTCTTCCTCCTGTATCTGTCTGTATCTGTATCTAGGGTGAATTCACTCGTGAGCGTGGAATCCCTCCCTGGACTTCTTCTAGCGGACTCCGTCCTTCGCGATGGTCGACCGTAACCAAAGGCGCTCAGTCCCCAGCAGCTCCCTCCTGTAGCTCAACACAAAAAACATCCTGGCCCAGCCCGGGACTCAAACCTAGGGACTTCCTGTGGTTAAGAGGACATGCAACTACACTGCCATGCCGTCTGCTTGCTACATTCTGGGACCTGGAATCCATTTTTAACCAACAGTGTAGAGTTTTTGGAAAGTGAGGACATTCTGGTTGGTCCCCTCTCCTTCCAAGGACTATTGGAGGGTTAAAGCTTGGCTTTAGGGTTCAGGTTAGAATTCGGTTCAAGTTCGGGTTAGGGTAAAGGCTGAGGTCAGGCATTTAATTTTGATAGTTCAAGGTTAAGGTAAGGGTACAGAAGGCATTATGCAAATGAAGGTCCCCACAATGATAAGTGCAGGGTTGCGTGTGTGCGCCTGTCTGCTCAGTTTAATTATATTCCCTGAACTGGCCTGACAGAAGTCTGGTTTAGGTTTAAAGGCAGTGCAGAGACATAAAAGGCATCGGGTAGGGACACAACACAGGCGCGCTATCTTTAACCCAGTTCGGCAGTAAATTAATACAGATTCACTTCCAACACTGGAAGCAAACAATCCTGATGCTCACATGACCCATTGCTCCAGACATAAACCTGGCAGTGAAACACTCCAGTGCTGCATGTCAACATCGAGGAAAACTGCTGAGACTTTAGTGGAAAAGAGGAAAACTTGGAGGGAGTGCAGTGGCCTCCACTCCACGGTTCGTCACTTTCCTTTCCACGCCTGTTCATTCAAGTCCACTAATTTGATACCAAGAGATCTCAAGGGTTCAGGGTTGTTTCATTCCACACTTCCGAGGTATTTAAAATAATAACTACAGTCATGTTTATGACATCATCAGCAGACATGACAAATGACCTTTTTTCAGGAATATACCACAAAATATAAACCCCATTAGATGAGGATAAGAAAGGAAGACGAGACGCCAATGTTACCAGAAGCACCTTTAAGAGAAATGTACAAACCAGCACGCGTTAGCTAGCCAGCTAGCAGACATGCTATCGAGCGAGCGCAGCTTCTTCAGGATCCATTGCACCATCATTCATTTTCTGAACCGATTAATCCTAATTAGGGTCGCAGGGAGGCTGGCACCCAGCTCAGCTAACACTGGGTGAGGGCAGAGTACACCCTGGAGAGCTCGCCAGGCCATCGCCAGGCAGAAACACTCTGATGGCTATGCAGCTACTATTGACGAAAATCAGCGATGGTTGTTTTACATCCCTCTCACCACAGACAGTGAGAGACACGACGGGCCTTTGGGAACCCAGTTTCCTGCACTGGGGAGACAGCAGTGATAACCGGTGGGACTTGAACCCCTGACCTTGGGATCAGTAATCCAGTACCCTACCACCAGGCCACCACTGCCCGTATTGCATCATCATTTCCTCTCAGTTCATGTTTATCTATACAGAAGCGCTGTATAAATGCGACCTCGTACTTGGTGGTGTAATGTACATCACCACGTCTCAAGCTTTGCTTGTACTCAGGACCGCAGAACTCGTTCTCATGCGACGCTGCAAAAATGACAGCTGACACGTTTACATCACACGTCGGTTTTTCCTCTGCTCTCGTTACACCGTTTCGTCAATCTATCTCGTCCTGACCAGAGCACGATGGGCTCCTGGCTTCGTGGCTCCGTTCCTCTCAAGATCTCTTTCTAATATTTGGACGGCTTCCGACTTTCCGCTCGTGAAAAAGTGCAGACGACAAAGCCGGGAAATGTGGAATGGAAAAGTGAGAGGGGGATGCTGGGAAATAGCTATAAATTGGCTGCTTTGTTTGTACCATTAGACCGCATGTGGCCTGATATTTATCGTCATTGCACTGATGTGATCATATCACTGTGTGTGTGTGCGTGTGTGTGTGGGGGATATAAAAAAAAAAAAAAAAAAAAAAAAAAGCATTCACGCTATGGATGCCAGGATGTGGCTTTCACCACAGAGGAGATGTTTTACTACTCGAGAGGCGTCGCAAACGTCTCAGATTGTGAACTATTAGATTAAAGGCTTTTTACATGCACTGTAAAGTGGTGTAGAACCCATGTCCTGTTTACACTCGGTTACTCTCCATATCAGAGATGGAATCTCCTTTATGGGAGACCGCCATTACAGCCTCCTAAATAAAGATGCCTTTCTGTAATCACTCGCTGTACAGACCCCAGAACAGAACCATGCTAGGGCTGACGTCAGGATCAATTCTGTCACTATACAAGCTTCGGGAATGTAGCGCTGTAGTGACGGGACGTCTTTTTACAGCTTTTTGACCAGCGATGTTCTGATCCCAATTCTCCCTTCCTGATACATGACCTTTCAGTACCTACCGATCCCGAGCCCATAATCACGCATGAAAAAAGATCTGTATTCCTTTTGGTTCCAGAGTCCGGGATCCGAATCAGAGTCTGTCTTGGCCTGAAACTAGAGTCTAGTCATATGGTTGCTTGTGTAATTACCTTGTTTGGCACGATATAACATTATATGTGGTGAAAGTGCCGTTAAACACCATCCATCCATCCATCCGAATTAGAGTCAATAGCGCCCCCTCGTGGCAGTTTCCTGAATCCCCCCCCCTATATTTCCATATTTTTTCTTTTTCGATGAATATTTTTTTAAAAATCCACGATGCACGAAGTCACAGAACCTGGAGAGCGATATAGCCGATATAGCGAGGGATAACTAATTTCTGAGTTCGAGAATCGATTTGTGTAAAAACCACCATCGTTACCCAGACCAGGATATTCGCAGATACCAATCGGCCATTTTTGCCTGTCGTCAGTATCTCTTACACCCCAACAAAGGCAGACTGCACCCAAACTCACATTCCTTTATCTTCATCAAACTGCTTAAAAAAAAAAAAAAAAAAAAAAAAAAAAAAAAAAAAAAAAAAAAAAAAAAAAAAAAAAAGTTTTCATCACAGTGAAGTCGGGCGCAGACCCCGTGAAGCAGCACAAATAGAGCACGCGTCCCTCTGGCAAAGGCGTGACAAGACAAACAGAGTTGAATTTATGTCAAATTTAGTCACAGCTTCAAATTCACAAGAAACAGAACCTTGTATTAATAATCACAACCTCAACCCGGCAGTTCAAATTCATACACCTATGTTCACACTTCTGCTTCTCAGAGTCCTTATCGCATCACCATTTACCACGGATCTGAATAAACAGCATAGTTTCCTCTTTCCGATGATATCGGTGGTTTCTCTTGCCAATAAAGCACTGCTTAATAATCTGGATTTAAAATCAAAACAAACAGAACAATGGTGTTTATTTCCTTTAGGCGCTGAGCACATGTCAGAGTCTCTGCTAATTGCTAAATCTGGGAGAACCGCATCATCAAGTTTCTGATAGTGCCAGATTCACCCCCACCCCACCCCACCCCTAAGAAATGTGTTTTTAGAACTTTTAATGTAATTTTATTTAGGCTCTACTCACTTCCGCCTTTTCTGTCACACAAATGCTGGGAAATTTGTCTCGACCAATCAGTTTGCGAGATTTGACTCAAGACTTCAGAGCCGAGTGAACCGAAGAACCGAATCCGAGTCAGTAGCGACCCCTTGCGGCAATTTTCCTGAACTGTTTCCCTATTTTTTATTTTTCAATGACTATTTTTTTTTAAATCCGCGATGCACTGAAGCGTGATATAGCGAGGGATGTCTAATAAAATAAATATAAACCAGTAGGCTATACATGCCATTAACTACGCAAGGTTTAGCTGGGCTGAAAGCGCACATAACCCGCCTCTGTCATTTGCAAAATGGCTAATAATTTATGAAAAAACCCTTGTTTTTGTTTAATCTGTTTCTAATTAGCATACCTTAAAACTTAAATTGGTTTAAAAGCATGCCGTTACCCAACGCGTCATAGTGAAATTAAACTAGAGTCCAGAGATGAGAAGGATACAAGCCATTTAACGAACAACACCAGTCTCCTAATTTCTGGGAGAAGTTAACTTAAAGCTTTGAATCTTTTGTGTATTTATAGCTCGATTATTAAACCAACATATAATTGAAGTAGATCACATGAAGCCTCAACAATTCAGTGGTAAATGGATGAAAAAATTTATTCCTCATTAATGTAATCATTTCATCGACTTTAGTTTTCTAAACATAAAGCAGGTCTTACAAAGACAACTTGCAACAAGGATTTTTCTTGCAAAAATCGATTCCCGTGTAACATGACACCAGGGACAATTTTGCGTGACACGTCTGCGTCGGCAAATCCTTGCAATCTTTTGATTGCAACACAACAAGACAAACTTGCAACGCAAGAAGATGAAAAACTAAGTCTGTGGTACACGGGTTAACTTGCAAGAACCATTTTTTTACTGTCTCACAATCATATAAACCAAAAAAAAAAAAATTGTTGTGGTTCGTCCAATCACATGCATTTATGCAAATTATTTATGGCAGCTACAGGAAGCGCATCAGGACAGAAACTATTTACAGGGCCAGCGGCAATCACTCAAACACATGGCTTGGTTTCATCGTGGACTAGTTTAGGAAGGAATTATAAAATAAAAGTCTCATGACTCTTATATGCCTTTAGCTCGAGATCATAACTTGTGACTCATTCTTATTTATTTACAGATAATTAAGGGTTCTTATGTTGAGACACAAAATAATCCAAACCTATATTTAAGTAATATAATAAATCGATAACAGTAATAAAATCCCCAAATATCAAGGTGTGGGAATTTATTCTCGTCTCCCAGCCCTAGTATCCCATCATGAGAATGTACTTAAGCTATTCCAGTTGGGTGTCGCTCGCGCACAAGGAAACTGAGACAGGTGAAGTCTAAGTAAATAGAAGAGTATTCAGATTAGGCAAAGAAGCTGCAGATTAGCTGCGCAGTATGTAGGTCATCAGATAAAGTCACAGAGCACCTGACAGAGGATTAACACAGCAGCACTGAAACACACACACACACACACACACACACACACACACACACACACACACACACACACACACACACACACACAC
>JAQNCB010000004.1:15912573-15922678 GCA_030068295.1 Euristhmus nudiceps | reverse complement strand
ACATATACACACACACACACACACACACACACACACACACACACACACACACGCACACATATATACACACACACACACACACACACACACACACACACACACACACACACACACAGAGTGTTAAACAGGTTATGCAAATTAACCGTCTCATTTTCCTGTGTATTCTCAACTCACACTATGGATCCTGATGCGAGTAAAGGCATGTTTTTATAATTCCATTATACATAGAATCGGTGTGTGTGTGTGAGATGGAGAGAGAGAGAACAGTGCTAATGTGTGTGTGTAGAGAGAGAGAGAGAGAGAGAGAGAGAGAGAACAGTGCCAATAGACAAGGTTGCGCTAAGTATCTCTCAATCATTCTATGTACATTTACAGCATTTGGTAAATGCTCTTATCCAAAGCGACTTACAATTATCAGTTGAGGGCTAAGGGCCTTGCTCAGGGGCCCAACAGTGGTGACAGTGGGGATTGATCCGCTGACCTTCGGATCAGTAACCGATCGCTTTAACCGCTAAGCCATCACTGCCCAATCTATGTACGTATGTATGTAGGTATCTATCTATCAATTCAGACCAAGGAGTTCATAATGGAATTACGGAGATCTAAACAAACTGAACACTCTGCCCTCTACATCGATGGAGAAGAGGTTGAGAGGCCTCAAGTTTCTTGGAGTTCACATTGCCGCTGACTTCAACTGAACCACAAACATCTCCCACCAGGTGAGGAAAGCACAACAAAGGATGTACTTCCTCAGAAAGCACCGACAAGCCCATCTACCCTGACCCCTACTGACAAACATTTACCGCTATCTGCTAATGAGAGCCTCCTGACCTACTGCTGGACAGTATGGTTCACTAGCTGTACTGCAGAGGAAGATCTTGCAGTGGGTGGCGAGGACGGGAGAGCGGGTGATTAGAACCACACTACCCTCCCCCAGTGACATTCACACTGACACTTTTGGAAGAGAGCCAGCAGAATTATCAGGGACCTCACACACCCTGGACACGCCCTTTTCTCCCCTCTCCCCTCTGGAAAAAGGTACAGAACACTACTTGGAGGGAAAGCACTATCCACCCCCTCATACCAATGAGCTCAAAGATGCCCATGTTTGGCTGGCGATCATTGTGAGTGACAGTCCCTGTGAATTCACATCAGGCGATGTTCCTTGCCTGCTTCTGATCAAGGAGTCTTCATTCATGTTTGTAAGGGCTTTGGTAGTGTCACAACCTTACCTCTGATTCGCTGGTGAATTACATTACCCAGGGTGGCCAGGAAGTGGATGTAAGCGGTCACTTTACATGTCATGATTACGCCTTTCAGCACCGTTACAGCATCAGCCTTGGTTTTCTATGTTGTGTTCTAGTTTTCAGTATATATTTTATGTTCTTAGTGTTTTCTTTGCCTCATTCTTCCAATACAATGTCTGTACTTGTTATCCTTCTACATGCTATGAACCTTGTTCAAGTTTGGGTTTCATTTCCTCTTTGGAGGTTAGTCCACAATAAGCTCCTCATCTAGCGTATGCATCCTGTCTCACCATGCAATCAGGAAAGGTTACTTTTGGCTTGTTTCCTTTCATTAACATAGATATGAATAGATAAAGCACCATCGCGCGATAATGATAACATCATTGATGTCAATTACCAAAAACAGAACTACAGTAAAATAAAATGCAGTGAGAGTAAATGTTTATCTATGCCTGCATTGTTGGGATTCTTTTCATAAACCAGTTATACCACCATTTCACTGAACCAACAACTAAATGTGATTTAAATAACACAATATATACATTTACATATATAAATACATATATATATTTGTGTGTGTGCAAAACTCAGAGTTACAGGGAATCGTTTGATAATATATATATAATATCAATAAATACAGATTCAACGCTATAAATGCTTACAATTACAATTAAACATTCAAAAACAATGCATAAGATGTAAATAAAATATAATTCATATAAAATACATACGTGTAATTGTACATAGATGTAAATAAAGTGTAAGAAAAGCCTTGACTTCTGCCTTTTCTGCCACACGAGTGCTGTTATTTCAGAGCCGAGTCCCAAACCGGAGTCGGCAGTGAGCTTGCCTCCTTTCTCTTAACTTTTTCCCTATTTAATAGTGAAAAAGTTAAGGGTAAGGCCACAAGGTCACTACCAACTCGGTTTGGGATGCGACTCTTTGAAATCTCGCAAGCTGATTGGTTGAGATGAATTTCCCAGCAGAAGAAGAAGAGGCTGGGATCTGAATCCGAGTCAGTAGCGACCCCTTGTGGCATTTTTCTCTATTTTTTCTTATTTTTATTTTTCGATGAATATTAAAAAAAATCCGCGATACACTGAAGCCACAGAACCTGAAGCGCGATATAGCGAGGGATGACTGTGTGTATATATATATATATATATATATATAAATAATTTAGTCTTAGATCATGAGGAGCCTCCACTATACAAGTCCAGAAGCGCAAATGAAGAAACAATCAACTAGTACTGCGCAATCCGACTTGAGTATTCTGAATATACATACTTCAGTAAGCTCTTTCATTATAAGTTCCATTACTAAAAGGTTTATAGCCTGCACCCAAGCAAGGTTTACACTCTGAATCTGGTTTGTTGTACGAATCTGGACTGAAGTTGAACATTGTGCAGAAATCTGGAAGAAATAAATAACATATGAGTGCAAAACATCCAACACAGTGCACTCGGGGCATGTGAGATCTAAGCCCTCAGGCTGGGTGTGTCCACTCAAGTCAGCGGTATGGTGAAACTCAAAAATCATGCCACGCATATTTGTATTGCACAGTGTCATCCCCTCAGACACATGTTACACTCAAAACAAAAGTTCTGCTCTCATGCGATAACCAATCAACCGAGCACCAAGCGTTCCAAAGGTGAAGTCAGACCTGGAGTCATATTAGTCATAATGGTGTAACCGGTTTATTTACATGGGAAGGGAGTGGCTTGTTGATTAAAGGTAATCTTCGTGTATGCGTGTGATGTACAGGAAGTCGGAGTGACTCAGCTTTAAGCCAAAGGTTGGAGGCTATTTATAGCCTGGTTGAACTCAGCATACCTGATGTGGCCTGGTTTCGAGGTGAATAATGAGGTGAGACGGCCACTGATGGGAAATCCTGGATGTGAAAAGTCTAGCACTCACATATAGTGACTCGTCTGCTCATCATTCATTCACAGAGGAAATTGTCATCATATCAACTCCTGGGTGATGATCTAAAAAAAAAGATGATTCTGAAATTAAAACTTCAGTTAATATTCACACATCACAAAAGCAAGAAGGATTCAGTTGAGACATTTTCCATCCATCCATTCTTCCAATCAACCGTCCTCCCACCTATCCGTGTATACATCCATCTAACCAGCCTTCCATCCATCCAGTCAACCATCCTACCAGCCATGTTATTATCCATCCATCCAGTCAACCATCCTACCAGCCAGCCTTCCAGCCACCAATCCATCCATCCATCCATCCACCCTCCCGCCCATACATCCAGCAATCCTTCCATCCATCGATCATTCCAACCATCCATCCAACCAACCTTCCATCCATTAATCCATCTATCCAGGTTTCCATTCAGCCGTTCATGCAACCATGCATCCAACCCTTCATTCATCCTTCTGTCTATTCATCGATCTACTCCTCCCTCCTTCCATCCACCCATTCTTCCTCCCATCCAGCCATTCTTCCTTCCCTCCTTCCACCCATCCTTCCATTCATCCAATCATCCTTTCATCCACCCACCATTCCTCCACTAATCCAGCCATTCTTCCACTCATCCAGCCATTCCTCCTTCCTTCCATCCACTCATCCAATTATCCTTCCATCCACCCACCATTCCTCCTTCCTTCCATCCACCCATTCTTCCACTCATCCAGCCATTCCTCCTTCCTTCCATCCACCCATCCATCCATTCATCCAATTATCCTTCCATCCACCCACCATTCCTCCTTCCTTCTATCCACCCATCCATCCATTCATCCAAACATCCTTCCATCCACCCACCATTCCTCCTTCCTTCCATCCACCCATTCTTCCATCCATCCAGCCATTCCTCCTTCCTTCCAACCACCCATCCATCCATTCATCCAATCATCCTTCCATCCACCCACCATTCCTCCTTCCATCCATCCATTAATCCAGCTTTCTATCCATTCTTCCAGCCTTCCATCATTCTATTCCTCCTTCCAACCCTCCATCCATTCCTTTTTACATCCATCTGTCTGATGTTTTGTTTTATGTTTTTATAAAGCTATAGGATATGATATTATCCAAAGATTATGGAATATTTCTTTTTATATGATGCAAGTTAATGAGGCATGTATAGAATACAGGTGGGTTTTACGTGTGCGTATTCTATAATGATTGAATGAATTAATGCTAAACTTAAGCTTGGTGAGTGTAATGCTGGCTCTATTACAACAACAGTGAGTTTAAGAGTTACAGTGAACGCAACCCAACGTATAACTTTGTCTACAGATCAGGAAACACCTTTTTAAAATTTACATTATGCTCTTTAAATAACACGGGGATGTTTTATAATGTTTACGAAAGCAGAAGTCAAGCAGAGTTTTTGGTAAAAATTGATTTCCAAAGTAATATCAAAAGTTTCTCTGTTGCTTTGGAAATAAACTTCATAAGTTCTGTGGAAAGTTCTCCTTTCCCAAAACTTCTCAAATATTCCCTGAGTGATCATCAGCTGTATGCACTGAAGGGGTACTGCGTCAGAGACAGGAAGAAGAGAATCACCCTATTTTCCTCTGTTTCTTTTTAGTTATTGTTGTAATCAGACTCAGGTGTATCTCTGCAGGGATCCTTTATGTGTTGTCTGTCAGTATACGTCACTTCTGGGGGAAAAAACGACCATTAATCCCTGCAATTCAGCCTCCGCTAATCATTCACAGGATAAAACTCCCAGTTTTTATTGACATTTATGTTAAAATAAATGTCTGTATCACTTAAACGTATTACATATGCACAAATCATGACCAATGATATATATGTGTATATAATATCAATAAATACATATTCAATGCTATAAATGCTTATAATAACAATTAAACATTCAATAACAATGCATAAGATGTAAATAAATCATAAATATTAAATAATGATGTAAATAAAATAAAAAATATATATAAATAATATAAAATACATACGTGTACCTAGATGTAAATAAAGTGTAAGAAATGTGTTTTTAGAACTTTTAACGTAATTTTATTTAGGGTCTACTTACTTCCGTCTTGTCTGTAACACAAATGCTGAGAAATTCATCTCGACCAATCAGCTTGCAAGATTTGACTCGAGGCTTCAGACCCGAATCAACAAAAGAACCGAGTCAACAAAAGAACCGAATCCTTCTTTTCTCTGCAATCCCTGATCCATAACAATAATGCTCTTTCCATTCTCACAACTGTCTGGTTCCGCGGTGTCACAACACGCTTCGCATCTCTATTAAAAGATATTGAAGCCGTTTTGCGGATCTTCACTTCATCCTTCTTTATGTACCGCACTGTTGATTCATTCAAGCCGAAATGGTGCGCTACGGCCACATAGCTATTGCCTTCCTTAATCATGTCTAATAATTTCACTTTCTCTTCCACTGTCATCATCTTCCACTTTTTCTTCCGTTTAGAGGAGGAGTCAGAAGGAGGAGGACGTTTAGGAGCCATTTTAAGGGCGTCACAAACACGTTTTTCGCACAAACAAATACAGTACTGTATCGCTGTAGTGAACAACACAGAGAGTTAGCGGTATGTCCGTACACCGGCTGCTGGGAAATTTATCTTGACCAATCAGCTTGCGAGATTTGACTCAAGGTTTCAGAGCCGAATCAACCCAAAGAACCGAATCCACCCAAGACCGAATCCAAGTCAGTAGCAACCCCTCGCGGCATTTGCCTGAACTTTTTCCGTATTTTTCAATGAATATTTAAAAAAATCCACGATGCACTGAAGCCGCAGAACCTAAGCGCGATATAGCGAGGGAGGACTGTACTATCAGTGCACTTACAGATCCCTATTCCTCTTGATCGCATTTATTTATAACAAGTTGTTCAGCTGTCAGTCATTCTTTCTTAATCATTCATCTTCATCGAGCAGGTTATCTTACCCATGGTCCTGGTAGGTCTGGCGTCAATCCCAGGAACACTGTGCGCGAGGTTGGAATAAACCCTGCACTCATTCACACTGAGAGGAAATAGTGCGAGAGGAAACCCGAGTCCATGGAGGAATCATGGAACATGACAAGCAAAGCTCCACACAAACGGTAACCCAGGATCCGGATGGATTCAGGGTCAGTGGAGCTGTGAAGCAGACGCTCTTATATCAAGGACTGTGCTACTTATTGGGCAGCACGGTGGCGCAGTGGTTAGCACGTTCGCCTCGAAGCAAGAGGGCCCTGGGTTCGAGTCCCAAGCGCGGGCATCTCTGTGTGGAGCTTACATGCTCTTCCTGTGCTTGTATGGGTTTCCTCCGGGTACTCCGGTTTCCTCCCACTGTCCAAAGATGTGCATATTAGGCTGTGTTCCAAATTGCCCCTAGGTGTCAGTGGGAATTCTTGTATGAGTGTTGCCCTGTGTTAGACAGGCAAACTGTTCCGGGTGTAATCCATCTTCACACAAGGTCGGCTGACATCAGCTCCAGCCTCCCACTGACAGTAATAAGATTAAACGACTTCACAAGTGAGTGATTGAGTGTTATTTATTATTGATAAGCTACATTCATCCCAAGTTTATGGTAAATTAGGAAATGAATGAAATACTCACTTATCTCATTATACTAATGTATTCAGTATGGTTTGAGATGTTTCCTTCTTCACTGTACCAATAGGTACACGGTATTTTCTGTTCCAATAATCATTTCAAAACTTGTGGTGACGCATGGGTGATTGCGACACCCGGGAACAAGGCGTGGTGCTTCAGCACAACTTCTCCCAACTGCGGGAATTCCGCACACTGCGACTTTAAGAAACTCTGCGTGACGTCACATGCTCTCTGGTTTAGATAGGGGCGGGGCAGGAAGTGTGCTTTTCAGGGTAAGTCCCAAACTGACGAGGATGCAGACTGTTACAGACTGAGTCTACTAACATCCTAAATAGAATTCTTCATAAGCTCTACTGACTTTATACTATTAATTATTTATATGTTATAAATAAATACACATAGCCTAAATTTGCAATTTGCATAGATAATAAATTTATCTATCTATCTATATAGTACAAGATTGTAGCAAAATGCTGCAAAAATAGTGCTCGATACATTTGCATGTAGAGCGGAGTATATCTAAATAGAATGACTAAAATGAAACACACATGATTCTCTGTGACTCTGAGTTTCACGCACAGTACGCTCGTCAGACATCTGACTCTGAGTTTCGCGCACACAGTACGCTCGTCAGACATCTGACTCTGAGTTTCGCGCACACAGTACGCTCGTCAGACATCTTTCGCGCACACAGTACGCTCATCAGACATCTGAAACTCGGAGTCACAGAGAATCATGTGTGTTTCATTCCTTTATATATATATATATATATACATACACACATGTGTGTGTGTGTGGGTGACACAGTGGCATAGTGCTTATCACATCCACTTCAATAAAGCCCTGGGTTCGAGTCCCTATGAGTTCTGTGCGCCGTTTGTACGGGTTTCTTGCAGGTACTCTGGTTTCCTCTCGCAGTCCATAGACACATACTGTATATCAGGCTAATTGGCTGCTCCAAATTGCCCCTAGGTGTGAGTGCGAATGGTTGTGAGTGTGTGTTGGTCTGGAAAACTGTTCAGGATGTACTCCACCCTCACCCAGAGTCGGCTGAGATGGGCGGCAGCCTCCCCGTGACCCTAATTAGGATTAAGCGGTTTAGAAAATGAATGAATGAATGAATGAATGAATGTTCTATCAAGAAAATGCGGAGCTGTAATTAAGAAAAAAAAACATTGATATAGTTCATGCGACCCGCCAATATAAAATTTAACATACTGTTAATACAATAATAAATTGTATTGTATAAGTATATATTTATTATGTATATTGTCTGTGAACCTACTTAGGTTTAAGGTGTTCAGAAAATGAATGAATGAATTCAAGAAATTACAGTTATTCAACGCCAGATTATTATTTTTTTTGTGTTCTTTTGAAGCCCATCACCACCGCTGGAGCACCGGCCATCAGTCTCTCTCCACTCAAACCACTTCTGGACCTTTCTTACAGTTTGTGTCTGAGTCAAATTCATTCCGCCAACTTCCTTATCCATCTCTCTTCCCTCCGCCTCTTCTTCTGTCTCCCTTTCTTTCTTTTTTCTCATGGGGTTCCAGGTTAACGTCTGTCTGGTGGTGTCCTCCTGCTCTCTGAATCCTGTGATCCATCCTGGTATGCTAGAATTAATTATTTTTACAAAATGTTGAAAATTATAATTTAAATTTCCTTACCAGATTAATTTTTCTATGTAAAGCTGTTTTGCGGCAATATCAGTTATATATATTTTTTAAATGTCATTCAAATAGAACTGAATTGAATTTAATTCAATGTTTGAAGATGGTTTTCACAGAGTGTGGTTTCTCCAACCTCATTTCCTCCGGATTGTGAGGTTCTGATAGTGGGAGGCGGTGCTTCCTCTTTATCTGATGCTCTCCAGGTAGAGCTGTGGCTACAAAATGGGTCTAATGCAGTCTGAACTCTACTGTAAGTACATTTTAAGTGAATAAACCCCTTTATGCCTTGTTGCAATTCTCTTTTTTTGTCAATTACTAGTTTTATTTATTTTGATTTTGATATACAGTATTAATCCTATTTGGGAAATTCATTCATTTATTCATTTTCTATGAATTCATGGGGAGGCTGGCGCCCATCTCAGCCAACTCTGGGTGAGGGCAGGGTACACCCTGGAGAGCTAGCCAGGCCATCACAGGGCCGACATTCACACACACTCACACCAAAGGGAGATTTGGAACAGCCAATCACCATACTGCGCATGTTTTTGGACTGTGGGAGGAAACCGGAGTATCCGGAGGGAACCCACGCAAGCACGGGGAGAACATGCAAACTCCACACAGAAACACACAGGCTGGGAATCGAACCCAGGCCTTCTTGCTGTGAGGCGGACGTGCTAACCACTACACCACCGCGCCGCCCTATTTGGGAAATGTGGCTTCTGCATTTAACCCATCCGTGAACACACACACACACACACACACACACACACACACACACACACGTAAACATCGAGCACACACACACAGCGCAGTGGGCTGCCACACATTGCAGCTCACTGAGAGCAGTTGGGGGGTAGATACCTTGCCTAAGGGCACTTCAGCCATTAAGGTGGAGGAAGGGAAAGGGAGAGGAAAGTGCCGCTCACCGCCGCCAAGATTCACGATTCAGGAATCTTTATTATCAAATTTCGTATGGGGCTCTCAGCAGTACAGGGTACAAATATGTTAAAAAGGTGCAAACAAGTCAAACTGGTGCGAACAAGTTAAACAAGTGCAAACGAGACAAAAAAACTGATTAATGCTGTCAAGAGCAGAATGTAAACACAAGTAATTCTGTACACTAAACTTTTTAGTAAAAATATAAGATAGAAGTGTAAACTCTGTACCTATGAATGAGAAATGGACCCTGGAGATATACAGTATGTTATGTACACTGGGGCACCGTGAACTGGACTAAATAAATGAATAAAAAATAGCAGCAAGGTGGTTACACCAGAATGTAAATATCCGAAGTGGATAAGCCGGAATGTGAATGTGAATGAGGTAGCGACAGTGCAATAACAGTCGCAGAGCACTTCTCCTGCCCGTTTCGCAATAAAACCTGCTTCCTTAATTGTAACGCTGACCACGGAACAGCTTCAACCCCACAGCTGTCACCTTACTGAACTCGGTACACTGCAGAACCCTCCCTTCCCATCCGCACCACACCATCTGATTGGTCAAGACAAATTTTCCAGAAGAAGAAGAAGCGCAAGTCAAGCGGCACGTCTCTATCGTCAAAGTGAGTCGAGCCGGAGTAAAATTATGTTAAAAGTTCTAAAAACACATTTCTTACACTTTATTTACATCTATGTACAATTACACGTATGTAT
>JAQNCB010000004.1:15677500-15688554 GCA_030068295.1 Euristhmus nudiceps | reverse complement strand
TTTGGACATGTACAGAGGAGGGAGAGTGAATATATTGGTAGAAAGATGCTGAGGTTGTAACTGCCAGGCAAGAGGCCCAGAGGAACCAAAGAGAAGGTACATGGATGCACTGAGAGAGGATATGAAGTTAGCTGGTGTGAGACGAGAGGATGCGGAGGACAGGGATGGATGGAAACTGATGATTCGCTATGGTGACCCCTGAGGGGAGGAGCCCAAAGAAAAGTAGTACATACTCTCCAACATTCCCTCAGAACATCCACCCATAACGCTTACTTCCATACCCCATGAGATCACCCTGCCCTGAATGCTAACCATTCTGTCAGCATGACTTTCTGCTTTCTGGAAGCTGAATCCCTATTCTGGTGCCGTATCTTTGAGGGATGCAAACAGTATGGTCTACGGATGAGTGGCCTTGCGTTACTACAAAGGCTTGAACCGTTACCAACCAATCGGTGGTAAAATGAGAAGGTCCAGACTGCAACAAGTTTCCGATTTGTGTCATTAGCTGAACCTTTCCCTCTCAAACTGCATCTCCCATCACCACTTAGCATCCTTTAATTGCAATGAATCCTGGGATAGGTTGGGTTGCAAAGAACCTGCATTACTCAGCCACATCTGAAGGAAATAAAGGTAGGTAAGGTCTGTTGGGATTTTACACCCAAGCCTATTGTCTCATCAGGTCAGAGTTTATCACGGTTTCCTTACCATGAAGCAACCAGGAGTTCAACTCCATCTGGATGGGACACTGGTCCATCACAGGCTACTTTTGCAGTATTTTTACTGGTACACATTTATAGAGAAGCACACATGTGCTGAAGACCTTGCCCAGCGATCATAGCATGGTGGGGTGGCATAACTGGGATTCAAACCCATGACTTCTCGTTCATGAACCCTGCGCCCTAACCACTACAGCACCGGCCCCAATTGGAAGGAGCCTAACCCTTCCCCTAACCCATTGGTTGTCGAGTGGAGCTCCTGGCTATGAGAGAGCAATTCCAGAGCAGTGAAAGGCATTCGAGGGATTCTATACCAAGGGATCCAAAAATTGCATCACCGATGGAAGCCATTGCACCCAATATCTCCGTGTAAATTTCAAGCCTCTACTTGCTATTTCTGTGTTCTTGACCCTGACTTGTTTAACATGAACTCTTTGGATTGGCGTACCCTTTGTCTGGATTGCTGTCATTGCCCTTTGCCTGTTCAGACACTGATTTGGGATTGCGAACTGGATTTCTCAAGTCACCTCATGCTCTTGGTTCCACACACTTCCTATGAGTCCTGGTCATTACAGTAACACTTGAAGTGTCGCAGTATTGGTCATTGTTCAAGCATAAAGTGTGCTTATGTAACGTGTTAGAAATACACAGACTTATTTTAACATAAGTGGCCATAAAAAGCACAAATCTGGTCATTTTATCCTGTGGATTACTAGCGGTGTGCCAAACTACAGGTGTTAGCAGTTTAGCGGTCATTTTTTCCCACGAAGAGACGTCAATGCATTGGGCAGGGTTGACATCTCTTGTGGAGACAGTGAGACGTCACATTCTAGTGACTCTGAGGAAGAGAACGCTGTCAGAGATGAGCGTGACGGTAAATCCAAAATAGTTTACGCAGCTAATGCTTTGCTGACTTGGCTTTCCTGTCGTCAGTTGGTTTAGGAACAAAGGGAAATGTTTTCTGCGATTTCCGCACTCATTGTCTGTGCTGCTCAGCACTGGATGGGTCAGTGGTGTATCCCAGCCAATCCAACGAGTTCTTGTCACTAGCAGGCTGAAACAGCCAATCAGAAAGACAACATGTCTCATGTAACACTCATGTGCACTTTGAAAGTGACCATGGGCTGATGTTGCGGGAAGGAACTGCTGATGTAATACGTGATTGTTTTAAGTAGCTACTAACTCTAATAACAGTGTTACATGGAAGTTTTCTTTTCCTTCCAACAGTGCAAAAGGTGTGACACTACCTGTCTTGGCGTCCTCTCCGATTTGCTCCTGCACCACTCCCAGTCAGTCAGCTCGATCTTGCGACACTCCTCATGGGAGAGTCGCCTCTCGGGGCCGTCGAACACTGAAGAGGTATCAAGGTTCAGGTCTTCCCCATCACAGCCCGACACAGCTGGAGACACCTTTCCAAAAGCGTCCTGCTCCGTCGAGTTCAGCTGCATTGGGGCTTCGGTTCTCACCTGGTGCGACACATTGTCCAAGAGGAGTTGGCCATGAAGGGTGCAGTCATCCTCCTCTTCCACCACCATCTTCCTGAAGTCACGAGAGGTAAGACTTGTAATCTGCCCGCTGCTTAGAATGGCGACGCGGCTTTTGGAGAAATCGTGGTCGTACAGACTACTGTAGCAGGGCTTCTCCACGGAGGGTGAGGGCGTGTGAGGTATTCTGTAAATGCCATAACCTTGCTGGAAGGAGAGGTTGAATTCGAACCTCTTTTTATGCACTGAAAAGACAGAAATACATGCCACACATCTTGTAAAGACTCATTATACTGCGATCTGTGATGCACTTCTGATAGTGAGTAGACCGAGGCCACGTGTATGCTATTAAACACTCACTAGCCGAGGAGACCGAGCTGACATCCTGACCGCAGTTGATAAAACAGCCGCAGGGAAGATGAATCCAGCGTTCCGAGAGACAAAACACCGGGGTGACAGTGGCTGAGAGCAAGGTCAGGAAGAAGCACAGCGTCTCCACCCATGACGAGTGCGCGCGTACGACGTGACTGACGAGGATCTGCGTCTGCAAAGATAACATCAACATCCGTCTGCAAGGAAGGTTACATCTCCTTCAAGGTGAACAGCAGTGCTGTTGAATGGTTAATTCTGATTGGTCAGAGGGTGTTTAATTTTTTATTAACTTCTATAGACAGAAAACAGGGGGCGGGTGAAAGAGAGACTCTTGCTACGAGCCTAATTGCGTTTTATAAAATACAGAATGAATTCCGTTTGTTTCATCACTAGCACAGGGCATTATCTTTGGGAATGATTCATTCATTCATTCATTTTATGAACCGCTTGAACCTTATTAGGGTCACGGGGTGGCTGGCGCCCATCTCAGCCGACTCTGGAGGGCAAATACACCCTGGACAGCTCGCCAGGCCATCGCAGGTCAGCAATGGTTCTTTTACAGCCTCTCACCAGACAGTCAGAGACATGGTCAGCCTTTGATAACCCAGGTAGCTGCACTGGGGAACAGCAGTGACAACTTGACAGTGGGGCTTGAACTCCCAATCTTTGAATCAGAAAGCTAGCACCCTACCCTCGAACCACCACTACCTCTGTGAACGATCCATTTTTTTTTTTTTATTAAAATCTTTTGGAAGATAAAGCTAAAATAAAGCTTGTGCTCTTGATGATTGTGGCTGAATCATAAACTGTTTTATATGCGACAGAGTTTACGAGGCAGGGTGGAGTGCTGTAGACTTTGGGTCGATCAATTCCAGAGAACACGATCCTTTCAGAATCAAGCTGTACTCACGGCTCATGCAGCCACACTATTTACTCTTAATAATAAGTCATACAAAATAATTACTTTTTCCTAACTCATCAATACAACATGATTCAGAGCTTCAGGGCACAATCGAGTGAAATCTGCCATTTTAAAGCTGCATCAGATCTCTATACTGGCTGGAAGGATTCAAGTAAAGAAAGAAGCCACTTCTAGGGCAAAGACATGCTAGAACTTCCTCTGGAGAAGCTTTCTGTGACTGTACAGGGTTCTTCAAGGGTTCTTCGAATGATAAAAGATTATTGATTGATTATTTATTTCTTTATTTTAATTAAGGGGCAGTAGTGGCCTGGATTACCGATCCCAGGATTGAGGGTTCAAACCCCAATGTCACCAGTTGTCCCTGCTGTCCCCCAAGTGCCGCTAACTGGGTTACCAAAGGACGGCCGTGTCTCTCCCTGTCTGTGGTGAGAGGGATGTAAAAGAACCATCGCTGACTTTGTCAAGAGTAGCTGCATAGCCGTCAGTATGTTTCTGCCCTGCAATGGCCTGGCGAGCTGTCCAGGGTGTACTCTGCCCTCGCCCAGAGTCGGCTGAGATGTGACCCTGATTAGGATTAACCCTAGAATGGTTACCAGGGTGGAATTCACCCGGTAATTGAGGTGAGTGAGTATAAGTATGTTATAAGTATGTTATTACATAACATTTAATTTAGGGTAAAATTCTCCCGGGTTTACCTTCCACGTTAGCAAATTAGAGGGTAACCATTCTAGGGTTAAGTGTTTCATAAAATGAATGAATGAATATTTTAATCGAATTGGCTGCACATCACGTGACAGCCAGATACATAACTAGTGGTTATGGGTTTGAGCAATCATAGCCTTAAAGATCAATGGATTTTTGGTAGGTACAGAATGCACTCCACATGCAGCACTTGGGGACTGTTGGCATGCCCATGTACAAAGGTAAAGTGTGTGGGTTATTATTTTTTATTTTTATCCAGAACTAAACAGGCTTTCTGAACTGAGAGGTAAGTAGTGACGCATTCTTCCTTGATGAAAACTACCAGCTACCAGTTTGTAAAACCCATGCGAGCATGCTCAGATATTACATGCTGGAAGATGGCTTGGATGTCAGTGCTCCACATCCCTGAGTAAATATTTTATTGCGAGTGTGTAGATCTTTCCTCAAAAACGCGTGGGTTTTTAAAAGCCACTGACATTAACCCTTACACTCTCAGAGAAAAGGGCACTAAACCGGTGCATCCCTTGGTCTCAGGGTGGGCTGCTTATCTACGCACTTTTATTTGCACATTCACAATTTCCCTTTTATTTACGAAAAGTTGATAAAGATGTACAAAAATCTTTAAAATGAACTGAAGTCCAAGTTTGATCATGAAAACCTAAGATTTTCTGAACTACTTAATCCTAGTAGGGTGAGACGCACAGAGACGCGCGCACACAGGGGTTATTTATAACAGATAATTAGCCCAATGCGCATTAATCTGGACTATCGGAGGAAACTCATGCAAGTAGAGGGAAAACATACAAACTCCACACCGAACCCAGGACTCGAACCCAGCACGTTCTTGCTGTGAAGTCAAAAATGCAAACCATGACAAGACCGTTTTTAAACTCTGAATGAATCCTGTGGAAGGAATGAAGGATATCTGTCGTGATCACTGAACAATGATTCTGCTTTGAGTCCCCTAGTTGTTTTCTGGCTCTTCTCACCATCATGGGCATCCAGAGCAGCACTCGAACCATCGCCAGAATGAGCGAGAAGCGTTTCTGAGCGAACAGTCGGGCAGGACAGCGGCGCGCCCCGTTGGTTCCGAAGCGCAGCTCACTGGCGGGTGAAGAGCCCGAACACGTGTCGCTTTTACTCCTCAGTCCCGACACATGCGACCCGAAGCCACTCATACTCCGCTCTAAACTTTCCCGAGACAAAGAGGTGAAGACCCCGGGCTGGAGCCCCTCGACGGAGCACAGGAGCCGGTGCACGAGAGGCGCGGCGCACACCGCCAGTCCGCCGGCGCACAGCGCGTAAAGGCTGAAGAGGAACGGCGCGTACAGGTCATCACTGCGCGGCAGGCAGCCGAGAGAGGCGCGCGCAAAGCGGCCCCAGCCGCACAGTGGAAGCGCACTGACCCCGAGGCTCAGCAGCCACACCAGCACGAGAGCGCACAGCACGCGACCACGACTCCCGTGTCCACCTCGTCCCCCGTCGGTGTCCTCGCGCGCCCCGATACGTTTGGTGGCGTACAGGGCGTACGCCACGACAAGGCACGCCTTCATGTTGCTCGAGAGTCCTTGGAAGACGTACAGGAGGCCGGATAAAGTGCACACGGTCCCGTCGCGAGCGTCCGCCGTCCCGTCGTTTCTCCTCCACTGCAGGACCATGGCGAGGCAAAGCGGCACCACGCAGATCAGGTCGTCCACCGAGAGCGAGGCCACGATCAGGCACATGGCGGATCTGCTCCTGGTCCTGAGCAGAGACACGAGCGAGAACAAGCCTCCGGTGCAGATCACGGCGGCGAGCGCGAGGCACGCGGCGAACACGACGTGCCATGTGGCGTCGCTCGGGTCCCCGCTGTCGAGGCTCTCCGCCGTCAGGTTGCTCCTGTTTACACTCGGTGACATCCTGGTGTTCCGTCTGATCTCATGCGCGCGTGCGGAAATCCTGCAGCACGAGCGCGCTGAAAGTTTGTCTAGACCGCGCGCGCATTACGCAGACACGCACGTGCCCTTGAACTGCAAAAAGATCAATATCAGAGAATGGATCAGCTGGATGAAGGGAAGCACAAGTGAGCGCTGATTTAGTGAGTCCGTGCCACCGGGGTGTGTGTGTGTGTGTGTGTGTGTGTGTGTGTGTGTGTGTGTGTGTGTGTAATGTATGTGTGTGTGTGCTCATCGTAGCCTTTTGTGCTGCAGGTTCATGAATGAGCTCGAGCTGATCGAGGAGAAACGGGGGCGCGTGAAGGGTGGAGCAAGACCTCCTCCTCCTCTCAATGAACGTATGAGTGTGTGTGTGTGTGTGTGTGTGTGTGTGTGTGGGTTGTGATGCACGCATTTCGAGGTCTCCTTGTCACATCAATTAATGTCGTGTCCTCCTTAGGCTTCATCAAAACATGGCTGAGTCAAATGTCCCCCAATTGTACAAGTACAGGATAACCCAAGGTGTGAGTGTGAGTGTGAATGGTTGTGTGTGTGTGTTGGCCCTGTGATGGACTGGTGAACTGTTCCAGATGTACCCCGCCTCCATGCAGAGTTGCCTGGGAGAGGCTTCAGTCTTCCTGCGATGCACCTTACTAAGTTTATATATCTATAAATAGAAATAGAAATAAGGGCGGTACAGTGGTTAGTACGTCCGCCTCACAGCAAGAAGGCCTGGGTTCGATCCCCAGCTTGGGCGTTTTTGTGTGGTTTGCATGTTCTGTCTGCCCTTGCATGGGGTTTCTCTGGGTACTCCGGTTTCCTCCCACAGTCCAAACTCTCGACATGCACAGTAGGCTAATTGGCTGTTCCAAATTGCCCCTCGGTGGGAGTGTGAATGGTTGTGTGAGTGTTGGACTGGCAAGCTGTCTACGGTGTAGTCTAGAGTTGGCTGAGATGGGCGTCAGCCCCACTCCTATCCTAAATAGGGTTAATCAGCTTAGAAAATGAATATATATATATATATATACAAACCCAACACATTATCTTGAAACTGGTATACAGTAGTTTTATAATTTTTATACTGATTTATACCTTTCTGCATCCCTTTGTATGCTCCAGCATGAAGCGTTTTGATGAATTCATGTTTAAACATTCAAATAGAACAGAAAATACTTCTGAGCACACATGGATTTCAAACACTGAGCAGCTTAAAGAGATCTGAGAGCGAGAGTAGGATCCTATTAATAAGAGATTTGTGAAAGCAATTTTTTCCTTACAAATATGAAATGATATTAAAGTGCTGATTACCCAATAACCCATAATCCAACCAGCACATTATCCCAGCCAAGCTTTAAAAAAATATTCATTCATTCCTTTTTATGAAGCGTTTAATCCTAATTAAGGTCACAGAGAGGCTGCTGCCCATCTCAGCCTACTCTAGGTGAGGGCAGGAAACACCCTGGACAGCCAGCCAGCACATCGCAGGGCAGAAACATGGCCAGCAGTAGTTCTTTTACATCCCTCCCACCACACACAGTGAGAGACACGGACGGCATAACCCAGTTAGCTGCACTGGGGGGACAGCAGGGACAACCCGGTGATAGTGGGGCTTGGACCCCTGACCTTGGGATCAGTTATCCAACACACTCTCACTACTACTTCTACCAATAATAATAATAATAATAATAATAATAATAATAATAATAACAATACAACTAGATTAAGATGCACTGCCCTCATAATTTAACTCGATCATACCTTGATACAAACTGCAAATTTGTATAAAAACCAACAGTTTCTTTCATTTTTCTTTTTTTAAATAGTCTGTCTGCCTATACACTGTGCAGCAGAAGCGTTTTATCTAATAAAGGAAATCACACAAGCCAGCTTTCTGGTCTCGTCACCGCACACAAAGACACATGATGGAGTAACTGACAGTAATTTAATCTCAGAGAGAGGAGATGATATTGCTGTTCAAGCATGTTTGACATTAACACTGATAGTGTTCACGTCCCTTTCATAATAAAAGCTCACGTTTCTTTTAGACTTCACCAATAAAGCTTTATTCTGTGCTTCTGGATAACAGTGTTTTCTACATATTTTGCATAATTTCCAGTAAGAGTACATCCTGAAGTGTTTCATTTCTCTCATTGCTCCTTACAAACCTTTTTTAAGTGGAGCTTCAGAGTGGATGATCCCCAAAGGCATGGAAAATAACCTGGATGGTTGTTCTGTGTCCATGTCACCACAGGAATCCCAGTATGAATGCCACATCACCAGTAAAAAAAAAAAAATCTGTTATGAATAAAGAAACCGAAGCCGAAAAATTAGAGGCTCATACACGACTGCTCAGACTCACACAGAATAAACAAAACACCCAAACTCAGACAGCCAGACGAATGATCGCCAAGCAAAACATTAACGGGAACACATAACATAAACTTGTTCAACGAATATTTAAAATAACAAGACACGTGGCATCTGGATTGACAAGCTGACTAATGAGGAAGTACTCAGGAGAGCTGGGTTGCCATCAATGGAGGATATACTCATCGAGAAAAATCTTAGGTAGTTTAGATGCTTTACTCTCAGCTCTGCGCAGGAACCAGAAACCCCTCAGACCACGGTTCGTATTTAAGGATGTGGCAAAGCCAAACATGAAGCGGTGAGGGATCAGATTAGACAGCTGGCAGAAAACAACTCAGGCTCGGCCAATCTGGAAGAGGATGAACCGGAGACCGTGATTCAGAACAGTCACTGTCAGCTCGACGGACTGCACACGAAGATGATGAAAATAACAAGACAGGTGATATGAATGGACACGGAAATCAGCGAGTGAAAGGCGCTGAAAACAAAACCCCAAAGCTTACCTTTCCCCTTTTCATTCCAGGTATCGATTCCAGATATTTATTTGAAGTTAATTCAGCCTACTCCTCTAACACCAGCCTTGGACACCTCGTCATCCGAGAGTTACCAAGGTCGATCTGCCATTTGAAAGAAATTATCGGTTGACGATATCTAGATATCTATTGGGAGCTCAATCTTTCTTAAATTGTCCAAATCGATATATTATTTCAGAGGAAAAGCCTTTATTTTTTTTATCACATTTCCTCTATGTGATCTATCCTGGCCAGCACCTTAACCTTCACTCACCCTGGACTGTTTACCAGCACAAGTTCTTGGGGCAGTTGTAGACTAAGGGTAACAGAAGCTGCTTTGGGAGAGAAAGGTCACTGGTTTGAGTCCCGAACCACCAGGAAAAATGTGTGGTGGTGGGTTAGTGAGCTCAACCTTCCCTTCCTCTACATTCATGGCTGAAATGCCCTTAAGCAAGGCATCGAACCCTCAACTGCTCTCCGGGGACTCTCAATGTGTGTGGCAGCCTACTGCTCCAAGTGTGTGTGCCCACTGCTTACTGGTGTGTCTGTGTGTGTTCTCTTTGGATGGGCAAAATCAAACAATGCTTTATTTATCAAAGAACAACACAGCATGCACCTCCTTCATTTATAGTCAGTGTTGTAACCTGTCCACAAAGCAAGCTGGTTCCTGATCTCATTTACATTATAGCAGCGGTAAAGAGTCACGCTCACACTTTGGACTCCAGTCATCAAAAGCCTTTCCAATAAGACCATACATCTTCAGGTGCACCAGAGATCTTGTCTCTCTCCAGGTATGGATAACAGTCTCTAAGGCTTACACCCGTCCCCTTATGGAATCGCTTTGGCAATATGGAGTGGGGCAGGTACAACTGCTTTAAAGCTACTGGAGAGTCCTCAGAGAAAGCTCTACGCCAACTCCAAATCAGGGAGCCACTAAAGACCGCCATCTTCCCATTGGCTCACAGGAGGAAAGTAGCCTATCAGTACCTTCTACCAGCATATCTTCCTGCAACCTTCCAAAGAGCTCACAAGGGTATTGCCCGCCCAGGCATCTGGAACACAGGTACAAGGGGTCACCCATACCCTGTCTGGTCGCCAAAATCCACCATCAAGCTCCATCGATTGAGAAGGTTGTGGAATTTGCTTCCAGCCTCTGTTTTTCCCAACATTGCAGATCTGGACAAGTCTGCAGATATGGATACTAAGAGATTCCCACCCATCAGATGTTGCCTTCCCTATCACACGACCACCACCGACCAGGGAGGGGTGAAAGCATGCACACACCCGCTCCGTGATGTGATGCCAGCCACCCACCTCTTTTCGAACTGTGGCGCCATGCGTATTTTGGGGGGTGGTCTAACACTCAGAGGGAAAGTGCTCCCTTGTAAGAGTGAGCTCGCAGACACCCGTGATTGGCTGGAGATTGCTGTGAGTGACAGGGAAGTCAGCGTATGCCATTCCTCCGTCCTGCGAGAGCTCGGCCAATTAGCTCCATGATCAGAGACCATGGACTCCCGGCCACAAACGGCTGTGTGCAATAAACCAGATTCGAACTTGTGATCTCTGGGTTAATAGTCATGCATCTTGTCAATGTGCCGCCTGATGCTTCATTCAGAACCTTGTTTCATATTCTTTGGAGGCAGCCAGGACTTGGCAATGACAGAGATAAAATGAAATTATTTTTACACACGCACACGCACACACACACACACACACACACACACACACACACACACACTGAATGTGAATGCATCAGCTGACCTTGCTCGGAAGCATGCCAGTGATTTAAGATCATCCTAAGATGGATGCTAA
The DNA here is from genome assembly GCA_030068295.1 of Euristhmus nudiceps. Taxonomy (NCBI): domain Eukaryota; kingdom Metazoa; phylum Chordata; class Actinopteri; order Siluriformes; family Plotosidae; genus Euristhmus; species Euristhmus nudiceps. The sequence goes on along the minus strand of JAQNCB010000004.1, from coordinate 15,677,754 downwards.
TGTAGCGTTTCCTGCTTATCTACACCATAGAATGTAAACACTCTCTCATCAAAGGTGGGACGCTCACCTGTCCGAGCATCCGTCCTGGAGTCAGGGACGAAGAGACTACTCATTTTCAAATACAGGGATCCCTCACTTTTAATGGTTAATGGGGGTCGAGACCCCCGCGAACACCGGATTTCTGCGAAGTAGGATCGACCCCCCTGACTGACGTATACGTACATGTATATGTGTATATAATATCAATAAATAAA
>JAQNCB010000004.1:15571673-15582275 GCA_030068295.1 Euristhmus nudiceps | reverse complement strand
TAAGCATTTATAGTGTTGAATATGTATTTATTGATATTATATACACATATACATCAGTCAGGGGGGTCGATCCTACTTCGTGAAAATTCGGTGTTCGTGTCGGATCTCGACCCCCATTAACCGCCAAAAGTGAGGGATCCCAAAATATATATATATAATGTGTATTAATTTTATTCATTCATTCATTTTCTAAACTGCTTAATCCTAATTAGGGTCGCGGGGAGGCTGGCGCCCATCTCAGCCCACTCTGGGCGAGGGTACACCCTGGACAGCTCGCCAGGCCATTGCAGGGCGTATTAATTTTAATATTTTGCAATTTTAACTATTTTTCTGGAATTATTGATATTTTAGCCCTGTGATGGCCTGGCGAGCTGTCCAGGGTGTACTCTGCCCTCACCCAGTGTCGGCTGAGATGATTGCTAGCCTCGCTGAAACCCTTTTTAGGATTAGGTGGTTCAAAAAATGAATGAATGAATGAATATTGATATTTTATTAAAACTATTTATACATGCATATTAATAATATTGTGGTGCACAGAAACTCGGGTTTAGAATAAAGTCTGTAAATCTTAAATAAATCGGTGGAACCACAAATAAACAGAAATAATAAATCAGTAAATGTGTGAGATGAATGCTTTTCTAACCTGCGTTCCTAATGGATTCGCGGTTTGGGTGTCGGAGCACGCACCCCCGGGGAAAGGTCCTCTCCCAGGCACGCATTTCAGCAGAGCATCCAGAGCATAAGCCACGGCGTACACGGCCTTATAAACATTATAGGAGATTCTCAGCTGAGATACATCTGAATATATGCTTTTTACATCAGCCAACATCTCTGAACCATTACAAGGGGGTTTACTGGAAAACGTGTGAGCGACGACAGCGTGAGGAGAGCACCCAAACATCTCCTCCCAGAACTGCAACACAAAAGGGTCGTCTGGAAATGAGGCGGGGTGCAGACGCACAAGAAAAGCCTGCAACCCTGGGATTTCCGCTCTGCGAATAGCAAAACCCATCGCGCCCTGGAGGATGGGCTGAAATCGCGGTGTGGCGAGGACCGCAGCTGTGATCCAGGCTTCACTGGCCAACCACTGGATCCCGGTCAGATTGTGTTTGAGAGCCTGAATGAAAAGCGCTTTGGCATCCTGCTCCAAAGCAAACAGCAGCACCACTCGAGCCCCTGAGACACCGATGCGCTCCACGATCCTGGACATTTCGGCTGGGGCATGGTTTTTGGGAATGATCTCATAAAAAGCGGAACAGGCACCCAGTCGGGACACCTCGTCGATAAAGATTTGGGCTCCTGCGCGGCCGTACGCGTCATCTCCAGCCACTGTTCCCACCCAGGTCCAGCCAAAGTGTTGTACCAGTTGAACCAAGGAATTCACCTGGAAGAAGTCGCTCGGCATGGTCCTGAGAAACGCTGGGAAGAGCTTTTTATCACTCAGGCAGGCACAGCTGGAGAAATAGCTGACCTTGAGGGAAAACAGGAAGGAAGACCAAGAATTCATTCATTCATTCATTTTCTGAACCGCTTAATCCTAATTAGGGGTCGCAGGGAGGCTGGTACCCATCTCAGCCAACTCTGGGCATCTGGGGTACACCCTAGACAGCTCACCAGGCCATCGAAGGGCCACCTTACACATAAGGGAGACTTGGAACAGCCAATCAGCCTACTGTGCATGTTTTTGGACTGTCGGAGGAAACCGGAGCACCCTGAGGAAACCCATGCAAGCGCAGGGAGAACATGCAAACTCTACACAGAAACGCCCAGGCTGGGACTCGAACCCAGGACCTTCTTGCTGTGAGGCCAACATACTAGCCACTACGCCACCGTTCCACCAAGCAGGAATTCATTCATAACAAAAAATATGCATTCTTAATCTAAACGCAGTTTTATACAGAATTTACACTTTTATTTAAGGTGTACGGATATCCTCACCTGGGGCAGTTGGAAAACCCCGAGAAAGTGTGCAACCACCAGTGAAAGTGTGGATCCACCATCACCAATGACAACAGGTACCCTGCCCTGACAGGACGCGTCTCCGGTGTCCTCCTCTCTCCCCCCCATGAGCTCCATAGCGGTACGGAGTGCATGGAGAGGTGCGCTGCACGAGTCATAGATCTTATAGCCGAGCGTGATGTTTGGTAGAAGATGAGGATCACTGTTGATCTTTTCGATGGCAAAAATCATCGTCTGCATCCAGCGGAATGTCCTGAAATTAAACCTGTCGGATACAAGAGCAGCGAAAATGATACCTGGACAGAGAATCAACAAATATCATTTTACACAACAGTAAATACAGTTACAGTGGCAGGAATATAGGACAATATTAGGATTTTTAAATAAAATAAAAAAATAAAAAAAATAAAAGTCCCGATCCAGGCTGATCCAAACGACTGACCCGGCGCACTGGGCAGATTTGGGCCGGGATCGAAACGACAGCTGCGTCTCCATCATCGCATCGTGCAGAGAAAACAAGCCTCCGAGCGTGAAGTTCCCTCCTCTAGCCACCATGGGAAGCTGCGCTGAACCAGAGATGAGGCGGCACGCTGGCTCCAGGAGGATCTGAGACGACATCAGAGCACAGAGAAGAGCCACGGGCAAACACACACGAGTATACACACTGATCATCTGCATTGTGTCTCCGCTAATCAGGCGAAACAACACCGGTCCGAACGTTCACTACACAGCATTCTGCACACGAACGTCTGCACGAACAGCAACATGATCTGCGCAGACAAACTCCGATCACATGAAGCGGAGCACGCATGCCTGCTTTTATCTTGTACGTGAAGGATTCTTATGCAACATTAGGCCTCGAATCCTCCTGAGGAATCACTCAGCGGAAACAGAAGCACAGACGCCGTACCGGGACGGTGTACTGGGTGCAGCTTTATCATGGGAGGCATTTTTGGGTCGACCGAGGCTCTGCTGGGGGAAGAACGACTGTCGTTGTCACTCTTATCAAAATGCAAGAAATACTAGTTGCACTCACGGATATATTTTGCAGTTAAACATCACATAAAAGTCATGAGCCGGAAAGATATAAAAAAAAAGAATAAAAGTTTTATTTTATTTATTACTGAGGAGTGGAAAACGGGTGGGATTAAATAATCTTATGTTCTTTCCACTCCTTTTCGGACATGCCAAGTTAATACTTATTTATTAATTTTCTGAACCGTTTAATCCTAATTATGGTCACTAAGAGACAGATGCCTATCTCAGCCGACTCTGGGTGAGGGCAGAGTACCCCCTGGACAGTTCGCCAGCCAATCGCAGGGCAGAAACACGCTGACGGCTGTGCAGTGCCTCTTGATGAAAGTCAGCGATGGTTCTTTTACATCCCTCTCACCACAGACAGGGAGAGACACCGCCGGCCTACGTTAACCCAGTTGTGCACAGTTGTGCTTGTGATTATTTTTTATTTTTTTGTAACTTGGTCTATCTTGACCAGTTCAACTGAACAGCACCTTCCTGGAAGTTTTCTCGCAGGCCAGTTTTAAGGATAATTAATTTATTTTGTGTTTGTTACGTACTGCTTCATCCCAAACCTTCTCATGAGGATACGCAGGTATTTATATTACACCTCATTACAAGCTATTTAGTGACTTTTGGGATTTTATCATATTTCTAAACCCTGTAGGTTTCCTTAATGCAGACATATTGAGAATAATGACTTACTGTATTAGTGCCTTCAGGCTATTTTCCTTACTTAGGCTTCTGTAATATCATCAGGAGACTGCAGTACGCACATACAGCTCTCTCAGGATCGGTCTGAGGGACAACACAGCACTGAATAGGAAGAGAACCACACTGTTATAGCTTACACATTACAGCATATTTATTTTTTCTTTTATTTTTTTTTTGTGTATGAAAAAGAGAATTTGGTTTAAAAAACATACAAAATAAACCCAGTAAAAAAAAAGCTCAGTTATTGCACTGATTGTAGAATTATTTCGGTTAGTGTCTGATGTACTTCTACTGGTTGAAAAATTATTTATATCTAATCTACTGCTGGCACGGTGGTGTAGCGGTGAGCACGTCCGCCTCACAGCAAGAAGGTCCTGGGTTCGATTCCCAGCCTGGGTGTTTCTGTGTGGAGTTTGCATGTTCTCCCTGTGCTTGTGTGGGTTTCCTCTGGGTATGCTGGTTTCCTCCAACAGTCCAAAAACATGCACAGTAAGCTGATTGGCTGTTCCAGATCTCCCTTAGGCATGTGTGAATGGTTGTGTGAGTGTTGGCCCTGCGATGGCCAGAGAGAGCTGTCTAGGATGTACCCCGCCTTCGCCTACAGTTGGCTGAGATGGGCAACAGCCTCCCCGTGGCCCTAATTAGGATTAAGTGGTTCAGAAAATGAATGAATGGAATCTATTTTCTTTTTAATGGACTTAATAATTTAAATAAAAATTTGTTTGTATATATATATATATATATATATAGACGCTCCCCAACTTACGGTTTAGTTAGGTTCCGGATGGCTGAACGTAAGTTGAAAAAGAACGCAAGTTGTTACTTCACGCTCCAGTTGCGTATGGCCATTCATATTGTACTACATCCATAAATACTATTGCCATATCTCATAAAACACCCCTAAATCAATTATTATGAACATGAAATTGTACAATATCAACATTTATTTCAAATAATTTGAATTCAAGCAAAATACAGTAATTTCAAATGAATAAATTTTAATAAAATGGTGGAGAAGAAGGAGGAGGAGATGCTCCAAGATGTGATCTTTCTGCTGATAAATGGTTCAGATGGTTGACGGAGCCATTTGAAAGAAACGTACAATGTTAACCTATTTTTCACCAGCATCATTTTTTCATAATAGCATCTTCGTTTCAAACGAGATGGCTTTCCGCTTTTTCTGATTATCACTTGTATCACCAGTAGGCTTGCACTTCTGACCAACCATATCGGCATACTGATACTCATACGAAGATAACAGAGACGACTTAACGCGCGTTGAACTGGGACGAAGGCACGTTCAGTCTGTCGTTTGTAACCAATGAACGCAGCGTCATGTAAATTGACGCAGCGTCATGCGTAAGCAGCATTTGAACGTTTCGTACCATGGAGAGCGCTAAACTCAAAATCTGAACGGGGAAAAACAGCAAAAAAAACATAAAATTGAAAAAACCATTAGGGCGAATGAACTTAAGTTGGGAGCGTCTGTATATATATATATATATATATATATATATTCATTTACGGTATTAATCCCGTAAGGAAAATTGTTGTTTCTGCATTTAACCCATCGTAAATATTAAGCACACACACACACACACACACACACACACACACACACACACACACACACACACACACACACACACCTCAGAGCAGTGAGCCGCCACTCATTTAGGGCACCTGGAGAGCAGTTGGGGGTTTGGTGTTTTGCTCAAGGGCACTTTAGCCATGAAGGTGGAGGAAGGGAAGGTGCAGCTCACTCCCAAACCACTACATGGTTTTCCTGCTGGTTCAGGAATTGAAAGAAATTTGAGTGCCCAAGTTCCTGAATTTCAAAATTATAAGTTAACAGTCCCATTACACATTCATCACAACTTTTACGACAATAATAAAAAAAAATAAATAAATAAAATAATAATAAAAAAAAATTCCCAGCATAACTTCAGGGGAACGAAAAGAAAAAAAAAAAAATAAAGTCTGGTGCAGGAAGAGCCACTATAACATATAAAATCATTCGATCCATTTTATGATTTTCAGGAGAATATATATTTTTTGCTATTCTATTTATTAAAATGAAAAAGTGTCTCAACCATCAGTTTTCATTTTTGTTTTAGTTTACAATGACCCTGTGACGGATACTTTGTTTTTGTTTGTTTTTTCCAGATGTTCTCCAAGCAACAGTAGGAAAAGGAATGCGCTACTTAACAACCTTCTCTATTTTTTATTAAAAACAAGACAAAAACTTCTTGTGATTAAAAAGGGGTCAAAAGTGTAAACACTCCAGCTTAACTGTAGATATCAACTCTGCACTGAATTTCTTCCATTTCTCCCTGTACCACATGCCACCACACCTTTAAATATACAGTTTAAATCAGTAGCTGTCTACACCAGACGGACGTACACGCCACAGTAGACGAAGTTGAATGCAAAATACTAACAGTGCACCAAGTGACACGACTTCAAGAGAAGATTCCAACCTTTAAAATCACGACTTTCAATGCCATGACTATCAAGATACACACTCACAGAGCATTTAATTTCGAAGAATAAATTGATACTTGCTCTCAAAACAGCATCAATTCTTCGTGGCATGGATTCCACAACATGATGAAAGCATTCCTCTGACATCATGAACTTCCTGCAGATTTTTCAGGTGTACATTCATGCTGACAACCTCCTGTTCTAACATACCCTAAATGTGTTCTCCACCAGATCTGAACCTACGGTCATGTTCATGAAGCCAGTTTGTGACAAGATACATCATACTGGAAGTAACTCATGAGAATAATGAAGAATTGTGGTCAGGAAGAGACGCAAACAGTCTCGAACAAGACTCAAATAAGCCATAGTATTCAAACGAGAATCGGCTGGTGGTAACAGGCCCAAAAGTATGTCAAGAAAATGTTCCCCACACCATCATACTTCCACCACCCTGGATCGCAGTCTGGGTTTATGCGTGTGGGCACCGAACTGACCCAGCCATCTGTGTGCCTCGGCAGAAATCGAGACTCATCAGACCAGGTTATCTTTTTTGCAGTTTTCAGCTGTTCAGATTTTGTGATCCCATGCCCACTGTAGCCTCAGTTTTCTGTTCTTGGCTACCAGAAGTCGAATCTGATGTGGTCTTTTGCTGCTTTCGCCCATTCAGGATAAAGTTCGAAATGGTGCACATTCTGAGATGTTTTTCTGCTCACCTCAGACTGGTTATCAGTTTCTTTAACCCTTCTGCCAAATCGAGCCAACATGAACATTCTGCATTGACCTCAAGGCATCTCTGTTTGCACTATTGCCGCTTACCCAGATGCTTTTTCTTATTACACCATTTTCATTAAACTCTACAGAGATGACAGTGCATACACAACCCTGAAGCTCTGGAGTTACTGCTTGGAAATACTCCAGATTCTCTGACGTAAACATTTCCTGAAGCTATTGGACTGCATCTATACGATTGACTGCCGTGCACTGCCGCCACGCGACTACCCTTCTTCCCATCATGCCCATCTCATCTCACTGATCACTAATGGATCGAACCAGGTCTTTGCTACAACTTAACAGTGCAATATAACAGTACTGCATTCTGGAATACAAGGGCCTGCGCTTAGCTGTCTTCAGAGCCTTGTTTTACACTTGGGTGTTGCTAGAAAACGGTGAGTAAGAAACGGGTGGCTGTTTACCAACTGCCATAAAACAAGAAAGAAGAATAAGAACAACAAGACGACAACCTCGGTCAGCATCAATAAAACAAAAGTGCACAATTATTAAAGGTAGTTTTAACTATATTTTAATCTGGGAATTTAAAACTGGAATATCCAGATTAATCGGGAATTTTATCACCCCTGGAGAAAAGTTCTTGATCCTCTGTTTCAGCCTTAATATATTGTTACTCAGTGTTATTTATACTCTATTACTGTAACTATAACTGCACTAGAAATAACCTTCCGGCTCTCGAGAGGCGCGTCAACAAGGTACGCGACTATTAACCTGGAACTCGCAAGTTCGCATCCGGTTTAACGCACACAGCCGTTCATGGCCAGGAGACCATGGGATCTAATTGGTCGAGCTCTCATGGGAGGGAGGAACAGCTTACACTCACTTCCCTGTCACTCACAGCTATTGCCGGCCAATCATATGCGTCTGTGAGCTCATTCGTATGAGGGGGCGGATATCGCTTTCCCTCTGAGTGTGTTAGACCGTCCCAAATGCTCATGGCGCTGCAGTTAAAAAAAAAAAGAGGCGGGTGGCTAGCGTTGCATGTCACGGAGGGGGTGTGTGTGCATGTTTTTCGCCCCTCCGTGGCTGGTGGTGGCCGTGTGACAGGGATGGCAATACCTGATGGGTGGGACACGGATACGACTAAATTAGGAAGAAAATTGGGAGGGGGTGGTCCAAAAAAAACTTTTGTGACATAAGCATAACCCACACCATCTAAACAATGGACCAACCACCAAATTAGGTCCAGAATTGATAAGAAGCTCTAAAGTGTGTTTGGCGTCGATGGACTTTTCCTAACAGTTGTAAACATCCTTAGTTTTGACGTAACTAGTGTACGGTTTTAACATGCTGATTTTTGTTCAGACAGTTGAAGTAAAACTGCACCACTGTTCATTCAAAAAAAAAAAAAGCCGCGAGACAAATGGCCAATATTACGGCTTTTTAAGGAGGTTGTTTTAGACAGGCACTGAACTGAATGGTAGCAGAACCTGGCTGTGAAGTTCAGCACATCTGACAGAAATTTGGCTTTTGTTCCATCCTCGTTTTATTTTTATGAAGCATTAACTCTAAAAAATATGCCGTGCTTGCTCTTATTTTAACACACAAACCCATCCTGAACTATTATTTCCAGTTCAACGGAGTGTGAAGGTGCAATTTGCTCTCAACCTTCAGCACATATTTTTAGTTTAATGTTTATGTCCAAAAAAGTACTGCAGTACTGCTGCCTGTCTTTTTTGCTCAAAGTATAAAAAAATAATAATAATAAATAAACAAAAACATGGAAAAGAAGCGGGGGGAAAAAAAAAACAAAAAAATGACAATCGAATAAGGAAAAAAAGGGAGGACAAGCATGTAATAAGCTGCCCTGCAGTGTTTTTACCTAGCTCGCCAGAGTTCACATCTGTGATATATTACTACATACTATCTGCCGAAAATACAAATACCTCAAGCATATCAGCACTGCTTTCAAGACACCAACCATGGGTGATCTGGGTGTTGAGGTGCTTTTGCGAGCTGTGTACATTCATACCATTCTGGCAACAGAACCAAAGTTGCTGAGCAACATGATCAGAAATAGGCTGAAGCAGAAATGAAAGAGGAGTGCAACGTGAGTCAAGGCACTTAACTTCATGCTGGCTACAGAAAGAAGAACATCAATGTCGAAAACCCCACACAAGTCGTGCTAGTGGGAGCTGGTGGAACATCACAGACCCCACATTCCATATTTAGATGCTTTCCACAGAACGCAGTGATGGAATAAAGGTAAAACATTTTTGCCTCTGCAGACCGTGTAACAGGGGCTACAGCTTCGTGCTCCCACATGGAAGCACAACGTATTTGAACTTTTTTTTGAACTCGTGCCGAGTAAATCTAAGGTCTTACAAAGCCGTGTGATACCTGAGATGCGTAGCTGGGACTACTGTGGCCGTGCCATGAGTGTTCGTTCAGATTTTATAGGTTTATAGGCAAAAATGTGGGCTGAGGAAATATGCACTTGCCTGAAAAACAAGAGCATGTGCGCCAAATATGTTGCAGCCGTCATGTTTACCAGCAGTGACTGTGATGCATATGTCACTGTTCCATGCACATTCTATACCTCCAACTTTCGATGAAAAATAGTCATTTTGAGTGATCCAGCAAGGGAGTGAAGCAAGGGGGTGTTGACTTTTTGCAATTTTCAGACACAAAATGACCTTTTCCTTGACTTTTCAGTCTGCTTCAGCATTCTCCATAGCAGAGCAGGGAAATAAACTTTGATTGTTCATGCATATGATGCATGAGTAAGCCAAACTCCACCATCAAACTTCTAAAATACAAAAATAATTTATACACTCGATGACAACAGGTGATGCTATTCAGCTTTTGACAGCACAAAGCAGAGGAGTGTACAATTTTGTGGGAATACATTTGGAGCCATAACTGTCTTTGGTTTTCTGTTCATTTCAGAATTTGGCTAAACTGTGCACTCATTTTTAACAAAAGAATGCGCTATTACTATTATAGTGCTATTATATAGCGCTATTATACTAGTATAATAACACTATTACTCAAAAATTCAAGAAAATTACAGCACCAAAGGGTGAAATTTTTTAGCACTTGGTACAAAATGATCAGGTTTCTAGTGCAGAGCTGAGCTGAGCTCATCTGTACGAGGGTGCGGATCGCGCTTTCCTTCCGAGTGTTAGACCACGCCCAAACACGCATGTGTCGCAGTTCGAAAAGCGTTGCATGTCACGGAGAGGGCGTGTGCAGGGCTTTCACCCATCCCTAGATGGTGGTGATCGTGTGATAGGAAAGGTAATACCTGGCGGGTGGGAGTTGGAGACGGCTCAATTAGGGAGGGGGGAAAAAAAAGAAAAGAAAAGCAAGCTTGTCTAGGTCACCTGATGCACTCCATCAATAAATAAACACACAAGCTCTATATATCATGTGTGTTTCATTTTATTTATATATATATACATATATATATAATGACTAAAATGAAACACACATGATTCTCTGTGACTGAGTTTCACTCGGGGGGGTGGTTGTCGATCCTACTTCGCGGAAATTCAGTCTTCGCGTAGGGTCTCGGGTCACCATTAACCACGAAAATTGAGGGATCCCTGTATATACACAAGAATGAGTCCATCAGAGGGACAGCACATGTTGGATGTGTTGGAGACAAAGCCAGAGGTTCCAGACTGAGATGGTTTG